>WEIT01004836.1:17569-115733 GCA_013389985.1 Dryoscopus gambensis
AGATACCTCCAAGCAGGGGCTCCCATTATTTTAAGCACTGTGTTATGGCTCCAGAGGAGAATTCCTGAGCCAAACCATAAACTTATCCCTTTTTCCCCTTCTTTTTTTTCCCAAATAAGAGATATTTCTGAAGTTAATCTGACAGTACTCTTACATAATACAGCTACCAGCACAAGATTCCCATCTTGCTCTTTAGAGACATATCAAAGAACATACACAACTGATAAGACCAGCAGCAACATATGACGAATGTGTGTAAAAATTAATGCATCTGTCTGTTTTTCCTCCTCTCAGATGTTTAATGTGAATTTCTCCCTCTTGCCTTTCTGGGGGGCTTCATTGCCATATATTCTTACTGCACTAATTACTTCTGTCCACTTGATCACTGCATCACAGGGGGAAATCATGCAAATAAATATCCAGTCAAGATAGAGCAGAGTTAGTACATAGACCACATAAATGAGTAGTGAATATGTCTTCAGCCACAGCAAGCAGTAGTTTTGGACTAGCATATCTTGCCATTTTTCCTTGTAGTGTTTGGTGTTCCAGCACTTTGGGCAGGCCTGACAAATATGACAGCAAAGCAAGATTTGTGAGTGGGATAACAAGTGATTACACTGCATAAATTCAGCAGCAGTAATGCCCTCTTTGTTTCAAGGTATGAAATGCTGCCTGGGATCTAGATGCATCTAGGAACACAACCATCAGGACAGATGTTAATACAGAACAAACACTGGTAACTGCGGAGTACAAATCTGGCACTGGTGTTGAGTTTACTGTGCTTGTTTTTTAATTTTAGTGAACAAATGGCTTTTAACTCAAATGGAATATCTGTTTCTGTATTTTAGCAAAATTCTCTGTAGTCTAGATTTTTCAGGGTATGTGAACATGATGTATTTCCAGGCTTAGTGACTTCTGAGCCCCAGAAAGCCCTAATGTTCTGCATTTATCAGGGTGAACTGAATGCTGCCCTAATTTTATTCCTATTTAACTGCTATTGTCAGATATGCTCAACAGAGTTGGGCATTCAAATAAGGCTGGATTAAAAAAATCATTGGATTTAAAAAAATAATTATCAGATACAATTTTTGTCGTTTTCTGGGCTTAGTCTGTTCAGTTCTTTCAGGGAGGATCTATTAGGACAACTTAGACTGACCAGTACATTAACAAATCTCTTTCTGAATAATTCAGGCTGTGCTTGGAGAAGGCTCTTTCAGCCCTGCCTGCAGATTGTGGTGCTGCAGCCACCTTTGTGGATTTGTTTATAAACCAGGTTATGGTGAATCAGCCACTGCTGACATCCAGAGCACTTATGCCACAATGCAGAGCTTTGCTACAACAGGCTGCATCACACCTGCTTTTCTGCAATAAATACATTTATATACCGACAGAGGTATCTGAAACAGTGTAGGATGAAGGAGTTGATGAGATGCAGAAGTCTTTCTGCTTTACAGATTGCATTAGTCCTATAGCTATCAGCTCTTTTCCAAAGAAGATTCTTTTTCTAAATAATTCTCTTCTTGGACAAGAAGGGTTAAATTATCAGGATGGTGTACAGGAAATTAGGCATGTGACATCTGCTAAAAAATAATAGGAGTAATGTGCTTAATCTGCAGTGGACATTTGCCATCTGGTTCAAGAGAGTTCAGTTTTTGAATCTGAAGTTAAATAAAGTGAAGCTTTTCAGCTGATGTGGGGAAGTTAGAACCAGAGACCATGGATTCTCAAAACTGCCTGGAAGTTTGCTGTCATCATTATTTGCCTTGTAGTTGCTTTCTCCAACAAATGACCATGTTTTCCAGAAGCGTGTTAGAGTACAGCTGGTCAGTAAACCCAGAGCTACCCTACTTCTGATGAGAAAACAAAGGATGCAGCAGGACATGAGGTAAGGCACGTGTCGGAACAATTGCTTTGAAGCGTTTTCCATCACAGGCAGAGTGAGAAAGAAAGGGCCCATAAGACCAAAGATCAGGTACTCTCTTCATCTAATTCATGCTACAGCTGGCACTACACCAGGGCTGTAAAATGATGGTATCAGTGCCACTGATATTAACTGGAATCCATTTTATGATAATGTCTCAACAGTTTCACTTCTCCTCCAATGAAAGGTTCCTGCCCCTTCCATTAGAACCTGGCCGCAATACCAGTCCATGAGCCATGTGGCATGGCCAGCAGGGATGGAGGTCAAGGGTTTTAGGGTTTCAGTCTCATCTCTATGGAGTTTCACAAGTGAGCTTGTACATGAGTTATCAGGTAACCCCACTGTCAGTAATGTTTTACTCAGGGATGTTTGAATTTATTGTGTACAGAGAGTATGTGTACATATGCTATACAAAATGTTGGTATAGAATATACTACAGATGTGAACTTCAAAAATTGCAGAAAAATCACCATAAGTGGTTGTTGGTTTTGTTTTTATTCATTACCTGAGCAGATATTTTTTTATAAGAGAAGAGGCTATCTGCTACAAAAAGAACTCCTGAATTTTAAAAAGGCTCAATGCTCAGAAAAATCTCTACTTTTTCAGCTAAGTGTATCTTATATATATCTAAACTCAAGCAGCTAAAAAACCTCGAGAGCTACTTCCAGGGGAAAAAATTATACTCCTCATAAAATAAAAATTACTCTGGTAAATGTGACCAGTATAAGCAAACACTACATGTATATAGAGGAACAAGGTTAAAAAACCAGATATTATCTGATTTAATTTTCCAGGTTTTATTCATTTAGTCCTGGTCTTCAGTTTGAGAGTATTTGTTGCTGAAATTGCATAGATTTTTCTATTTCCCTTACAGTTCATCAATTTCCCTTGATTTTTTGGTCTAATTATCTACTAGATTACACTTTATAGCTATATTGATATTGACCATTTAAAAGGATGAGTTTATCCACTCTGGTCTGTAAATTTGGATTGGTTTCTCTGGACCATGTACCAGCAGCACCTATTAGTTAGAGGATATTCATGTCTTTGCTAGTTACAGTAGGACCAGGATGAGCAGCCTCATCCCCACTATACTTTATATCAGATCAAAAGCTTGCCTGCAGCAGCAGCAATTTGATAATGGTCTTCATGAAACTACTACAGAACTCATTACTCTGGGCAAATTGCTTTGTGTGGTATAATGTACTGGGCTGGAGTCTAAGGGGACATGAACCCCAAACAGTGCTTAATACAGACCATAAAATATTTAGAGCCTGATACATTAGTTTTAAAATGCTTACAAAGGTTACATTTTATCCAAAAAGAGAGAAAAAAAATGCTGTTCCCATTAAGTCAGTGATTTAATAGAGTTTTCAGTACAATGCATTTACTCCATGATAATCAATTACCTCCAGCAAATTAAAATATAAATTAGGTTGTCTTGGAGAAAAGGAAGCTCTAAATCAGTTCATTCTGGCTGCACATAAATACAGATTTTATAGTTATGGTTTCCTAATGTCAAAACCAACACATCATGACAGAAAGATATTTTTAGCCACTGTGATTCTTAATGCATCAACTGTACTGATTGCATTTTTGTCAAAATCTGGATTATCAAAATTATATATAACCTTTAAAATGTTCCTGCATTTCTCCATTATATATATCAGGTATGCATGAATGGTTTGAGCAGCGAGCATTGTATTTCTACTCAGCAAAATACTCAGAAAAGCTCAGGAGGTGTTTTTTGGCTCTCCTTTTCCTAGTGGCCAAACATATTGAATGGGAAATATAATTTCTATTCAGAACTAGAGATGGTAACTATATTCAAATTAAATATTGCAACTGATAAATGAGCTACTAATACCGTTATACATTGTCCTAATTAATACTGCATCATACTGAGTAATATCAAAATACATGGGGGCAAAAAAGAGTAATTTATACTGAAAGCTGTATGGGTACTGCTGAATTCCCCAGTACCTCAGTTGTATTTTTGTATAGTTTCTCTATAACTCCATGACAGTTGAGAGGAAACTTCTGCTGGAATATATATGGAAATACTGGAAATTCTGCTGGAATATGCTGGAAATACTTCAAGGGGGCATAATTACATATCAGTGTTGTGGTTGGTTTGTTTCCCCCCTTCTCTCATTTGTTTGTCTGTAGGCTCAGAAGCAAACCTGTCTGGATGGAGGAGTGGTATTTGGGGTTGCAGGGCTTTGCACTACCTCTTAGCTCTAGGTGAGATTATGAACCCTATATAATTTTGCTACACTTGCAGTTTTTAGCCGTCTTTCATTGCTTTTATCTGCAAAATGCCAGAAATCCATGTGAGGTATGATACAGGGCTGAGAACAGAGAGCTCATTAAATCCTGATGATTGTCTAAGCAAATTAGAAATAGCTGTGGGCAAGCCAGCTTGTGGAGGAAAGATCATCTGATAGCCTCCAGGGGGAAGTGCAAGGTTCAGGTGCAGTTACTGCGTCACCTGTGGTCAGTTCTCCTTCCCAAGTAAAGGACAAAGGTGTTTGGAAGCTCCAGGGGTTTATTGTACACCCCATGACCACATGTGCCTGGCAAGGTTAACTGAGGTCTTCAGGCTGCTGATGGTTGAAGCTGCTGGAGAAATGTTCTCAACTTCAGTAATGCCTTGGGGACAGTCCGGTCCTTGCAGCGAAAGCCTTGGGCTGTGCATCTCCCATTCTGGGGTGCCAGAATCGTGCACAGTGCTGCAGAATGCCCAAATCCCTACAGATGGCTTTGGGAGCAGCAGCACGTGCCCTGCCTTGGGTCCAGGGACAGCCAAGTTGTTCCTGTGTCACAGCAAAGCAGGGCAGTAAATGGCCTGGCCTTACTTGTTGTCCGTGTGAGCTTCATATTCTGGGCTTTGTGTGAAATTTTAAGCCTTACATCCACAGCACAATTTAATTGCTTTTACAATTGATTTTGTAGGATGGTTCTCCTCCCATCTTGTGCTTGGCTACAATAGGAAGAAGAAATGTTTTAAAATACCTTTTTGAAATGTATGGCCTTTTTTAAAAAAGGACTTTTTTTAGCTGTGCTGTGTGGCTTTGTGTTTTTGAAGATGATAAATTATGACTAGGAGTGAAAAAAATCAAACTGGCAGATTTGTTAATGTAACAAAGATCCCTTGTATTCTGCAGGAAGAATTGATTCTTGGAATCAGAGCTAGATATTTTAAGCTTGCACTCCTGAGGCTTGTAAACTCTTGTGTTATTTAATTTTTATATATGAATGTTTTGTTAGGAGTTTCTTAGATCATAAATAAAATCAAGATCATGCAGCAGGAGGCAAAGGTTTTTCTTACGAAAAATACTTTCTTTCTGACATCCAATACAGCACAGCTGAGGGAGTCTTGAAAAGAAATTCAAACATAAAAGCCCCACCATGAACCAGAGCTGCTTTGTGAGTAATTCTGTGATAGTTTGATTCCATATCAGATGAACTAGAGAGTGTGTAAGTGTAGTTCAAAAAGAATTGTGAGTTTGGTTTTATGAGTTGTGGTTCTATGGTCTTCATTCTAGTTTTTCTGTGGTATTAGCCATTTGATACGGAACACATTTTTAGATCTTTATTCTACCTGACATTAAAATGTTTTTTTTATATTTAAATTAAAGGTCTCAACAACACTACATCAAGGCCATATTTTTTAATACAGCAATAATTAACTTTGACATCAATAGGCACTAAATTATTGTGAATATTTATTTAGAGTTTACAAAATTATGACAATCCTCCAAGAGCTTTCCACTAAAAAGTTTTTTAAAAATATTGTTTTCTAGTACAAAAAATTAATTTTTTTTCTAGTAAATTCTGGGAACTTGAATGCTGTAAACAGAGCTTCCCAGAAGAAACTAGGCTAAGTTGGTTCCCAAATCCAGAGAAGTTCCTCTTGAGGGTTCCTGAAGCAGTGAATGAAGGAGATATACTTCTGGACTTCAGTCCTGAATTCGGTTCACTTTCTGTGTGTGGGTCATAGCAGAGCAGAGTCTGAGAGATGAGACTTGGGAATGAAGGCAATGGTAACAAATATATACAAGGCATTGAGAGATAACACTGCCGTATTATAGGCAGAGTTAGTTATTTGATCTTCTTAAGTAAAAGTATCTTATATACGTGTATTAAATGCAGTATTTAAATATGACCTGGAGGCTCATGGCACCTGCCAGTCCCCACAGGAGGAAACATCCATACCATCAGTGGGAATTTGGGAGTGACAAATATTGGTGTGAGACCAAGCTTGTGCCCTGTCTGTGCCTAAATATATTGTAAGAGAGCTGCTTGGCTCAGGTCACGGCCTTTCAAAGTGCTGGTGAAGTTGTGAGGGTGCTGCCATACCCTGCTGTGCCCCACCCCGGTTGGGGAAAGGGGGTCCAGCCACAGGGCAGGGAAGCAGCAGCTGGAGCCAATTCCCCAGTCCCCAGACTGGGATTGGCAGCACCTGTGGGAGGGAAGGGGCTGTGCTGGGTGAGCAGTCTGTGCTGGGAGTGTTCAGGAGAAGCTGTAAGTAATTTTACAGTTGTTGTTGATGTTTTGCTGAAGTAGGGCACTGTTCTGAGAAGAGTGATGTGTTTGCGGTGGGGTGGTCCTCCTATGTCCTAAAGAGGAGCCGAGGCTGAGCCTGCTGGGGCCATTTGCCTGCTCCTGGCGGGGGCCGCACTGGGTCCTGTCTGGTGTCACTTCGTGGCACACACCTGCTGAATCTCCCCAAATGGAGTGTGAACAGCCAGGGCAGCGGAGCTCTCACTGTCGGTCTGGTGCTGGGCACACACGTGAGAAAGTAAGAGGTGGTTTCTGTTCTAAAAAAACTCTGCTGTCCTCTTGAGACAGCAGCTGAAAGGTCAACTTCATATGGGCAGAAATATTTCTGTTGTAAAATATGTTTTTATGTCTTGTGTGCTGGTGAGCCACAAGGTGAGCAGTGCTGTGGGAAAGCAGCACAGGCAGAGCCAGGCAAAAAGTGTTCACAGTTTCCTTTTTTGCTGAAAGAGCTATGGAGAGATAAGCATTTGTCACGGGGGCAAGGCACGGCTGTCTTGAGGAGAGATGCTGTGGGATACAACCTCCTTTCTGCAACTTAAAACTTCATCTGCTGCTATTTTCCTTGACTTAATTAGGCACGGCAGTAATTAGAAGGTGTGTACCCAGTGTGGCTGGGCACTCTGGGGGCTGAAATCTGAGTGCTGAGCAAGGTGTGTGGCTGTGCGGGGGGTGGCAACACAGAACTGGGCTGTGGGGGTGAAGCTGTGTTATTTACCGAACACTGCACGGGGGCACTGGTCAGTGTCGCCTCATGCCTCGGTAACAATTGTGTAGGCTCACGCTGAATGAAGTCAGGTGGTGGTGGTGGTGAGGTTAATGAGTAAATGTCAGCACGAGATTGTTAGTGCAAGCGAGCAGTGGTGTTTATGACTATACTTAGCTTGGACTTGCATCTCTAAAAGCCAAATTCAATAGATACCTTTTCTATAAGTTGAATAACAGTGCTCTTGGCCATGCTAACAAATTCCTGTCCTGCCTGTAAGTTTAGGCTGTGCTGAATGCATCTGCTAATGGTGTATCTTTGGCTTGGCTGCCTCAGGTTTCAGGTGTAACTGATTCCTTCTCTCTCCTTTCCCTCCAGTCTGGAGGAGCAGCTGGACTCAATTCCCCAATCACCAGTTAGCAGCAAAACCTTAGCAGATGAGTGTGGTTAGTTCCTTTTTTTTTTTTTTTTTTTAAATTTCTGGCCCTTCTGAGGATGCTGACTGAGTACTGCTGGTCTGGGGTGGGGGAAAGGGGAAATCTGGGTAATCTGGATAGAGATGAATGATGGAAGAGGAGACTCATCCTTCAATTCTGTGTTACTATGGTAACATCCCACAAATATTTTATATTCTGATTCTAGAAGATACTTTATGAATAGGAAAAGAAAAAATCTATTAGATGCTGATCCTAATGGCTATGCCCTTAACTATACTGAAATGAATGTTGTAGTGATTGATTCTTCCAGAGCAGTTCAGTGGTATAAAATTGTGTTCCTTCCTGTGCCTACAAAAACAGCTGTACCAGTGGAAAATGTTTATCCTCAAGGGGCTGCAACCTGGAGATTTGTCTGCTAACATCTCTTAGAGGGATTATTTTGAAGCAGTAACCCTCAGCTTCACAGAGCAGAAAAGAGTGTGGTTGGTTTTGACGGAATAGGTAAATAAACAAGCGTGTCCTCACTGCAGGGTTGACGAAAATGCTTTCCCTAGCTTGGCTCTTAACTCTATAGAGATTTTTTTCCTTTAATAGTGACATTTTTAGTTCTTTGCTGACTAAAGCAGGAGTTAACAGAGCTTTTCAACTGTGAACACAAGAGTTCTGCAGAGGCTTTTCCCCAAGTGTGCTTTTCTCATTTGAGCAAGTGTCCAGAGGAATTACTTTACCAAAGGAAACGTTAACAACAAAAGGTACACAGTTGTGAAGCCCCAGGCTTTTAAGATGTGCACTTGTGATTCCTTGAAAATGAGCCATATGCTGAGAACATGTGAACCTCTGAGCACTTCATATGGCTTTTTGCTACTGAACACTTGCTATACATCATTTGGAAATGCATGCATATATTTTTAAAAGGTTTCTTTTCTGTGATGTGGGCTTTTTTGTTTGTTTGTGTAAGAGCGTGTTCAGGTGTTATTTTTCTCCTTCAAAAGTTTATTCCGTGTGACTTGCAGGAATCAGTTGCAAGTATTTGAAGCAATTTGTGGTTTGCATTGGTGTTTGGAGCTCTGCAAAAGAATTTCTAAGCATGGATTGTATGATGATATACTGCCTTTTCAGCTGCACTAGTCTTTTGCTTGACATCTTTCAAACACATCTTTCATTTGCATCAGTGAGGGTGAGAATATATATCTCTGGAGAAGGAAACTGATTGACTTTTAATACAAATACTAAACTCTAGAGGTGCCCTTTCTTAACTATTTTAGTCACTTCACTGCCTTTTTTACTGCAACCACTTAATGCTCCTGTGATTTTTTTTTTTAAGTATCTTAAAAAAAATTGAAGCATGGACTATGCTTTATGGAGTACATCTGGGGACTCCTAGTCATGTGCTTCATTTGACAGGACATCTAACATATTGCAGCTGATAGCTATGGTAACTCAAAGATTATCCAGTGGGAAGGATCCAGAGGTATTGAGTGTAGGATGCCTGCAGTTGGCAATGGGATGCTTTGTGGGAGCTCTGTAAGAGGACGAAAGCTGATAGCTGTCTGACAACACCACTGTCCTGGATAGAATTAAAAATGTTTATAGAATAACAAAGTGTCTGTTTTCTGCAGATGAAAAGCCTGACAAGGTTTTCTTGCAACAAATCCAGTAGCTTGTTCTGGGCTGTGATCTCTGTGGTCCTTTGGAGCTGCTCAGGCAGTTGAGTAAGGGGAATCACAAGCATGTTGCTCTGTTATCTGGCACCTGAAGATAACCTCCATAATTAGAAAATGAGCTGAAAACAGGCATTCTCATGCACCTCATTTAAAAGCACATGGCACTTCTCTGCCTTAGTCTGAGGAGAACTGCAACTTCTGTGCATTTTGTGTGATCTTGCTATTACTGCAAGGCCAACTTGTCTATTGTTTTTCCAGTTAAATTTCATACCTGCCTGGGCTCTTGTTCTGCTAATATGGAGGTAGAAACAAAATCAGTCTTCCTGAGATGGGAAGCAGAAAAATGGGAAAATGTGTCACACGATGACAGCATCAAACTAAACACCAGCCCTGATTTTAAGCTTAGCAGAATGTCTTTCAGTCTGGCTTTGTCTCACTCTTTACCTTAACAGGACTAAAAAACTCTGAGAGGCAGGACAGTTGCCCTAAGGAAAGTCAGTATTTCTGAGTTTCAGTCAAGACTTCCGTGGGTCTTGACTATAAACTATAACTAATGACCCTTATCAGATCCTGGCGATGCTGCTGGTTTCTGCAGTGTGCACTGTCTCCTGTTTGTACAAATTGCCAAATGTCGTTGTTCTCTAAAGAAATATATATATATACGGCTCAATAGAAGACATTAGTGACTTAGGCAAGTATCTTCTTCTATATATTACTCCCACCTAAACAACTATAAGAAGCAAATGGTAGAATAAATTGCCTGTCTGGTTCTATAAATCAAAAATACAATCTTAGTCCAGTGCAACGCAAGGCAAATACAATAATGGCAAAATCTATAGCTGTAGAGATGATAAAGTATCAAAGGGCTCTGCCCTCTACTGAGGCCTGAGCATAGGATACATTATTTAAATGTACAGTAGGCAGTGAAAGTGATCAATACTTCACAAGCCTCGACTTCTAAAAAGTGGTGAATTGATTTGATGTTAACGGTAGATAGCTCTGGGTGCAGTAATAGGGATCGCTAAAATACATGCCATGGTCTTTATTCTCTTGTTGCAGTCTTTGCATAGCTGTTTAAACCTGGGGAACTGAACGTGGTGGTGTTTGAATTTGTAATAAATAAACACAAAGTCTTGGAGAATCTGGCTAGCATTTTGCATTCTCATGAGACTATGGGCATTAAGCTCCCCTATAATGGTAATGCCATTAATTCCACTTCAGCCAGTGAAAACAGGGACCCTTATTGTTCAGGCCTTTGGAAATCACAGACCATGCTGGGACTGCCGGATTTGGGCAGAACTGGCCCTTGCTAAGCGATCAGGAATGCCTTTTGGTGAAGCTTTTTCTTTTCCCTGCTCTTCACTTTGTCTGTTCAGGTGGTTTTATTAGTGTTAAACTGTTGTCTCTGTGTTACTTATCTGCTGTAATATTTCCTCTGCTCTGTAGGCATCAGGAAAATTGTCTTGAAGCATCTTGGTATTTTAGGTGACTGATTTTCAGAGCATCTGATCTCAGCTTCCTGAGATGCTAGAAATGCTGAAGACTCTTCTTAAAACAAAGAAAAATACATTGTAATTACTGAACTGCTTCAACAATTTTGCATTGTGACAGTCTAATTAGTAAATGTGACTAGGACAAGGACTTGGTGAATAGTGAGATGCAGTTAAAAATCCACTCATGGTCGATAGAGTTCTGATATCAAGGACCACAAGCTTTCATTTTATTTGCCTTCTAATTTTTAGGATGCTTTTTACTTCATTATAAAGTGACAATTGATGCTAATGATCTCTTTACATGACAGAAGGGTAATAACATTGTGTCTATGGTTATGGCTGTTGTATGTTTTTCCTGTAACCAATTTTACTGCGGATTAGTAGTTTTTTTTACTCCAGTTGTTTAAGTGGTCTTACACCAAAATGATTATGTGGCTCTAAATAGAAACTAGCAGAGTACAAAAAATGGAGTAAAATACTTGGAAAACATGAAATTGGCACTTGTGGATTTTCCAGTGAGCTGTAATTGAATGCTATGTTTCTCTACCTGTTACTCTTCGGGGTATATCCATATTCTTTACTGCTAATGCCCTGGTAAGCTTCCCTATGTCACAAGCTGCTGTTTTAGTCTCTTCTTGTGACAAAATGAGGATTTGGGGCTGGATGCTGAGAAGTGTACTGGATGCTGAGGGTGGTACTCAGTCTCCAGGTGCTTAGAGCAACTTCTCTTATCTGTAGCTGCTACTAGCAGAAGTAGTGAGGGGAGGGGGACAAAGCCAAATAAAAACCCAAACAAAACCCCAACAGGACAAGTTCTGGTTTCTGCAACCAACCCTTTAATATTGGGTGAATCATATGGAAGACTGATCACAGCAGGCTGGACTTTGTAGCTGTGCTGTGCTTGAGTTTTCAAAAGACTGGAAACTCAGTGGGTGTTATGCTTAAGGATCCTATAATGAGAGATAAATGAAGTGAGTAGATTAACTTGAAAAGTATTGGTGATCTTCTAGAAAATGATATGCTAATAGGAAAAACATGCTAATTCACAAATGTGGTGAAACTTGTATTGAAGATGAAATAAGAAGGCTACTGGAGAGTGGAGAAGATGTAAAATGAAAAAGGATGTTGGATGGATGGCAGGGAACAAAACATGAGGCCCAAGTACTTCCGGGCTGGAAAAGGACCTTTAGGCCCCTCTGACACAGCACCCTTGTCTCTGAATCAGGATCAAATAGAACCCCCTGTGCTATTCCTGTACTCCCTGTTAACCTTCTATGTTGTCTTTTTATGCCCTTCATTACTTATTCTGAGGGTTTTTGCCACAATTTAGGAATGCTGCTATTGTCCCCATTCAACATGGCCACAAAGGCAAAGATTTCTCTGCAGCAGATTTTTATTGCCTCAGTTTTCACTTCTTTATGCTAAATTGTCCATTTTATTGCGGTATCAGATTGTTTGTGCTGAAGTCTTGGGCCTTTTGGTCATATGTTGTTTTCCAAAGCACATCTCCAATTTAAAATTACTGTGAGTTCTATTCAGGCTCCCACTGTATTTCCTGACCCTTCCAGCTTTGGTAGCTTGTAAACTGAATAATCAAAATCCTTAGTTCATCAGCCAGGCCATTATGGTACTTGATAGGACTGACACAAAGGATTCATTGCTGCTGACTCCCCTTCTGTGCAGCCTTTCTCTTTGGCAGGAAATTGCAGTAACTTCACTACAGGCTGGTTGTGTACACAGACTGCTGTACACTGCATTTATTGGAAGCTGTTCTGATGCCATAATTCTAATATTTTTTGTGCCTTTTTTTTGTCAAGATGTAGATAAAGAATTACTGCTATTTTATTTTTCTAAAGTGTGTTACCTGTCTGCAGGAAGAGATTAGATTAACTTGATGTGTCTTTGCGATAAATCCTGCTTGCTGTTCTTGGCCTTCACTGTTGTCTTTAATGCAGTGAAACCCAGTCATTATTTGCTCTGCCATTTCTCTGACTATCCAACTCTTCCTCTTCCATAGACATGCCACACTGTCCATTCTTTAAGTTTAACCTTTTGCACTGTAGCCATCTCTCCTGAGTTCTCACAAATACACTCTTGATGGCTATAAGGATTTCACGGCTAGTTCTTCGAGGAAATACATCCTACCATGTGGATTTGAGTGTTTGAGAAAACAAACCAACCTATCGTCCTTCCTAATGGCTTCATTTACGTCCCTTGTGCAAAAAACAAGCTAGTAATCAGTGCACATGGAAGTAGAAAATTATGATTCCAAGTATAAGCAATAGGTACAACTGTGTGTAAAGTGAATTTTTCTTCACACAAGACTATTTGTGGGGGTTGCTGTTGATACAAACAATGTACAAAATGAGGTGAAAATAATAATGTACAAAGGCAGCAAAAAAGTATCAATTTTTTATTTTGGGAACTTTCTTTATTCAGATCCTTAAAAACATGAAGATAAGGCCAGTCAGGTGATTTTATGTATAATGCAGTGTCACTTCTTATTTCTAAACATTAGCCTTTTTTCACCTATGTCTTGCTGGAGATCAAGATAAGTATGAAATAACCTGGCATAAATTTAAGGTGCATGGTGACACCAGCTGGTGGTGAAATATATGTATAGAAATGTGTGAGTTCAGGTCCTTCCACTGACTTGGGTGGAGAGAGCCCTGGAATGCTGTTCATACCACATCACTGCAGCTGTGAGATGGAGGAGTTTTGACTCCTTTCCAGACACTGCTGTGTGGTGAACTTCATTAGTGACTTAGTGCTATGGACACGGCTGGGAGTTTGACATCTACAGACTCACAAGCCTGACAGGAAAGGAAAATCTTCAGTATCATTATTTAAAGCTGCGTGCACATTGAAACTCTTGGATTGCACCTTTCTTCCAGCACAAAGGAACAACAGTGTCTTCAATAAAATAACAATGTAAGATTGCACACTCTTGGGGCTTCAGTATTGTGGACTGAGTAATCTCTTGAGGTAGCCGAATAAACTTGGGGTTAGTGGCTTATGAGGAATATTAAAAAGGATTGAACTCACGTATTTCCTCATGTAAAGACCTTCTTAGTTGTTGTTTGTGGGAAGGAGTGAGTGCTGGCCCATTGTTGGTCGATCTGGAATAACAGAGCAGAGAGTGTAAAGCAGGGACAAACACTTGTAAAGAGCAAGGTATTTAAAACAAAAGGAAACAACACCCCAACTGTGTCTTCATGAAATACCAAGGTTCCATTAGAAATGTGTTGTTTCTAATGATATATTGTCACTTAATCTGCATTATTCTCTTGTATTTATTAAAGCTTTGGCTTTGCTGGTTTATCTTATTTAAGAAAGAAAACATGGCTTTGAAATGTCTTGGTGACTGTCAAGACTTTTCATCTCTGTGTGTTTCTAATGGAATAATTCAGTAACATGCATTATCAAACAGTGTATTACCACCTAAAAAGCAGTCCCTGATGTGCCCTATATGCTTCTGTTTTCTGTACTGCAGGCTTGAAATACACTAAGCAATTTATTTCTCCCAAGCTGCATTGTTTTGATAGGACTTCAGTATCTGATATTTCCCCGCCTTAATGGCCGTGGGGATTGTCTCTGCTGAAGGGAGCAGCAGAGCTGCCTGTTAAGCAGTTTTCTTGGAAAACAGTTTTCTTGTGAAAGGGAAAGCCTTTCTTGGGTCTATAACATGTGGGAAGGGCGCGATCTTTCAACATAATTGCGTCAAAGGCTCAGTATACAAAAATTAAATGTTTAATGAAAATGCTTTTTTTCTCCCTTCAGCAAGTAGTTGTGTTTAACCTTTTATCCTGCTTCCCCCCCTCTCCTTTATTCCTTTTGCATTACTGAAAATGTGGGAGATTTGGAATATGCAGCCCAGAAAGGTTATTTTTCTGTTTATAACAGAGAATGCATAAATCAAATTGGCTGCAGTGGTATGCACTTCTGAGGTGCAAACAAAACTGAGGTGGTGTGGGAGTCAACCATACACAGAAATAGTCTGCTTTGAGTTTTGATAACTTTAAAAAAAGTTAATGTTAATTTTTGTAGTATTGTGATGGCTGGCTTCTGGTTTGCTTTCTAAGAACAACCTATTCTAAATTATGTTTGCTCCCAGAAATTGTGGGCATGACCCCAGTCCATTCTGTGATGTCTCTTACTGTTTCATCACTGTATCAGTTTTTGTGTCATCAGCTGTGACCCTGAAATGGCTCAGCTGACACCACCAAGATGGGAAGTTTTCTTGCTAATCATCAGGTGCCAGAGTGGTTTGTGCTTTTTAAAAATAGGTTTCAAGACCAACAAAAAAAATTTAAAAACTCCAAACAGCCAAAACCTAAGAACCACACCCCCTAAAAAAACCTCCAAGCAACCCTCTGTGAAACAAACCTCCTTTTTTGTGCCTCCACCTGAGCTAAAGCACCCTGCAGTTGCTGTCTGAAGGATGGAAAATGACTGGGGTTATGGTGGTTGTTGTGTTGTTATGACAAAGCTCTTTTAACTGGAGCCTCTAGCCTCTGAAAATTGTTCAGACCTGTGGGCTTTGCTGTAATCAGTGGAGCTCCCCTGAAGTATGACTTCAGTGTGGATAAAATTCTTTGATATTTATCTGCAGATTACTTGGTTTTCTGTGCTTGGAGCTGTTCTTCCACCGCTCTTGCTGACTATCCAAGAGGAAGTTTGTAACTGCCAGGGAATTCCTATCAATCCCCCTCACCCACTGTCCCCTTTGGAGGTGTTTTGCGTGTCAGCACTACTCACTGCAGCTCTGCTCAGTGCGTTAGGGCTGTAAAAACCATTTGCCAGTGACTCAAACTGCAGCACACGAGAGAGGTCAAAGCAGCGCACTTTGCTGTCTCTCAGAGAATGCACAGGGAGTTAAAATTCTGACATGTCATTCTCATAAAGCAAGGATTTTCAAAGCAGCATTGGTACAAACCTCTGGAATGGTATTTTCCCACAAACACCTCTCATCCTCCCAGGTGGTTGGCTGATCTAGGACAATGCTGTATTCCTCAGTTGGAAATTAAACCCTAGATATGAAATGCAAGTGCAGCAGTGGCTTTACTGAATATCACTGGCATTCCTGCTTGCAAACAGCTGATGGCAAGACCAGGTAAATTGAGTAATTTGTAGCATGAGGTTATCAGTGTGCTTAATACAAGGAAATGCAAAAGCACTATCAAGAAAAATATTTGATAGGCAAATTATACAAGATAAAGTAGCCATTCATGTAAATCTGTTAAAATTACTGAGGTTATAATATCACCTAGGGAGTGTGTAAGGTGCTGGTAGCTGCTGTAGTTGTTAATTTGTCCTGTTCAGGGTTGGACTGAACCAGCCATGGCCATGGGCTGTTTTTGACCATTTGTTCTGAAGCAGGTAGAAATTTACCCAGGCCTTGTGCCAAGTTATACCAGAAGGTTGCACCTACAGTGATCCATAGGCTATCTGCTGCTTCTCTGATAAAATTTACATTGTGGTGGCTGGCATTTCCTGTAATACCATTTGCAATGATATGGAAATATCTGCCTCATAAAAAAAAAAAAATTAAAAAAATCTAGAGATGGTGGCAATCCCAAAGGAACTTGTACAATGAATTAATTTTTTGTAGTGGATTAAAGTGCATGGATTCTAATTAATTCTGGCATTACCTTTTTCATAAAAAGAACCATCACATAATAAATTCATAATTAAGAAGGATTGTGTGTGGTGAGAATGACCTTTGTACCTTTACTCCTTTTTATTTTAATGCAACTGTCTTCAAAAAGGGATTTGGGCCTTGAGTAATCTTAGTAAGAAAATAAGTGGAATGGAACAGTCATGAATATTTACAAGTACATTGCCTTTTTGTTGCCATAGTTTGCTTATGGTTTGTTTATAAGTCCTCTTATAGGAGTGTATAAACGTGCTTTCTAGTGCTAATATTTTATTCATTAAAGATGCTGTTCAGAACTCAACTGAACAGTTGGGTGTTGTCATCTCCCCATTAAATTCATTATTCAACAAATTTTTCCCTAGAGAAAACAAACTTTTGTGGCTTTTCTTCAATCTTTTCACCCCCTTCAATACTCTGCAGGCTTAAAGCCTCCTCTACACCAGTCACTCCAGGGAGCCTGATGAAGAAAAATAACTTAAATGAGGTATTATCTGTCCCTTTTGAATCACTCCCTGCCTGTGGCTGAGCTCAGGAGTGGCACTGTCCTTGTGGCTGGCAGTGGGGTGGAATACTCTGCAAGTGCTGGGGCAAAAAGGGCAGAAAAGCTCAAGTTGTCACGTGTGGCAAGTACTGATATCTGGGAGAATTTGTCCTCTGAAATATGCTACAAAGCAACTGCTCTCAGTCCAGTTTTCAGCTTCCGGCAGACCCAGTTCATCTCCTGGGTGCTTGGTTTGCTGAAGAGCTCAGTGGGAGGTGGAAATCTGGCTTTCAGTCATCAGGAAACCAGGGAAAAATTTTTCTTCTGCTCCTGGGAGTGATTTTTGTCCCTTTATATTCTCTTCGAGTTGTCCTGCAGTTTGGTTTTATTAAGATATTATTTTAGCTTGGTGCTGGAACTTGTCTACAAATGACTGTTGAAATGCAGATCTGTTTTTGTGATGAATAAATTGGATGACAGGTGCTAGGGAAGAGTGAATGGATGCTTTATTGCGAGAATAAAACCACCACTAAATAAATGCTACTAGGAATAGGAAAAAATATACACAGGTATATTTGTTTTGTGTCCAAAGACAAAACCTATGCATTTTAAAACAACATTCATAAAAGTGAAAATCCCCTTTTCCAGTCCCTTTTTTACAGCTTGTGTTCTAAAACATTCCAGATTTCTAGAATTTCAGGAGACTTATTTTTTAGTGTTCATCACATTTTTGCCATAGCATTGCCAATGATCTATACTTTTGGGTTTTTTAGACCATTACAGTTATTTATTCACATTTCTGGCACCCCTCAAGGTGCTGATATTCCTTGCAGTTGAGATTTGAACAAAAAGGGCTGCCAGACTGTTTTGATGCTTGTGGAGGTGATTGTCATTGATCCCACTGAGGGAGCTGGTGCTGAGGGCTCGGGGCACACATGGGATCTGGGTCTTCAGATGGACTGGCAGAGAGCTTAGCCAGGTCCCAGTGAAAGCTTGGATGACTGAAGGTATCCTTCCCCAGCTTCCGGAGGCTGAAGGCAGTGGAAATAGTGCAAAGCTACTTCTGGCTGTAAGAATACCTTGTGTTGCAGTGATACGGTTCTTCTGCACCAGTGCAAATGCTGAGAGGGAAAACAGGGGGTTTAAAATGATCTTACCACTCTGCCTTCATAGTGGTCTTGTTTCATTTCCTGGTTTGATTTTCAGTATTTTCTTGAACATTACTGTTATTGAATATTTACCCAAATAGCTGCTGCAGTGACCTTGGTGGGAGGGCAGGAGAGGGGGTCGTTAACTCTGGCCTGAGGAAGAGATGCCTCAGTGAGGGTGTTGTTTTGGTAGTTTGTACAGCTTCTTTCTTAGTCTTGCTGCTTGATTTGATCCTCCTCCACTGCTTCTTCCAGTTTCTGGAGCTGTTGCTGCTCCTTCCTTGTCTGCTGCCCGCAGTGTCCCTGTGTCCCTCGGGGAGTCCCTGCCTATTGTGCAGCCTGTGGGACAGGCAAGTGGGGCCGGGGATGGCACCGCCTCTCCCAGTGCCCCATGAGGGTTTGGAGGGCACCCCAGTGGCACCTGGGGTCTGCTGCTGTAGAGATTCAAAGCTGCCTGTGGTTGATTTGGGCAGATGGGAAAGAGGGACTTCCCTACTATACTTGGTTTTAATTAACCTTGTTTTGGAAGGGCTACAAACTGCAGTGTTTTAACATGTTGCCCATTTATTTCCATTTATTTTGAGAGGCAGAAGGCAGAAAATTCTCTGGGAAGAGCCACAGTCAGGCTCTCTGAGTTTCATGTTTCTGCACACTCATGTTTAGTGTTGGTAGAACTTGTATTAGGTAACTTGCAACATGAAATGAAGTAAAGTCAAGTCTACATGGTTTATTTGATTTTTGTGTGTGTGTGTGATTGACAAATATAAGATTTTGTTGAATAGGCATTATGTTGGGCTACATTTCATTAATACCTGGACTATTCACTCATACAATCAACCACTATTAATCAAGTTTTTTCTTTGCTTTTCTGTCTCTCTCTTCAGACTGTTCAGCCAATTGTTACACAAAAAGTGAGGGTTCTTAGAAACTCAGTGAAACAAAGCAGGAGCCCAGTATCTCTTTTGGCCCCATGTTGATGGTTTTACCAGCCTGTTCTGGCAGAGGGTTAAGGGAAGGAGAGTGCCTTTTCTCTCTAGCAAATTTATTCTGATTTCTTTTTCATTGAATAATTTCTGAGGATTAATTAGTGATTGTCTTGCTCCCACTCTGTGTTTATGCTAAAACATCTGATTTACAGGCACTTGGCTGTTATTTCTCTAATCTACAGTAGGGTACAAGATGGCAGCCTGTAATTAAAAAGCCCTCTAAATAGACATCATTCTGTGTTTGCTATTTTGCAGTTGGGATGAAAATCAACATAGCCTGGGAGTGTGGCTGCAGTGGTGTGTGGTCAGCATTTCTAGTAATTTTAGCCCTTGTATAAGGAGTTTAAATGTGATTAGGTTTATCTAATTTCCCCTACAAAGTGTTTTAAGCCTGATGTCTTTTTCTCTTTCCAGAGTTTATAAGCTGTATTAAGACATTCCTAAAAGTAGAACAACAGAAATACATTTAAGGATTTTCTGGCGAGTCTCCCTGATTTAACCTCTTTATGCTTGACTCGCTCTGATGCTTGTGAGCATCAGAACAGTGCAAGGTGTTGTCTGATTCTGATCATTTATCTACACAAACCCCAAGTCTTTGGAACCTTGTGTTCTTGACTCTTCACCAGTTGATGCTATGTAGTTGTAGCACAGCTCTCTCTCTGTATCTTTATATCAGAGAAAGTCCTTGCTTGTTCTGCTTCACTCTGGTGCATTCTAAACATGGTGTCAAGTGGATTGGGTGGGAAATGGGAATTCCCAAATCACACCTTCTCAACTTCTGGCCTCTGGCTGCAGGAGCCGGGCTGAGGTTAGTGCTCCCCACGCAGCAAGAATGCAGGTGCAGAGGCTGTATTTGTGTGGGTAATCAGGAACTCAGAAAATCTGGAGGAGTTGTAGTGTGACTGTCACTTT
Source organism: Dryoscopus gambensis (assembly GCA_013389985.1). NCBI lineage: Eukaryota > Metazoa > Chordata > Aves > Passeriformes > Malaconotidae > Dryoscopus > Dryoscopus gambensis. The sequence goes on from WEIT01004836.1 coordinate 37,537, forward strand.
GTGGAGGTATCAGAGACACTGAGAGAGACAGTGGGGAATTTTCTGCTAAGCATCTCTTGTACTGTGCCTGAATAGCAAAACACCTGATTTTTGCATCTTTTAATTGTGCAGGAAAAATAAGCAGCGTGAAGAAAGCCACTTCTCTTTAGTCTTGGTTGCTAAGTCTGTCACTGGACGAGGGCAATCGTGTCTCTAATAGCCTGTCCTGAGGCAGGACTGCCTGATGTCAATCCAGCAGTAAGAAGAGCTGTTAAATAGGAAAACCTCATTGTGGAAATAGGCTTCCCCCCAGTACCAAAATTAAAACATGGCTTTGAGTCATCCTTGAAGGAGAAAGTTGCAAAAGTCTTGAGGGTGATGCCTTCTTCTGGGATTGCTGGTACAGTGATAATACACCTGGAATCTGAAAGTTTTTAGATTAAACACTGTTTTCAAATATTTGACATAAATGTGAATTAAATATTGCAGCAAAGCAATTTTCTCTTGCTTTGGCCAATCCACATGATGGCTACATTACTTCAGAGTTTCTGTTTAGAGTTAATACTGCCAACGCTATTATTTGGCTTAACAACCCACAGAAGGATTATGAAGAAAGTTCCTTCTCCAAATTCCTTTCTAATGATGGTAAGTAGGTAGTAGGTTTTTGGGGGGAGTTTTTGCATATAGATAAAAATTTTGGTTAAAATGCTTCTCACGTGATTGGTGTGAGCTGCCTGCAATGAGTTAATACACATAAATTGTGCAATTAATGATACAATTAGCTTTGCAGCGCTGTTTTATTGTGGAGCCCACAGAGCATCACTAGATGGTGCTGCAGAGTAGGTTTGGCTGGGGCTTTGATCTTTAAATTCGTGGAGCCCAATCAGGTGTTTAAAACCAGGAACCACCCCAACTAGTGCCTGTGCTTGTGGGGTTTTCAAAAGCTCTTAATTTGACTTTGTTCACTTCATCTATTGAAGACAACAGCAGGCCTTCCATTGAATGCAGTGACCACCAAATTAAGTGGTGCCAAGAATTTTTGACAGTGCTGTAGTATTGAACGAGATTTAACACCAGAATTGTGGACAAGCATTTACTGAAACTTCTTATTCAGGGCCCAAACCTTTATTAGATATTTCGGACAGTACCTTATACCATATTGTTAAAGAAAGTGATGTGTTTTAAAAAGCATGGAGATGAAAGCCTAGAGCGCTGATGTGTCATTGCTTTATGACAAGAGCTGTGGTGTCAAGTCTCGCCCATGCCACCTGATGTCACCTCCCTCCAGTCCCACTGAGAAAAGCTGCCCTGAAATTCCTGGAACAGATGAAGGCAGAGGTTCCACTGGCACAGATCATGGTTTTACTTGTCTCTTGATGAAATTCCTGATATGTCATTGTCCAGCATTGGCTCTGATCACAGTTCATTTCAAAAACTTTTTATCTGCCCAGATGGTTTGAATATTTATTAAACAAATAACAATAAAAAAGTTCAACTGCTGGTAATTCTGGCCTGCTGCCTTCAGCTATCCTTCAAATATTCTTTCCAGGTCATTTTATGCATCTTTAAACTACATATTGCACGTACATTTTTTTCTCTGCAGTAGGAATAAATGACAACTTCTAGTAGTGTAAAATAAGTCTTTAAGCTCTACAGTCTATGTCCTCAACAAATTCAGCAGATCCAAAACCTGCTGAAAGGTTTGTGTGTGTTTTTTACCTAAGTTGTAGCATTTGGTGTTGTAATTAGGGATAGATGTTGAAAGTTCTGGTTTGAGCTTTTGTTTTGTGAGCTAAGTTCAGAATAATGACCTTGGAAAATAAAAAAAGCAGTTATTAAATACATATTGATGTAGGGTTCTTTTTCTCTGTAAAATGGGGTTAAAACTTTTTGTTGTATTGGATTTAATTTTATAGTTTTAGGTTTTGTTTACCTTTTGTGACATTGTGAAAACTCATTATCTTTGTCCCACTCAATCTCCCCAGTAAATCTGAGATAAGGCAACCTACAAATGAAGGATTTATTTTGTTCTGTAAGAACAATATCCAAAGTATTTTTAACAAATACAGCCCTTTAACTCTCAGTAATGGTCACTATTTTGACGCTCTGATAAGAGCATTTATAGTCAACATACGAGAGAATATTGGGATGTGCTTAGAAGTAATTAATCCCTGCCTCGATCTCCCAGGAATGCCTCTGAGGGCAGGCTTAGAGAAGATCTGGGAACCAGCTACCTTCATCAATGACACAGTTTATTAGATTCACTCCCCCTTAATAACAGTATTCATCTTACAACCAAGACACTGTGGCAGAGTTATCTGATAGATAGTGGAAGTAGATTAACATCAGTGCCTTACTAATAGCTGCATTTTATTTTAAAGCTGGTTTCACAAAGGATGTGTTTCACACCTGAACATTCACTGGAATCCTCTCTTCTCCAGGCAGCCTGAAAGTGCTTTGTGTCTGGGCTCATGGATGATTCTATTTTTTTCTAGGCTGTATCTTCTATCATGTCAGTTCTTTTACAAGACCCATAACAAGCCCGGAAGACGTGGTTAAAGTGGGAGTGGCAGGATTGGTGCATGAGTTGCCGCACCCAGAGGTGACACCGGAGTGACGCTGCCCTGGTCACTGTCACTAGGTGGTACTGCAGAATCGGGAAACACCAGCGTGCCAGTCCTGTCCAAATACAGGGGGGGTGGAGAGAAGTTAGAGCAGCAATGAATGTACTCCCTGGAGCACAACCAGCTCTCAGATGGCCCGTCAGAAATGTCTTCTGTGTTACTAAGTTCCTTTTCTTTTTCAGCACGTGTGCAGCAATGGTTTGATGTGGTTTGGAGATAAATCATAGAAGTTGACATGGTTGGTGAACTCTTCCTGCTGGTTCAGGTGGTTTCCCAGCCCTGCCAGGAGGGCTCTGCCCCCTCCTGCACCCTCCTGGTGCCCAGGAAAAGGCAGTGCCCGCGGCCAGGGCAGGGGCAGCTCTGGGGAGCTGCTGCCTGCGGTCACTGGGGGCTGCTGGGCCACTGGAGGCTCCTACAAGCCTGATGGTGAATTTGAGCCATATGCTTTTACTTCATAGGTAATTGAGGAAACGTGAGGTAATTGAGAAATCTTTTAATTGTCTGCAGAGCAATATTTTGGCCAAAGTCTAGTTGTTTGTTTGTTTTTTTAAAAAGTAGAATTTTTGCTTTTACCTGTTTCAGTTGCAATTGTCAGTGTAATCCAAAGGCATTAATAGCTTCCTTACTGGTGCTGTGGCTCATTATGATGAGGACTCTTAGGGATTTTTTTCTGCAATAACTCCTGAATCCTTTGCTTGGTCACTATATCGCTGCTGCATTTAATTTTGCAGAGATTCTCTCATTGGGCTTTATTGTTTCAGGACCTCTGGTGATCACATAACAGAAAACTTCCCTTTTCTCCTCCCTTCTCTCTAAAAATTTACAAATCTACTTTGGAGTTTAGAGCATGGATGCTGGAAGAAATGAGGGAGAAAAAGAGTAGATACAAAACAAGAGCTTTCTAGCACATGTCAAGACAGAACTTTGTCAAGTTTGTCTAGAACATGTCAAGACAGGATTCCATGCCCTTTAACAGTCAGATGTGAGAGAATAAATTAAAATTGATCACCTAGTCAACAAAACCAGCCACCATTTTGGTATGTAGAAGTGGGGGAGTTGTATTTATTCGATTTTCATCAGGAGGAACTTATAAGATATTTCTTGACAGAGTGCACTGTGTTATAAACCTGACCATAGCATTTGAAAACATGGGGAAGTCTTGATTTTTCTCTTATGATGTGATTTTTTTGAATGTAATTCTGCCTAGAACAAAACAGAATTTGAACATAGAGAAGTCTATACTCTTCTGCAATTTGTCTGGCTTTGAATAGTCCTGGCCAGCATCTCATCTGCTCTGCCACCTACATTCTGCTGCGTACAAGAGAAATTTAAGTGACTAACTTGGCTGGGATTTTTAACTTGTCTTGTTGTGACTGACCTGCACACAAAGTTCTTTGATTTTTTTTCACTTCTTGCCCACTCTTTTTCATGTCTTCCAAACCCATTGTGTAGGTAATATAGAAAAGAGAACAATAAAAATAATGGCATTATTTTATTATGCAGCAAAATGGATCTAAATTCCACAGCAAAAGGCTGTTGTTTTTGCCTCACTTTACTGGAAAATGAGGATTTGATTTGTGACTACAATAGCTTTCAAACTAGAGTATTTTATAGACATGGTCAGTGAGTGTAGTGTAAAGGACTTTGTAGGAGGTATCTGTAGTAGGTGTATGCAGGTATCAGTGCATGTGCTGTCTTCTAGAGATTCATTTTCTTTTTTAAAGTAGAAAAAAAATCATAATATTTACTGACTGACCTAAGTCAGAAAATTACACTTTTCATATTGCTTATATTTAAATGTTTGGACACTTGTTTTGGGATTTTGGTGTATAGTGCCATGTGTTTGAGCCTTCCTTTTGTTTCTCATGACATCTGCCATCAAGAAATGTTTCCTTTAGCGATTTTACACTGAGCAGTGATGATGTTTTCTTGTTCTCTGTAGTATTCTGTTTTCACTCCACTTGTTTGTGTGACACAAAGCTTTTCAGGTAGTGTGGTTATGAAATCAAACTAATCTCAAACCCAAGATGTTATTACCTCTATTTCACGTGTAACCTTTTCATTAAGTATTATCCCTACACATAGGTTGTGTTGTAAAGAATACTTCACTGGGAGTCTTACTCAGTAAAGATCTCGTGCCTGTCACTGGAGCACTACTTTTTGATTAAAACTGCTGAGGTCTCAAGATGCACAAGTAGGAGAATTCAGAATTGTGATAATATAGAGGTGTTGTTCTGTTAGGGTGATTGGAGAAAAAATTGAAAATTTTTAATAACAGGCATTTCTCGAGCTAACAAAAAAATGAAGTTTTAGTTCTATCAGTAGTACCAATCAGAAATTAATTTCTTTCCCTGAATTAGGTCTTCAGCAGAGAAGTAAATGTGGCTCCAGAACCAGTAACACAGACCATGAGCTCAGAAGTATTTTTATCACTTAGTAATTGAAGCCACAGGGCATCTCATTAAGAAATGGGTATTTTAACACCTTGATGAACACAGATTTAAGTTTTGCCTACACTGAAGTAATTTCATAGTGTTTTTGAAGAAAATTATATTGATTTTAAAACCAAAAGACCCCCAACCAAACCCACCCCTTCTTTTTCCAAATCCCTTGTGTGAACTGTTTTGTGCCCTTTCAATCACTAAGCCTAAATACAGAAGATTTTAACATCCACCAATGCAGATATCTTCGTTTGTGCTCTAATTTATTGCTCTTAGGTTTGTGTCACTAAGAATTTTGTCTTTTAAGTTTCATTTGAAGGCAGATCATTTTATTATATGAACTTGGCTCTGGATACTTTTCTGTTTAACTGGAAACTTTTCTCATTGATTTGTGCCTTTATTTCCCCAGCTCTGGTAAGAGTTAGCCAGTTTTCCTCTTAGGTCTATTAAAAAACCATTATTGCAGCATTTCCTCTTGAGGTCTTTTTACCCTTACCACATTTGCCATAAATTCATGAACTCGCATTTCGTTTCAAGATATTTATGCCATGTGGGCCATTTTCTTTTATAATCAAAATGTAAAGGTAAGTTCCAATGTTAAGTGCCTGTTACGAACTTTTACTGTAGATGAACCATCTCTGCATTTTTTGCAATTACTGCCCTAGAAAAAATGACATCACGATAAAGACGTTACTTAGTAAGACAGAAAATGGCAGTAAAAGCAAAAAGCTTGAAGGGGAGTTTTGCTTTTTGGATCCTTCAATTACTTTCTAAGCATAAAGTTAAATTTAATATGCATTTTAATATGTAACAGCACACTGAATGGCAGGGCAAGTTCTACAGACAGTAGAGATTCTCTTTCATTTGAAATCTGCCCTTTTACTCCATAGAGTTGTATTCTTCTAATATCCCGAAGTGAACTGAGATACAAGACCTTCAAAGAAGCCGAACCCCAAAACACCAAAAATGGAAGAACCCAGGCAATGTCTTGGTGTCCTGTTAGGTGTCAGATGGCTTTATACAGCCACAGGGGACATTTTCTAGGTGAGCCATAGAGCAAAGTGATTTACCAGCAGTGTCACCAAACCTTGCAGGAGGCATTTTGAGATCGAAATCTTCCAGGAAGAATTTTTCAAACACAGTTACAGAAGGCAGCCAAAAATGTTTGACCCATCTGATCACTGAGCAGGAGCCAGGCTGTGTTATCTGACCCCAGATTTGCTGGCAAGGGTGGTACAGTGGCTGTATCCCTGGAGCTCACGTTGTTACCTTGGTCTTGGGCTGAGAACTGCGTTGGATAAGGCTGGAAAGCAAATGGGACAAAAGACTAAATTACTGTTCTGTTATCATATTTTTTTTATTTGCAGACCATAAAGCAGGAATCCTTTGGCTTTTGCTGAAAAAGGATAGTTGCTTTGAACTAATTAGGAAAAAAAAATCTTCAAATAATTGTGTCCAATATGCAAAATTCAGTGCAGTAGCAATTCAGTTCTGTGAAATTGAAAGGATTGCTAGAAAACCATGAATTTTAAGATGCAGCAAATGCCTTTGTTGCTGAAGCAGGAAGCATTGTCTTTGGATTTAGAAGTGGGTGGCATGTTCTCAAGTGCAGAAAATTTGGTCTGTGATACTGTAATGTTATGCTTGCTGGGAAGAAAGAAAAGCCAATAAAGGAAAGAATAATAGTACATTGATCAACCCTTTATCACAGCAGGGTAACTAAATCTGCTGTCACCAAATCTGTCACACAGCCACTTGATTAAACTCATGTAATTTGCTGGGATGGATGCAGGAGTTTAGCTGTCATCAGCAGCTGTGGACAGAGGCAGATAAGGAACACTGAAACTATAAGAGCTTCCAGCTGAAAATTTCACTTTGCTTTTCAAAGGAGGAGGGTGTTCCTCTGTTGTTCTCCATATTAACAGCAGAAATTGTTGTCTCCTTGTGTTTTGTAAGACTCTAATACAACACAGCAGAGACATTACCAGCTTCTATCGGCCCTATTCAGCTACTGAATCAGCTGGGAGAAGGGGGTGGTGCTTTTTATTTAAAAATAAAGGAGAGGATGGAGAGTTGAAGGTGGAGGAGTACTCCTGGAGGGTGCTTGGGGCTGTGCAATGAAGCCTGAAGTGAGGAGGGTGATGCTCCCTTTCAGCAGCAGAGGAGGATTTCACGCAGTAAAGCCCACACTGAGTGAGCGGTTCCTTATTTTCCTGCTCAGTGTTGAATGAAAGTGTGCATTGATGGGGGAGCCTTAGGATGTGACATCCAGTCCCTCCTACCTTAGCAAAATGTGACTCTTCTCATAAGTGGGAAAACAGTTGCTTAGAATGTGAGGAAGTGAGTCACTGTTGGAGCTGGAAGGCAAGCAGGCACGGCTGGCCTGAGCTCACCCGTGGAAGCCGAGCTGGTGCCGTCACCCAGCGAAGGCTCCTCAGGCTCTCCCTGGCTGGAGAGAGCTGACCTTGCTGCAGCCTTCCAGGCCATCTTTCATGCAACACGTCTGATTCCTGGTTTATGGATCCTCCTAGGATTATAAATCCCTACTGATGTTTATTTATGAGAGTCCAAATTAGTTAAGAAATCACTGAATATCAGCGGATCGAGCATGAAACTAAATGTTGATTCTGCTGTACATGTTTTGAGAAAATGTAAGGCAGATTTTCACTTTAATGTTTCACTATACTTCCACTGAAATACCATTTCTAATTGGTCAGTGTTGCCTGGTTTTTGAACACCTTGTCACACACTGAGCTGAACCCTCAGAGGAAACCCCAAACTAGGTTGTTTATAAGCTTCAATTTACCCACTAGGAAAAAACTGTGCATAAATATGGCCATTAATGTACTGTAATAAGCATAAGCACTGAGTCAAGGGGCTTTGATTCTGGCACAGAATACAACGAGAAAACGCAAATGTCTTGCATATAGGATTGTTCATCAATTCAAAAGATAATGCAAGTGAGTTAAGCAGATTTTGGTTAAAAATTTGTGCAGCTGAATTTTTATAGGATAATACAATGGGTCATATTTGTGAGTGATTTATAGGGTGGGAGTCACCCTAGCAATTGCTGGAACTCAGCTCAGCCTTAGTGAAAGACTTTCTCATTAGATTGTTTGGAAGAAATATGTCCAAACTGTTGTGCCTGGTATAAGGAAAGGGAAGAAAAATTCAGAGGTTATGAAAAGATCAGGATTCAAATTGCACCTTTGTGCCTGTGAGAACAGTAAGCTAAAGCATTTAACTCCTCTCTGTTCTCTCTCATTAATACTTTGGTGGGCTCTTCCACTTTCTTAATAAAAAGATATTTCTGCAGTACCTCTCATCCGTGGTTTTGCTCACCATTCCCCCATGTTAAGCTTCAGCTGCAGTTGGTTTTGTGTTTTCTAATCACGTTACACTCCTGAGATTATTGCATGGGATAGAAAAAGGCCAGAGTGCTGAAGGGTGTATCTAAACTCAGGGACTATTTTGGGTACTAGAAATTAGTAGCTGTTAGGTTCTTGAAATATTTTCTAAAGAACTCAGAAAATATGTACTAAATAGATGCACATTTCTGCACTTTTTAAATGAGGTGATCAATGTGGGACAGCCTGGTCAGCTCACACCATCCTGCTTTATTGATGGACATTGCCAAGTTACTGAATAAAATCCCCTCTCCCATGTGTTCCTTCAAGTAGGATGAAGGTACCATAGAAAATGACCTAATGATATGATTTTATGCAATGGCTAGGTAAGTTAAAGCAATGAAATACTTCTGATGTTTCTTCAGTTCTCTTTGTGTGTCAAAGAAGTTCATAGTAGCTCAAGGGTACTTTTCTAATTGGTTTTCATGAAGTTAAAATATGATAAGGTTTTGCAGCTTTGCTATAGAAAATAGATATTTCATTTCTTTCATTTATTAAATCTTGTTGTTACATACATATAGTATTGGCAACGTTCTCCACACTTAGGAAACACTGTGGTATTGAAACAGATTTTTTTAAATTAATCTTTTTTGTTAATTTGTTCAGTATTAGCTCATATTTTTGAGAGTAAGCACAAAGTATCTGTCACTTTGAATAATAAGCTGATGACTCTCCCCAGCCTAAGAAGAGCTTGTGAAATTAAACGTGAACAGGTGATAAAAGCTGCATGTTAGTAACCTTGCTTTTTATGCTGGAACTTTACCAAAATATTTTCCAATCCTTTTCCAAGGTTTTGTTGTCACTCTGAGTGGTTTATGGCATTGCAGGGCATAACTGGACATCAATTTTTACTGCGGGGCATCCAGTTCTTGTCCCCTGTGGAGCAGTCAGGGTGCAGAGCTCAGAAGGCTTCTGCTCCTGAAACTACTGGAAAAACAGAGACTGATACAAACGAAGATGATGTAGTTTAAATGATTTTTTCTTGTGCTTATTATCTACACAGTTGGTAACCCTGACTCAGGTTTGGAAACAAAATTTACATATGATTCTAGTCCAAAGTGTATCCAAAGGCATTAATTTGGATACAAAACTAACAATTGGCTATAGATCAAAGTAGAAAGATCAGCAAAATTGTTTATAATTTGAGAACTAACTCAGATCTTACATTAGATAGCATTAAAAGATAACACAGTAAGTTCCAGTTATATCTTCCATACTCTGATTTCATGGTTGCCAAACTGACCTGGATTAAAGAAATGTTTATAATAGTTGTAATTATAACTTTCATTTATATACTATTGTTAGATAAACTGTTGTTGGACACATATTATTAGTAGATATTTAGAATATTTGGAATAGAGTCTTGACAAGGTAGAGGCCTTGTCAAGTTTTTAAAGGGGGGGAATGATGCCTTAGGTTTTAACTTTTATATTTTTTTCAAATCCTGTATTGCCTGGTGTGTAACTGAAGTCTTGTAGCTCGTGAGCTGCTCTCTTAGGCCAGACAGACACAACAAAGCTTCTCTGAGCTTGTTGTTCAAGGACACTCAGGCTGTCCTAGGCCCAAAGGTGGAAACTAGGGCCACAAGAGAGGTGGAGAAATTGAAGAAATTACATCATTAGCTAAAGTTTTAATTGGTGAATTTATGCTGATATGCCAATGGACCAAACCTATAAAAGTGTGAAGAACTTGTGACTTGTCCATCTTGGGGTCCATTTAGGAAGTAGCCTCTGGCTCCCCAGGGTGTACCTTTGAAGGCCTTTCAAATAAATCCCTGCCTTTATTCCCTTGCTCCTGTCTAGTCTCTGTTTCTGGGTAGCCACTCAAGGCATCACTGCAGGCAGTGTGCTTTGCAGCACCTTGCCTTAGTGCTGTTCTGTCACAAGTCTCTGTTTATGGATGTCTTGGTGAGCACCAGAGGGCAGGATGCCAGGTACAGCACCTCTTATTGCTGCTTTCTGCTGGAAAATCAATTGTGATATATATATATTTTTTTTAATAGAAGGACAAAATGGGCCATGCAATCACTCCTGCAGGCTTTGGTGTTCTTTCAGCTATTTTTGGGTCTGTGCCCTTCTCCTCTGCCAGGAGCAGAGGAAATGTCTGCCCAAAACTTTCAGCCATGAGCTGGTAGAAATGAAGAGGTTACTGGGAGAGAATAACTCAGTGACTTTTAAGGAAGGAGGAGCCTCTAAAAAATCTGGGAAAGACAGGAGTGTCAGAATATTTATTTGTAGGTCAGGAGCAGGTAGGAATAGGAGCAATCTTCACAGATGTAATGTGTTGGGTACTTATCCCTCAGCACTTTCAGTGCTTGGAATACCATAAGAGTCCCAGTTTTAGCACAATCGAGCTATAGCTCCATTTGGAGAACCAAATGGTACTTAGGGGAAACATATTTTGCAGGCAGTTTCTAGAATTGCAATTAATTAGTGGGAAAGACATAGCTATGGTATGTGGACCATTCATTGCCATATTAGTGAAAAACTACCAGCTCCAACATGTACTCTTCAAAACCCTGGTGTAATTAGGACTTAAATATTTTTCTCATTTGAATTATTTGTTTCTAACTTTCTTGATCTCCCTATATAGTCCAGCCATTTATTACAGGCAGGGTCTAAGGCAGAACTGAGGTGGTGGGTTTGCCACATAAATGTGTATCTGCCTATGCACAAGAAGATGAAGATGTTGTGAATGCAGTTAGTTTCCTTTGTGTGTCAGCAGAAGTTTTATCATCAAATCTAGCCTAGTCTCTAGCCAAACTAGAGACTACAGAAGCTCAAATGAAATTCTGAGCCAAAGAGTAAAAGGTGTAAGAAGAGGTAGGAAAGGTGCTTATCTCAAGAATCATCAGGTTCTGATTCAAGAAGTACCAAATTTCTCATTGTTGTGATTGTGGTTTGTGGCATTTAGGTTTAGAATTTTCTTCTGCAGCATTGTCTTGATGGCTGTAATAGCTTTTGTAGAATTTGAATACTTGGTGTGGCTGTATAAAATGAACTAAACTGCCTGGGAAACAAACAGCTGCAAGAAGTATTCTGAACAGCAGTCACTTTTTGCCTGAGAGTTCATGGGGTTTTTTTAATGCCTTTTTCACTCTTCGGGGGAGGGGATCTTACTGGTTTTGTTTGTTTGTTTTTCCTTTTCCATACATAAAACAAAAAAATGTGCTAAACTTGACAGTGAGGTGCAGTCCTGAAGGACGCTTGTCAGTGTCTGCTGTATTTGGGGAACATAATGTGCTGTGTAGAGCAATGCCCTGCTTTGCTGGGAACTAGTCTTTGCCTGCCTGTCACTCTGCAGTTGAGTCATCTATTTTGTTCTGCAGTTTCCAAGTCCTGAAATGATGATGTTCGTGCCCCTACCCTGCTTTACTGCAGCAGCGCCTTAACAACGCAGTGAAAAAGGACCCCTCCATCCGAAGCAGAGACAGATGGTGCCTGCCCTGAAGAGCTTACAGTCTGTTTCTGAGCCTGCTCTAGTATTCCCAGAACACTTAAAAGAAATCCTTGGGTCGCACTGTTGGGCAGCAGCGTGTCCTGCCAGCAGCTCCGTGTTCCTGTCCAGGGGGCAGGCAGCTGTGGTGGGCTCGCTCAGCCTGCCCGAGCCTGGCTGCCCGGCTGGAGCTGTGCCACGAGGAGCAGCTGCCCCCAGCTCCTGCTCTCAGCTGTGCTTCCCTCAGCAGCAGCGCTCCCAGCACCTGGGGACACCTCGTGTCCCTCGTGTCCCTCAGGCCACAGGGGGAGGAGGGCAGGGGTTGACCTCAATGCCTGGTTTCAGCAGGAATCAGTTTGTCTGGACCTTACAGTCATTCAGCTTGAGGGTATTTAAGCTTTCCATTCTAACTAATCCACAATATCAAAACAGAAAGGCTCTTTTCTCCTTTGTGCAATACCGTATGTCTATTTGAAGTCACAGGGAATTAAACTTCTTTTGGGGCTATGAACCAAGGTATTGACATGCCACATGAACAACAGGAGAGGACAGCAGGGATTGCATTTTACCTCCTCAGTACAAAATGTTTTGCTCTCCTTCCTGTCTCTTAGAAGAACATAGTGACCATGTCAAAGCAACTATTTATGTTTTGTCATCACGATTGATTTGTGTGTTGTTGTTTGTGGCAAGGAAAAATACTGCCTTGGCTTGGGCTAGACATTCACATCCTGTACTGAGTTTTCACCTATGACAGATGTTTCAGATGGCGCCAGACTTTAGTTCCCCTGCTTTGATTTTAATTGCTAACAGTCTCCTACAGAAACAGTTAACAAAAATTTAAAACTCCAGAAGCCTCCAGAAGCAATGCAGTGCTAATGGGTGGAACAGTCTGTTACTTGCTTAATTAGTTATGTTAAACAACTTGAGCTTTGGTGTTAACAAATTCACTTAATCGTAGTAAATAATGAGGATTATAATTGAAATTGTGACCTTTTGCCCCTTGCAGAGTTCCTAAGTTGTGCCAAGTTTGCTTCACACCTGCTAAATCAGGGCTGATCAACGACAGGCAATGGCTGGACATAGTAATGTCTTTGCACCTCTTAGAAACTCTAGAGGAAGGAAAGTCAGTTCAAATACGCTTTGAGCATCTGGGAAGGAATGTGAATATTCTCTGCTGTGGAAAGTGACTGCCAAAGTAGGGAAGTGCTGGTATGCGTTGGTCATGCAAATGCGGAGTGGCCAGTAAAATTCTGAGCACAAAATTTTACAGCTGCAATCAGGAGCTCCTCCTGAGCCAAGAGGAGTGGGGGGCATGTGGAACTTAGATTTGTTGGCACTGTTTTCTGAAACTTGATCAAAAAAGCTAAACTGAAAAAGTTGTAAAGACTGTGGAAAGCCTTGGAAGAAGTCAGAATCTTCATTATGCAATGGTACAAATGCATGTCCATAGCACATCAGGTACAAAAAACTGATGGGTTTAAAAAGATACTTTCCAGTGGCCAAGCTATTCCAGGGCTCTACAGTACTGGCTTCACATTTTGCACCTATTCTGCTGTTCGAGATCAAGGAGTGCGTTTCCTCTTGACAGGTCTAGTGGCATTAAGTACATGTATTCATCCGTAGCATAAAAGTACCCAGCCAAAATATGAGAACACTGGCTTACAGGAGTCCAGAATGTATTTATAAGTAATTTGCATGAAAAGACTTTGTTTGGATATATATGTTCTGATCAGATAAGTGAGGAGGAAACTTTGCCCTTAGTTTTCCCTCCTTCCTCCCTCTTTTGTTCCTTACAGCTGTAGTGCACACTGCCTCTCATGCAGCCTATTTTTGCAGTTGCCCACCTTCCCTGTGACATGTTGCTTTGGTTTCTGTCTAAATAAAAGCCAAATGTGCCCATCTGTGGAGGATGAAAAGGGAAGAAAAACCAACCCAAACTTAGTTTCCTAGGGGTAACTGCAAGTTTCCCCAAGAATTGCTTTGTGGGATGGAGCAGGGATAGTGCAGGTTCCCCCTGCCTCAGACCTCTGTGCCAAAGGACTATTTCCAGCCCTGTGGGGAATGCAGAAAGGGAGTGTGGAAAAATGTCACTGCTCAGGAATATTGGGCTGTCGCTGCTTAGGAATACTGGGCTGCTTGGAGCAGAGATCTCCGCATGAAGAACCTGAACGGGGAGCCACGCCCTGCCACGGGAGGATCAGCGCTGCTCCTGTGAGGAGTATCAGCTCTTCTGCAGCCATTGCTATAGTAACGAGCTGCAGGAATCTTCTCTGCTATAATTAATTTGGGAAAATTATCTTCCTGTGATAAAACCAGGACCACCGAGCACACCACTAAATTTTTTTGTAGATTGTTTCCTGTACACTAAAACCACTGAGATTGCTGCAGTAGATGGCAGTGGGTGAAGCGTTGTGCTATTGGGAGCCTCAAGCAATAGGAGCAGCTACAGTCACAATCATTTGGTTTAGTTCAGAGCCCCGAGTTTCCCATGCTCCCCAATTATTAATAAAATTTAAAGCATTAAAAAAACCCCTAACAAAAACCACGACCACAATAAAAGCCTGAAACAAAAAAAACCCCAACTCCCCCCAAACAATAACAACAACAACCAACTTACAACACCAGCCCTCCCCCCTCCCCCCCACAAAAAACCACCCAAACCCTAAAACCAAAAAAGCCCAAACCAAGCAACCAAAACCCATATTGACCTTGGAGGTCTTTGACAGAATCTGCATAATGTATCCTGGATCTGGGGCACTTATTTTTGGGAAGCAATGGATAAAGCCAAGGAAGAATTGATAATTCTTGCTACAAAAAAAGACTTTGAGAAAGATGTTATGAAACATTTCATGGCAGATGCAGATTGGGGGCATGCTGGAGCTGCTTCTAGTTTCCTTAAGTGCCTCAGGCAGAAATTTGTTTGCCTGCAGAAACTGAACATTAGAGAAAGAAGCTATAAGCTATCCACTAGCGATATATGAAGCACTAGGAATGAATATGTCAAACCTGACTTGTAATGAATCTACTGTGGAGGCTGTGATATCTCTTTAGATATGCTTGGTCTTGTCTGAGATAGGAATAAACTTTTTGATGAGTAAAATGAATGCCTGTGAATAAGGGAAGGCCTTAAGTTGCACAGGAAATGCAGCGACAAGAAATAAATAGCTATTGCAGTCTGGTGAGATTTAACAGCTGAAGATGCAATCAGCAGTTGTGTGTCACTGGAGCTGGTATCTGTACACATTAAAGCAGGATCCTAGGAGCAATTTCAGAATAGTGACAGAGGCCAGTGGAATTGATTATCCATTTTTAAACCTAAGCATAGGAGCCCCAATTTTATCCCGGAACCCCACTGTGGTAGCTTCTATTTAAATGGAAAGCCTAAAGAGATTTTCTTCTGAAAAATTCCTTAACATTCATGTTGTGAATGAGACAGATCCAGTTTGTGCTGCAGTATGAACAGTATTTATTTAACATTTACGCTGACTTCAAACAGGTTGAGCCCCACTTTTACATGCAGCTGAAAAACACAGAATGAGTGCTAATGCTGTCTAAAAGGTGTGGTGAGAAAGCAAGGAAGGCAAACAAGATGGATAAACAGCAGAAAGAAACAGTGCAGGCAGTTGGGAAGGTGGTCATGTTGGTGTGCTTTTAAGAAAAGTTTGAACTGGGCTTTGCACCCTTAACTCACGTGAGCAGTTTGTGCAGACCAGCTGGTGAAAGCTGCTGTAAAACTGTTATTTCTTGTTGTTCACAAATTGTTGTGCCCTTTATATTGCACCTAATGAAGGTTGCTGATATCAACATGTGCAAAATCAGGCATAAAACGTGGATCAGTTCTTGTCAAGAGAAGCTGGAAGTGAATTATTAGGAAATTGCTTAAAAGGAAAGCAAGAAGTCTAAAGCTCCTATTACTATTCCTATAAAATCTTGTACTTTCCCCCAGACGAGATACGAAGTTCTAGAACCGCAGTATTACAACATCTATAAACGTTTAGAATAAATCAAATATTCTCCTTTTGGTTTGTTTTAGATTGCTTTATAATTAACTAATGTGCTTTCCTGAAACCAGTTTTATATTGTCCTAATGGCTTTGGCTACAAAATGAGATCACCAACTAAATGACTGCCTAACCACAAGGACCTTTAATGATATTTTAGGAAGCTCTGCATTACCTTGGACTGAAAAATTTTGCTGCTGCACAGTAGCACATACCCTACAGAATGTTCATATTGCATAAGAATCGTGAGAATGAAATTCCACATGCGAGTATTCATTTCTGTGTTGTCAATACTCCATGACAATTTCAGCAACAGGGTTTTTTTTGTAATTTCTTTTTAATAACCTTGTTCAGCAATGTACTGAGAAAGCATTTAAGTCCCATTGAGGTGGATGCTGAAGTTCCATAAATGTGATATATATCAGCTGAGGATTTTTCCCTGTGGCACGTAAGATATAGTTACCTGCTTTCTTAAATTGAGACCACAGAGAACTACATCACATTAAGGTGGTTAAGAGTGCATAAAATATTTCAAGGGGGGTTAAAGTGAGGGTAGGGTTGGCGATGGCTGTTCTTAATAATTTAGGGAAAAAATAGAAGCAACATAAACACAGAAACAGGCTTTGCCTTCAGAGATAAAACCTTTTAATAATTAAACTTTTATCACAGGAGATGTTTGATATCATTAGTAAATCTTTTCTCCCCACTAGAGGAATTCAGTGGTCTATAAAGCAATTACAGTTCAGAACCATCATTTCATTTAATAGGCTGTAGCATTGTTCTTGGGGTTTGTTCACTCTGGACAGTGTACTTTTAATTAACTCATGTAGTACCTTATTGGGTTTTGTTATAAAGAAGCTAGAGGTCACCAAATGCAGTCCCTTCTACACACTTCTACTGTAGTGTGTTTTTTTGTTTAATTATACCTATCCCGTCTTGCTTTCTTCACTAAAACTGGATCCTGATGGCAGTTAATTTATTATATCTCCATCAGTGAGTGTTTTCATACGGTAGATGATAACGCAGGAATCTTTTGAGGGGGAAAACCAAACAAGTTTTATAACTTACAGCAACAAAAATGTTTCCTTCATTTAGTTTTTGGGGAGTAAACTTGATTAGATCTTAATATTTCAGTGAAATGTGAGAAGTGAAAGCTTGTTTATTGGGTTGTCAGCAAAGGGATGTTTCCGGAAGGCTGTTTGGATTTCAGGTGTGCACTGCCTTCCTGCTCTGTCCTCAGGAGAGCAACGTACAATGGCAGGGACCACCAGGCTTTCCTGTGCACCCTTCTCATGCCCATGAATCCTATTTGAGCTCATTATTTGGAATTCCTGGATGCTTTTGTCTGAGAAAGTTTCCAGGAATTACCTGGAAAAGGGGGAATTTTAAAGTTTGATCTGTTGTCTTTAGGAAGCAAACAGTATCCCATATGTAAGAGCTTTGCATGGTGTAATTTTACAAAAGGAGGCTACTTCAGAAGGGACTTACAAATAATATTCAGCAGTGAAAAGAATGAGGAGCTTCGTTCTGAGGAACACTTCATGTTCTGAGGCTGTTTGGTTGCTGAAGGTGGCAGGAATATTCAAGAGATGTGTCTATGATCCTGCCAACAAACATTTTCATCCTCTGAATATTTTGATAAGAACTGAGGTTAATTATTTCAGTCTAAAATAATTAAACTTTTATTCTAAAAAATTCAGGAAGCAGAATCTGGCAGGAAAAGTAATGCCTTTACTCTTAACAGTCCTGTAAGACTCTGCTAACTATCCTTTAAGCAATGAATTCCTTTTCATGTCTGTTGAACAGCTGCAGCGAGTTGTCTGCATGATTTATAGGCTACTTGCCTGACAATTCTGGGGTAGTTAGTTGGTTTCACACACTGTTGTACCATTTTGTGAATATATTATCAGTTGCTGAAGTCTCTGTTCTCTTTGGATTTTAATGTTGTGAAGTTTCTGAAAGGACAAGGAGGAACGAGATGCTGGAGGAACTCAGAGTATAGCTGTGTCAAAACTGTCAGGCTGACATGGTTCTATTTCCAAAATCAGCTTAGCTTGCTTAGGTGTCAGGAGACAAATAGGTTTCTGAAATCAGGTTCCTGAACACCTAAATCATTCCTGACAGCGTTTAAAACTTCTGCATGTTGAATGCACTTTTAAAGTCCCCCTGCCTTGAATTTGGAGTAAGTTTAGTTCTTTGAACTAATCCATATCAAATCTTTGACTTCAATAGAATTTATTTTTTGTTTGATTAGATGTGTAAGCAAACATCATGAAGACTGAAGTCTAACAGGCCACGTGCAGCACAGAAATGCTTTCTTTGGCTGTGAGGTTACCTCAAGAGTTTTTGTAAATGTAACATTTAATTCCAGTTAACATAAATGTAGCAATGCCTGAAGCACTTTGCTGAGCTGGCTTCTGTTAAGTGTAGCGGGGAAGGTTCCTAATCCAACCCTCTCCTTTTTAGGGGCAGGAGGATGACCCTCGTTTGATGTGGTGCTCAATTACCTCTGAATGTTTGTGAGCTGCAGATTACCCATGGCACAGACACCCTCCCCAAGCTCTCAGAAGTTTACTGGGCCACGTACAGCCCCTTCCAAGCATAGCATGAGTGTCACCCTTAGAGCAGCCCGGAGAATGTTGCAGCTACTCTTGCTCTGCAAACACCCTGACTGTGCTGGTTCTGTGGCAGTTCTGTACAGAGTCCCTTGGGTGGCTGTCCTGCACCCTTCCTTGCCCGGTGGAGTACAGGGGGGGTCTAATACACATGCACAGGGAACAAAATTAGTCAGAGCTAAGATATAAGATAACCACTCTTAAATGCAGAAGTGGTTATTAGAATGGAGGTTATTTCTTGCTGATATAGTCAATAAAATTCTTTATAGAAGTGGCTGAAGGAGGAGTAGGAAATTATGGCAAGCACAGAGCTGCAGTGTTACGGCTCAACATTTAAAATAAGAGTCAACAAATGCATAAATTACCATGGCAGTGGAGTGCATTCTACACCATAAAAATATTTGAAAGACTTGTTTATACTCAGGATGACTGAGCTAATGTTTTTGCATAATGTGAGTAGCATGAGTTTTCAACTGTTTGTATTTAACATTCTACAATAAGGTTTTAGTTGTATATATCTTTAAAAACATAAAGAAGGGTACAGGCTTATTCGTGGTGTAACTGGGCACTTGCTGCTGAAGGTGTTTGAAGCCCTTGGTATTTTCCCACTGTTGGTTCTGGTATCCCAGGGGTGTCTGAGGGATCTGAAGGCAGCTCTGACCTGCCAGGGCAGGAATCCTGCTCCCTGGGGCAGGACTGGAGGGTTTGGCACCCACGGGCCATCAGCACCATCCTCTGGCTCCACTTCACCCCACGACTGCGTGTGGAACCACATGTGTGCCACTGGCATCCCCAGAGCTCTGTCTGGTGAGTGTCCTCGTGGAAGAGTGAAGCTTGGAGTGTGTGCTGGGGAGAGGAAAGAGGCGAAGCAGAGAAAGGAAGAGCCCATTTGTTTATTATCTTATGAGGGTGTTTCATACTGCATGTCTTGCGCTCTCTCTGCTGTTAATGTGCCCATACTGGGTGGCAGTAATGGAACCAGTTTGATGATTGTATAGCACAGTAGTTAAAATTTTATTGCTGAAAAGATAAAACTGAGCTACACACCTCCTGTTAAACCTCAATCTTGCCTTTAAACCTTTCAGCTGATGTCAGGCCTCAGGATGGTTGTATATAATCAAAAGTTTTTTCCAAGAAAAACAAATCTCTTCCCTATTGAGGATGAAATTGGGAGCCCTTCCATACTGCAGCGTGGTGCAACCACGCAGATTGCTAAAACGAGCACTGCACTGTCAGACAGTGTAAAGGGACACACCTGTACAGGCAGGGGCTCAGGGCAGAGCCACAGTGCTCACAGTCACAGAATGCTACCCAAACTACCAGAGCAGGTCCTGCACTTTGACTTAAGGGTGGCCTTGTTTAAGGAAATAACTTGGGCAGTATCTTAAATTCTATCCTGGTTTACAACTAATTGAAAAATATGCACACTGCACTTTCTGAGGCTTTTCCTGCTCTCTTGGGAAGGAACTGGGGTCTTGAGTTAGACTAATTCATATACATATGCCCATGTTACCATGGGTTATTCAGTTTAAAATACAAGTATACATTTTTTGGATTCCCTGTTACGTTTCCCTGGGGAATGGTATAATCCTCCCAAGAGACCCCCACAAGCTGTAACTGTGTTAGCCTGATCCTTCCTTCCTTTCTGTATCCCATTGGCCCGGGGCCAAGAACCCACACCTACCGAACCCCAGACAAAACCCGGCTCCGCCATTGTTCTTCCTCTTTTTCCTCCTCCATCCCTGAGAATAAACATAAGGAAACTGAGCCTCTGTGAATCTCTCACCTGGTTTCTGAAACATCTCCCCTCTGAAGCCCCCCAAGACTGGACTGGCCTGACGAGTTGGGGGCGCCCAGGGGGGAGAGAGTTTCAATTCCCCAAAAGCAAAAACCACTTTTCATCTTCAGTGTCTTGAAAATATCAGATCAAAATGCTGACAGAGGCAGGAAAAAGTAGAATGTATCTAAATTCACATATTGTTTTATTCCAAAAACAATGTTTTTCTCACTATTCTCATTTAATTATCATTCTTCAAAGCATTGTAACTCCTTGCTTAGTCAGCTCAAGTCAGATGATATCAGCTGTGATTTCCTTGTATTTTTCATGCAGTAATTTACCCCTTGAGTTACTCCTAGTTTACCCTAATGAATTACAATCAATGCAGGTGTTAAAGCTGACATTTAAGTGTATAGTTTAAAGTTTAGTTTTTTCAGAGTATTTTTCTCAAGGTCTCAAATGGCCACAGGGCAGGAAGAAGTAAAAGTCATACACCTGAAAAAAACCCTGAGTTGCTTTTGAATCCTTGTCCGTGCTTGTGGTGAAGTGTTCCCTCTGTGAGGTCCTGCCCGTGGGGGCATCAGCAGGAGCCGTGCCCTGAGTGTCCCTTCCAGGCAGGGCAGGGAGCCCCTGGAGTGCCCTTAATGGGACTGGATCTGGCTCTGCCAGGAGCAAACGGAGGGGTTTGAAGAGCCCTTCTGCCAGGGTGCATTCACCTGCTGAGGGAGCAGCACCAAGGTTGAGTCTCTTGCATTTTCTAAAGGAAAATTCTAATGCCAGGCCTGTGATTTTTGGAGAAAAAAATGCATTTGTGACAGAAAGGAGGAGGCAAAGACCTATTTCACCCTTGGTGAATCATCCTGTCTGAAAGAGGATGGGATTTTTTTTTTTTTACATCTGTGGTGTATAATAACACCTTCATGCTAAGGTGTGAAAGGATAATAAAAACCCTCTCCCTCTGGGAAGGCAACGGGGGTCTCAAAGAAACCCCCGCTCCAGGTCTGGAGACTGATGGATCAAAGCACACGGGCACAAGCTGTGTGTTATTTTACTGTAACATGACTGGCATTTCCCTCCAGCCCTGCCACTCTGGTCTGCTGGGTTACAACAGATCTCCAGCCAGGACAGGAGACTGCTCTGTACTTGATCTTCTGCTAAACTGAAAGTGAACTACTCAGATCTGATTGAAGCATAAAATATTCTGGTCAATCTTTATCTTGTTTCAAGCATTTATTTCATGTATTCCCCTGGTGTCTAGAAAAGATCGACTGATGAGCTCAGGGACTCTTCAGACCTAATAGGACTAAGATTAATCACCTATAACAAACTGTTAGAAGAGAGCAAGTTGTTAAATTGCTCTATCATATCATGTTAAATAAAAGTTATTATTTTGAGCAGAATGAAAGTAGTTTGAGACCATGGGAAAGTTTTTCAAAGCTATCAAAGTGAAGGACTGACTTAAAATGAAAATATATTTGGAGGGAAAAAAAAGACCAAAGACAAATTGAATGTGAAATAGAGTGGCTGTTTGATCTGAAGAAAGTTTAATGTTTCCAAACAATGATCTACACACAATGATTGTTGTGGTCAAGTAGAGTTGTAGCTGTGCAAGACTGAGTCTTCTCTTTGAATAGCTATAGAAAATTGGTAGACAAAAATAGTTGGGAAGCATGACAGGAGTTCTAAAAGTAATATTTTTGAACATGCTATTGGTAGAATGAAATGTTTTTGTGAATACTGACCAGTAGAATAGATTTGTTTGAATATTACAGCTATATAATTTTTTTTCCTTGGGGCTTTTCTTGCTCTGGTTTTAGACATTGCTCACCTAAAATATCCCACATAGTAAAAGGAAGCTGTTTGGTTTACATTCTCTCCTTGTTCATCATCACCCACAGCTGCTGCAGTTTGGAAAAGCACATTAAGCTTATTGACAATATTCCTTCTTGTTGTGCTTGATGTGTCTAATGATAAATGCTGCTTCACTCGCAAGAGATTAAATTCATGGTGTTTGTTACGTTTTGTATATCCTAAAAGAAGAAATAAGTGTGCAGTAAACAATAAAGGCCAGTGAATGGGGAGGCTCAAATGGTTTGCCAGAATAAGTTGTAACCTTTCTGGTATAGTGAATTTTAGTAAAGAATAATAAAAAAAGGGTGTCCTGTTTTTCCTATTTTGAAATCTTTCCAGACCTAGGATGGGAGGTTATTTTCAAGACTGAATATGATTTGTGCTGTGTTATTCCAGGGGTCAGAGTTCAACATTCTTTAATAGCCAAATTTTCCATTGACCTCAAAGAGAGCTTTGTAGGGGAAAGGACTGTGGGATTCAGCTCACAGTGATTTCTTTTTTAATAAGGAAAAGTCTTGGCTGGCTAAAACTGTGCATTCCAGTGAAATACTGGTCCATCATTTGCAGAGTAAATGTACTGTTTAATATTAAAGAAATGATTCAGTCTTTTAGTAGCAAAGTTCTTTCAGGTTATTAAAGTAGCATTATAATTTCTGTTCTACTGGTGCCACAATGAAGTTCTGCAGGATATTCGTGACCAATTAGCAGTAGGTTGAGCCTTAAAAAGGATTTTTTAATCACTTCTTTCTATCCAGTTTTCAGTTTTTCAGTGTTGAATGAAGGTTTGACACTCAGTAGATTATCAAATCGCTGAGTATTTCTCAGCTTTTTTTTTTAACATTGCTGAGTAGGGTTCTTATCAGTAACAAGGTCTCTTCCTGATGTCCTAATATAGTGTTCATTTCTCACAGGTGTTTTTTCATCACTGTGTGGTGCAGAGCAATACAAATAGGTGGCTTCAGCTGAGCAGGGACCCGGTGACGTTTGGGATAGAGGCTCTTTTAGAACAAGTTTGTAGTCTAGGTATGCCAGAATACATCTCTGCACACTGGAAGGTTAATCAGCTGGAAAGGAGAAGAGGGGGTTAATGAAGTTAAACTGGTAGCTGACAAACATCTATAATTAGAAAATGGTAATTATTTAATATTCTAACAATGGCCTTCTGTGTTCTAGCTTTTTTCTCCACTACTCCCATATTTTACCATCCTTGTTTTAAAAAGTTGCTTTTCTACAAGCTTACATCATAATTAGTAGCAAATGTAGTGGTATAGATCATTCTAAGTATCAGAGTATGAAGAGAAAAATGAGGTCGAGGTACTTGTAAGATTTGAAAATACTATTTAACTTCAGAAGAAGGGGTTTGACCGATGTTCAGAGCTGTTTGCAGGGAAAGAAAGGCTATTTGTCTTGGTTTCTGGATCCAGAAATTAGCCAGGCTCCCTCCTCTTACAGCTGTGACAAATGTTTCTTACAGCAACGCTACTGGGAATAACCTATTTACAGATAATGTGAAAAATGAAAGATGATAAATCACCTCTTGATAGTGGAGCTAGAGAAATTTTAAGCCAAAAATGAAAATGGGTATTTATGACGGTTCCAAGGACGCTTTTAATAGCTGTCTGTCCCATTTTCCCCCTGCTGTCTAGTGTACATGATGCTATAAAAACACATGGGGTTTTTTTGTGATAGAAGTGTCATTCAGAATTAAGAGATTTCTGCATGGTTATGCACACTCATGGTTCTGTGGCTGGCTGGTGGCTGGAGTCTTCATTTCCTGACGCCTTCATCCTTTGAGTGCTGGATTATTTGACAAGCCATATGCCCATTTCCCTCCATGTATTCAAGTGGTTCCTCTTTTCCCCTGTTGATACTGTATTACTCTCTTTTATAGATTTGTTTAAAATGCTATAAATATGATAAACTTACGGTTGCTGTTGTTTGAATTCAGTATTAACATAAACACAATCCCAGAGCAGAACATTTTCCAAGAAGGCCAGTAAAAGCTTACCTGCAGTGGGTAACCTTGGCTGTGTCCCCCCCTGAGGTGTGATAACAGCCCTGGGAGAGCAGCACCTGAACCGTCTGCAGAAGCATTAAATGGCCTGTGCGTGCAGCTGCTCGGGCTGCCACTTCCACTAAACACTTCTCCTCTTTTCCTGGGTTGTTTGCTATGGTAGATTGCCTGCAAGGCTTCATTCTGAGTCTGGGCCTTCAGCCAAAATAAAAGCCAGAGACACATCAAAGGACTTGCTTAGAGGATCACCAAATATTACTTTTAAATAGAACAGAAAGAAGTATTTCTTCTCAAACCCTAGGCTGGGCATGGAAAATATTTTGTAAAGGAGAAATTTGGAAATCCTGGGAAGAAGTAATTGTGTTGGGCAAATGCATGTGGTTGCCAAGCTTAGAAAGGACATCTTGGGAGCAGTATGTTCAGAAAGGCCTTCAGCCACTACAACTAGATTAATAGAAATGATAATTGCAAAAGGATTTTTTGAATAATCCAAAACCCATGGCATTGACAACAAAGCTTGCGAAGTGCAAGCAAGAGATTATTTTGTAGAGCCTGACTGAGAACCAATTTGAACTTTTAGCAGTGAGCTTCCCAAAGAGTTCCTGTAACAGAAATTAAAGGGAAATTTCAGTGGGATAGTGCTCTGGTGAACTTGGTGGTTCATGTGCATCCCCTGCTGCTGAGCCAGGTCAGTACCGGGAGTTTGTAGGGGTGTGGTGTGAGCGGGGCAGGGTGTTCCTGCCTCAGCCCAGGAGAGGCTCTGGAGCAGTGGTGCAGCCTGCTGAGAACACAGAGGTGTTGAGGGAAAGCGCCACAACCCCCAGCAACATGGTGCTGGACAATTCCCAGAAATAACTGCAGCAATTTAATCCAGGAGGAAAAAATGGACATAATCTGTCCAGGAGAACTGAGAAGAGGAATCTTGAGAGTTTAAAAGTAGAAACAGAAATAGAAATACAGTTTTTCTTGAGAATTTTCTGTTATGTGACTTTTCTCATTGACTCAGTGCACAACACTGTATTAATTCTCTAAATATTGAAGAGTCCTTCTTTCTTTTTTGTTTGGGGGGAGGAGGGGGATAGGGAGGATGTAATATAAAATATCTGCAATTACTTGTCTTTGTCATTACAAAATAAATTTCCAGGACCCTGCTGAAGAAGCCTGGCTGGCTACAGGGTGGTATTACCCTGGGTAGGCAGAGGAGGTGCTGAGCTTCAGAGGCTGTGGTATAAGCCAGCACTTGAGCTATGGACTGGCTGGTTTTGTTCAGTGTTGCTAAGTTGGTGTCAGGCAGCAAACTGGGATCTGTCAGACTTCTTAGCTCTGAGGGATTACTGAGCAGCACAGAAGCTGGGAAAAAATGTGTCTCAATGCTGAGCAAGAGACAAATCCCACTGATGCGCCCCTGTTTATATAATTGGAGTTTTAACAAGCACAGGATCTGCCCCCTCAAGAGTAGGTGTGAATTACATCCTCAGAAATGTTCCAGAAATAATCTGGCCACCGATGAGCTCATCTCCCCTTGATTGGTGTCTGTATTGAGCTGTCCTGTCACTGCTGTGATCCATCTCCCCCCGTGTGCCAAACACTGCACCGGATCGACCTGTGCACCGCAAACAAATTGTCAGGCAAATGTGGATCAAAAGCAAATACTAAAGACTGTGGACATCAGTCTTGGCTCTTAACTTGCCTAAATATTTGTGAAACACTTTTTCTAATTATGTTCCCAGTGCTGGTAAAAATAGAAAAGGCTCCTGAAGATACTTATCAGATAGTTTTAGATATTTGCAGACTCTGTTCATCCTTTTCTTTTGTTCATCAGTCTGTTCATAAAAATTGCTCTTCTCTGTCGGTTTTTTTCAGATGTTTCCATTTCATATCTAAATTTTAATATTTATTTTCTTTGTCCTCTGGAGAATGCAGAGCCCCTGGTATCTTAAACTGGCACACTTTGATGTGTGAAGGTGAAACATTTTTCTGCAGTATTAAGAGCAGTGAGGGGGATTTAGCACTATGTAGCACTAAAATACAGAGAAATAATCTTCCCCAAGACACAGAGACTCGTTTTGTATAGCATGCTGTCTTTTGCATCGAATGATCCCTATAGAACCCCAGAATAAAGAGCTTTTAGCTGCTACTGCATAGCTTCAGAGAACCTGAGATTAAATTGAAGGGAAACTACACTTAATTTATACAGTTCATATTTATTCACAATATTTCTTTGGAGGCAAGTTTTAAACGTGATAATACAAAAATTTTTGTGTTAAATTGCTTTTCAACATGTGCTATGAATTAAAGTCTCTGCTCTCGCCACAGAGCACATGGGTTTGCTACAGTCCTTAAGGCAGCAGATTTAGCTTTGATACTTTGATTATCCCTCCGCAGAGGATTTACAATTTTTCAATTTGAAATGTATTCCTGGGAAAATATTGCTGATTCCTCTGTCACAGTGAGGAATATTTATGGTAGGCAAGGTTAGAAGAAGATTTCTTTTTGTGTGAGTAGGTAGATTACAAAACCTTGTTGTAATTCATGTCTAAAAAGGTATTACAGAACATTCTAGATTAAGAAGAAAATATTAGACCTTAAATTACTTGTGAGAGCAGCTCTTTCCCAGGAGAACACAGCAGTGCTGCGCAGAGCAAAGGGCCTATTCTGTTCGGTTCCTGCTGAGCGTGAGCGTTTCTCTCCATGGCAGTTTGCTGAGTGCTCTTCCCCTTTGTTGATAAAAATCTACTGCAAGACACTGATTTTTCAGATTTAAATGTACAGCTAAGCAGCCTGCTCTGATTAAATAATTATTTTTCCTGAGGGTATTTCTCTTTGGTACTTCAAGAAGGATTTAAATGTCTCTAACCTGCTAGTAATGCACATGTGGTATCATCATGCTTAAAAACCCATGTTAACAAATCTGTGTTGGCTGGAGGTTAGGCTTTTGCAGTTTGCTGTCAAGTGTTTTGGGATGTCTTTCATGACTCACTTGTGGGTTTGCAACTCAGATTACGCAGTATCTCAAATGTGTGCTGTGAATTTTAATTCCTTTTTACGCTCCTTTGGTTATGGGTGTGAATGAGGAGCAGAGCGAGGAAATAGCACTAAGAGGCACTGTACTATGAAAACATGCTTATGAGTAATTTGATGTAAAATTGCTACAGATTATGCAAAACAAATATTTGTCAGTGTATTTTTAAAAACCGTAGAGATTTATATTTTTATTTTCATATTTGTATTACACTAATTAGTTGTGTTTTTATACATATCTGTACCCATTCGTGCATACTGATTAGCTGGTATTATCCTAAGCCTTCAACAGAATGTTTGCTACAATTAACTTCAGTACTCTTATTAAACTTCACAGCTTTTGGTCTTCAATATTTAAGTTAGTTTACCCCCTTGGATTTTAACAAGATGTGGTTGCTCACAGGCCTGTCCAACCTGACCTTGAACGGGATAGGGCATCTACCACCTGTCTGCACAACCTGTTTCCAGTGAAACTGAAAGGCTGCAATAAGGTCTCCTCAGAGCCTTCATAATACATTATGATTTCTTCAGTGCTCTGGGTTTCTTTTCTGGGTTTTTCTACAATTTTGTCTTTCAACAGCATTTTGTGGCACTTTTCCTGTTCCTCTCTTTGGATGTGCTTGATCTTGTGTTAAGTAAATTTCACTTCCCTTTGATAGAGGCAACATTTCTGTCTCTAAAGCACAGAAGAATATAAGAAATGGCAGGAGGTGAAGGATCTATACCAGCAGCCTGTGTCTGCCACTGCTGTGAGTGCATTGGACAGGATAATAGGCAAGGGGAAATATAAGTGATCTTTACTTTCCTGGTCTAGACACTGCCCCGAGGAGGTTACATCCATACTTTGGAGGCTCTGTGGGAATGGCCTCACCGAGCTCAGCACTTAACAGGAAAAGCCATCCCCTTCTCAGTGGGGAGAAAGCAGAGAGGAGCTGTATCTACAGGCTGCAAGACAGGAAACAAAGCAATTACTGAGTTTATTACTGTGCTCTTCCATCCTACCCTGTGCTGTGGATGTGTTGCTGGGAGAGTTTACAGGCGCCTTGAGCCTCCCTCCCCACTCCCACTGCCGCTGGGGCAGCCTCTGCCCACTCCCTCTCGTTCTGAGCTCCCCATGCTGAGTACCAGTTCAGGCAGCCACCAGTGCTCTCAGCCTCTGCCAGGGAGGAAAAGCTGTGCCACAAACCACATGTCCAAAGGAAAAATTTGAAAAGGGCAATTTTAATGAACACTTACTGTTTCCTAGTCTTCCCCCCTTTACTAAAAGATGCATGAAAATGAATGATGTACATTATTACATCCCTACTTGAGCACACTTGCAAACATTTGCCATCTTTTGTTCTTTCTAATCTAAATTGAACCTGTGAATAATAATGATTTCATGATGTGAGTGGGGGGACAAGAGCAACCTTTCTGAGCAAAGTGTCAGTATGTGAAGTCTTACTGATTAGAGCAATACTTGAGTGAGCTAAATGCTGCCTGTGTCACTAAATATCAGAGAATAATACTTTACCAGTGCTCCTTGTTCCTGAGGCCAGTGGCTGTGAGTCTGTCAGAGGGACGCCAAAATTATGAGGAACTTGCTCTGACCAAGGCTGTGCCCAGCTGTATCCTCAGTCAGTGCAGGAGCTGCAGTGTCACTTGTTGTTGCAAAAGCTTTGACCAATTTTATTTAGTTCCTTGCCTTTCACCATCAGTCTTACATTTGGTTAAAAAAGCTGTAGAGAATGGGTCAGGAAAAGGAGACCTTAACCTGTGGTGAGGAGTCACCATTAAGAATGTGAAACACATTTAAAATGTTACCATGTCTTAGCCAGATGATCCAAAGGGTTTTGTAGATCTCTGTCTTGAACAAACCAAGCTCAGAAATGGGACCCACAAGATTCCACAAAAATTAATTATTAGTCATGTTTGACATTTGTGTAGCAGAATATTACA
The DNA here is from genome assembly GCA_013389985.1 of Dryoscopus gambensis. NCBI lineage: Eukaryota > Metazoa > Chordata > Aves > Passeriformes > Malaconotidae > Dryoscopus > Dryoscopus gambensis. The sequence goes on from WEIT01004836.1 coordinate 66,639, forward strand.
TTGTGTTCCATACATTAGAAATGATGGTATGGTACATACTCTCTCCCCTCATTATGTGTTATATGCATGGTCTCTTCTGGCTAGTCCTGAATGAATAGTTGTTACAGATATTGTCTCAAAGATCTGACTAATTCGCAGTACCTTTTCATTTTCCTAATCTTAATTAAATCTGTGACTGAAGAGGATGCATGATGAGAATGAAAAAAAATCAGCTTGTATAAATCAAAAGCAGTGATATGAAATCAAACCAATCAGGATAAAAGTGTCTTTTGTATATAGGCAATTAAGGACTTTTTCTTTGCCGCCTTGCCTTTTTGTTTGTTAGATTGAAGGGACAGAATTCCTGTTCAGCTCCTGAAGCAAACAGAGCGGGGGTTTTACAGCTTGTACAGAGGCCTCTTGTGCAGCAGGAGCTGCCCTGCATCTGGTTTGCTGAGCAGTGTGCTGTGCTTCCAAAACGCGTCGTCCTTTTTCCTTCCGCCCGCCCCAGTTGAGCCACTCTGCCTCCCTGGGCGTCTGTCCCGTACAAACCCCCCTTTCCTGCTGAGGTTATTTTTAGTCATAATCCATGGCTTGGTGTGGGTTACAACCTCCCCCAGTGATGGTCAGGCCAAGGGACGAGGCAGCACTGTCAGAGAAGGGCAGGGGCAGGGGCAGCTGTGCCGGTCTGCACTGCACAGTCTGTGCTGCGCCCGGTGAAATCCAGCACCTGGCACAGCAAAGAAAGCTCTGCTCGCTGGCTCCAGTGCAGTGTCCCACTGACAAAAGTTATGTTTATTTATGGCACTAGCTGTGAATTTGTTGAAGTGCCGTAGTGTTTGTAGGAAATCACACAAATTGCTGATTCCAGTGGATTAGACTCATGTAAGCCTGGCTTGAATAAGAGGATATGTAAGAGTTTGCACGAACTGCTTTTCTTAATTTGACAATGTCTTTCAATAAACTGATGCATCTCTGGTGCATTCTTAGAGCTGTCTGTTGGTATAAATCAGGCACTAGTTCATTAGTCTAGCTTGAAACGAATCTAGGAAGGAAAATTTTATGCAGTTCTGAGGTTTTGCCAAGTTTTTGGGAATTAGGATAGGAAGTGGTTTATTGTAAATCAATTTGGCCATATGCTGTTAGAGTAAGTAACAAGCAAAGTTTACTTGATGCACATTTTAGCATTGGAATAGCAAACGAATAAAAGGAAATGGGATGGTTTAGTATTTTACATATGCATCTATATACAACCCCTCATATTCAGTCAAAATATTGAATTAACCTATTTTTCTGTCCAAACCCTTTAAAATAGCAAGAGATTCAGACCTCGGGGTAATTTGAGTAATAAGAAGTTGATTTAGTTTCATCTGTTGAGGTCTTGGCTTAAAAAAAAACCTGTTCAGGTCTGCTGATTTTTTTGTTTATTCATTGTTCAAAGCTTTTTTGGCAGATTTTGTGGGCAGCTTTTGACATAGTTGAATTGATAACACGGACTGGATTGCCCTATGAAATTAGGAAAAGAGAAAACTCCTCCTGGTAACATCGGGTGATGGAAAATACTGTTTTTCTTAGGAGTCTGACTGACGATAAATATTCCCTTGGAGAGCTTCAGAAGGGCTATGTGGCACTTGGCAAATGTTTTGATCAATATTAAAATTCCAAGTGCAGCTTTCATGCATCCAGAAGAAGACTAATCCTTTTTTATTTAAACTGCCATAGCTATGTTCACTTTCCTTCCTTGCAGATCCCCTCTGTGCAGGCCTATAAGATATGGAAGCAGCAGCTGCAATCTCTGTCACTCAGGAAATGTATTACAAATGAAAGGAATTAATGTCTTGAGCATTTTGTCCTTGTGCTATTTTGGTGCAGAACATCATAAATTTAGTAAATATGTGAAGATATGAACGCCACAAAGTCGCTGCTTGAGACCTCAGAATTTTTGTTTATCTGGGTTCAAAGTCAAGTGCTGCCTGCAAGTATGTCTTTTTGAATAAAGCAGGGATTCTCATTTCCCAGCCCAGGAAATATTAATAGAGCCAGGCTTGGCTCAGCATCAGGAATAAGGAACAAACAGACTCCTTGCCCCCAGCCTCTCCCAGTCCTAGGGAGCAGGCAAGAGTGGCTTCTGATAAATGAGTTTAAATATGAATTGCATAATATTTCATAGCAACTCCAGATCCAAAAGTAGTCCAAGGAGAAAGTTCTTAGAGTAATTTAGGTTCTAGGAGAAAATTTAATTTTAAACAGACTGTAATAAGAAATAAAATGACCATTAGATATGTATCATTTTATAATCAGTGTCAGCTTTGCTACTGCAGATTAACTGCTATTACCTACCTGCTGAAATTCAGGGTTGAAAAGGCTTATTGTTGCTCAGCTGACTTCCAGGAAGCAATGTTCTAGTAAGAATATACAGTGTATTTGTACTGTACATGCTCTGTTTTCAGTGCTGCTGTGTATCTGTGTCTGTAAAAGTGTCTGAAGGCACAGTGCCCATAATAGGATGCTTTAACTTGGTCAGCTTTCAATTGGTCAGGTAGTTGGACACGATGGTCACTGCAGGTCCCTCCCAGCTGAAACAGGTCAGTCTCCTCTACTCTAAATGCCTGTCAGTACCTCCATTTCTGAACTGCTCCTCAGTTTGGGAATAGTGAGCTAATAAAAATGTGTAATACGAGCTTGCTAGAAGTTTAAGGCAGGCTTTTTGGGAAGATCAGTGTTGGGTTGTCCTCTATAGGTCAGCTTAGGTTTTGGGGAAATTTGCTCTTACACTGCAGCATTTCCACTCCGGAGCAGCCTGGTGTAATGCCACGTGGGTATTTTCCCAGCTGGCTCAGTGACTGCCCTGCTAAGGGGTTATTTTGCAATGGCGTGAAGATGATTTCTTCTTTAGGATCATGTACTTTCCATCTTTTTGGACTATTTTAGTGACTCTCCTCACTAGTGAGCAGAGTTAAGAGTCTACAAAGGGGCCTAAGAGAATTTTGCTTCTCTTCAAATCGTTCCAGCGTGCAACAATTGAAGACCCATAGCCAAGCACTAACCAAAGATGGGTTTGAACCCAGTGGCTTTATATCTGATAGTCTTTCCTTAGGACAGTTTTCTGATGGATTTATTGTGTTTCATGCACTTGGTAACATAGACTGTATAAGTAATGAAAGACAGACAAAAATGGTTTTTAAACTATGAACAAGAGAAGTTCACACACTGCGTTCGGTTTCCTCTGTGGCAATATCCACACCTGAGTGATTCCCTCCGCCTCCTCCTTAAAACTTTTGAATGATTCTGTCTTGTAAAATTTTTTCTCCAACACTGTTTACAAAGGAAAAGTTTTGTTGAAATCAAGATGGGTTATTTTGGGACTGAGATTTGGTCCCAAGAGAAAGTTTTTTCAGAAAGCAACACACAAAGGCAATGACTCAAGAAACCTTGAATATAATCCTGAAGTGGGCAGAGAAGTATATTTTTTCACTTGAGCTATTTTTATAAAAAATAGCTTTCTACCTTTGTACTTCAAAAGCATCAGCTGATGTGTGTTTCATTCTGTGTTGAAGGGGTTTTTATTGATTTTATGGACTTGTGGCATTGTAGATTTTATATTCCACAGTTTCTTTCACCTCAGTTACTGAGCATATGTACTTTGCTTCAGCAGAACTGTGGTTTTCTTTGTTATGATCCAGTGATAGCAAAAACGTGAAAATCTGCTACAGTTTGCTTGTATTTCTCATTCTGCTGTAAAACCCAATCTATTTGAGAACTTGAAAAACTTTTCAACTTTAAACTAAGACATACTTTAACAAATGCAAGGTTGTTAATGTATTTTTGGAAGTTAATGTGGCTGTTGGGGAGATTTCTCGCTACGATCAGAACTCTGGAAAGGGCTGTTAAAGGACTATGGAATTGATGGCAATACAGTGTTAATAGATTTTTTGGTTTGTTTGTTTGTTTTTTTTTGTCATCGAAAGTTGTCTTCAGGGCTAATTGCTACTTATTTTTTTAACTGAAGAAAAATGTTTTTCTCTGGGATTATGTTCATTAAGAGCATGTTTGCTCACTTTATAGCCTCTAAATACTGTAAGGAAAAGAGGAGTAGCCTAGGAAATACTGAAGGGAAGAGACCTTTTTACTTCTTTTGTGGACTGCATTTACATCTGTGTAACATTTTCTGTTTTAAATAAAATGCATCAAAAATTCTGCAAGCCCAGGCACAGCCAACAGCATGTAAGAAGATGCAGAATAACCCTACCTGAAGACTTGTCCAGCATTTCCCACACAAACCTCTGTGCATGCACAACATGTGATACCAAATTCAGTGTGATGATCAGTCCACAGCTGGACAGTATTTTGAGGGAACTGGGGACCAGCAGTTGTTTCTTTAGTAACATTACAAACTAGGAACTATTTCATAGTAAAGGTCATGTCACACTGTGCCCTGAGGCTTGTGGAGCTGCAGTTCCACAAGTCCTGGATAAACATAGAAAGTCTTCCTTTTCCCCAGACACTTATCTACTGAGAAGCTGAGATGGGGTCACTGGGGCCACGGGATTTGGTACTGGAAAGGTGTGAATTGGACACACTCCTTGGCCAAAGAGCTCGTGCTCTGTGTCATATCAACTGCTTTGAAAATTTCAACCTTTGGCCTCCTTAACAGCATACAGCATATTGAATTTCCTTTAAGAAATAAGCTTCAAAAATTTTTTGATTTAATTTTAAGTTGGAAGTCAAAATTCAGGCAGAGTTTTGCTATGAATGAAGAATTCTGGCCAGTTTCATCTCCAGAAAAACTCCTTCACAGAAGAGTGCACTCCTCTGCCATCTTTCCATTACTGTCTGGGGTGATTAACATGCATAGATGCTTCAGCTAAAGAATAAAAAGCCCAGAACTTTTAGTTTTGTAAGAACAAAATTACAGTCAGTAAAAAACCATTGATCTGTATTGTATGGTGTGCTAGTTTTGTGTGAGATAAAGCCAGTTTTCTTTGTAGGGACTGATATGGGGCTGTGCTTTGGCTTTGTGCTGAAGAGGGTGCTGATAATTCAGGTTGAGGCTGCACAACACACTGGGAGAGGACACTGCCAGGACAGGTGACCCCAGCTGACCAAAGGGACATTCCTGACCACCTGGCCCCACGCTCAGCATGTAAAGCTGCTGGGATGTTTGGGGTGATGGCATTTGTCTCCCCAAGTAGTCACCAAGCAAGATGGAGCCCTGCTTTGCTGGGGATGGCTGAACACCCATGGAAGTGGTGAAAGAATTCCTTGGTTTGCTTTGCTTGTGTGCAGCTTTTTCTTTATTCAACTTTATCTCAGTCCATGAGTTTCCTCACTTTCACTCTCCTGATTCTCTCCCATCCCAAAGGCAGTGAGCTGCTGCATTGGTGCTGTGTCAGCAGCTGGGTTTAAACCACAACAAAGGTGTGCAAGCATTCGTGAGCAGTGTGGAAAACTCTGAGTGTTATTTCATGAACAGTTGAACGTTTAGTGAAGAGAAGAGACTGAAGCTCTGCAGATGACTGACTTAATGAGGAAAGCACAGTTGATTCATGTCTGGGAGCAGATAACTCACACAGATGAGGCCATCACTCAGCTCAGCCAAGTGCTAAACAAAATACATCATTCAAATCTTTGGGAAAACTGTCAGCTTCCAGGGGTAAGATGATAACTGCGTGAAAACTGACTGTAGTCCCAAATACAGAAATTGAATAGAGATAGAAGCAAGATGCCGACTGTTATAGCCATACAGTTTAATGACAAACATTCTTTGTGGCATTTCATCAACAGATGCAGACTGTAGCCAATATGGTTTTTTTAAAGATTCTTGGTTCTCCAGGACTAGCTTTTGTTGTTGGTCATTTGAACAAAGACATAAGTGTCTGGATAGGTGTATCGAACAGGAACTGCTGCTCTGCAGAGAGTCTCACTGCAGGTGTGGGCAGCAGCTATCCAGGGCACTGTTTCCAGTCAGGAAGGCTTGGATCCAAGAGCCAGTGAAGTGGTGAAATTGTGTTTGATAGACCCAGGGAAATGCAAAGATGTTTGGACTAATGTCAGAGCCTGATCTGGACAGGCTCTGAAACACTTTAAATTTCCAGTAATAAGAAATGGAGGAAAACCCAGAACTTTTAAAAATGAACAGGCATACATTTCTAGTCTTGCAAGTAACATTTTTAAAATGTATATGCTACCCTGGTGGGTGGGTGGCAGTGGGGAGGTGGAAGAGCCACTTGGGTTCTCCTTCTGCCCTGGAAATCTCTCAGGTGTGCTGTTAGGGCAGAAGAGGGGCTCTGAGATGGCAGGGGATAATGTCTGGTTCTCCCTGCTGCGGGAGGACTTATAATGTAAGAAAACAAAATTCCTAAATTAAATGTTTTAATTAAAATAACACAGTTTTGCAAAGAATTTAGCTATATCTCTGATCTTTTCAGGCTTCTGTATGTGAATAAAACATTTTAAAAAGCCAGTGAAAAGCCTCGAACACCTGGATCCGAGGCATTATCTCCCCTAGGCAGAGACTGGCAATGGCTTTTTCTAATTTCTTAGTTCTTGTGAGATAGTGAACAAAAGTGCATCAGCATAAATAAATGTTAAAGAATCTGAGGCAGGAATGCATAACACCATATTGGGCTATAAATTAATTTGGGGTGCTATTTCAAGAGGAATATTCAGATAGAGGAATTTATTATAGTTCAATAATTTCAGAATTTTTACTAATTAATATATTACAACCAAATTACTTTGGTGACATTTTGGGGACCAAATTAAATAAAATGTCTATGGTATGTTAATTTGAGCTCATAAAAGTCTAATTTGAATATGTAATTTGGATCAATTAGAAGTCTCTTCTGAACTTTAGTGATAATAGAAATGTAAAAAAGACTGGGAAGCTGTTAGGATTAAGAGCGATACATCTGGGAAAAGCAAATTACAGTGTCATTTTTAAAATGCAAATGAGATTTAAAATTTAAAGATAATATGCATATATATAAACATGTGCAATATCTGAAAACCTCATAGTTCTTTTAAAAATAAATCTCTATAGATAGTGGTTTTTTTCATCGTTAATCCTCAGTTTTCCGTGCAAAATATCTAGGTTATGGTTACATTTTTACTTCCAAAGAAAATGTAAGTTTGGGAACTCTCCCAGAAACCCAAGTGGCACTCATTTGCTTCAAAAAACTTCAGAATAAAAGCCGCTGTCTAATTTTGGCCCATTTGAATTGCCACAGTGAATTGAAACTGGGTTTAAGTCAGGGTAAGTGAGATTAAAACCTGCTCTTGAAGTTTCAAGAATATATACAGGACATGTAACAGAGTTCCTTATGAATATACTTGAGCAAAAAATGTGGGTGAAGCTGGGTTTATGGATTTTTTTGCTCCCTGTGCAGTGGAGGATCCAAGGGACAGGCAGGATTTAGGCCGCGGTTGTCCCTCCCATGTCCCCTGGCTGTCAGTGCGTCCCTCTGACCTTCCCAGCCGTGTTCCAGAGGGAGCCAATTTTCTGGTCCAGTCAGGAGCAAACAGCCCACGTGGGCGAAAGGAGGAGTGACCAAAGCACTTAAAATCTCCCGAGGTCTCTAAAACGGAGACATCTCTGTGCCGGCAGCAGGAGCTGTGCCTGCAGCCCAGCCCAGCCCAGCCCAGCCCAGCCCAGCCCTGCTGGCTCCTCTCCCTGCCTGGGCCGGGCCGGCGGCTCCAGCTGCCCGGCTGCTTTCGGGGCGTGGTTCGGTGTGCGGCCGTGCCCTGCTAGGATGCTTTTCTGTAAATGATGTGCTCTGACAAAGTCTTGCCGAGGCGCTTGCTGCCTTTATTGGGGAAATAGCTGAGTTTTCCTGCCAGCAGTCCAGAATATTGAGGTGCAGGAGTGGTTATCTGCTACTTATGTGGTAAAGTCAGAGTTCTGGAATGTGTCTTTTCAAGATAATTTAAAAAAAAGGGGGGGGGGCAGGGAATAGATTTTTGTACCTTCCATCAGAATGTAAAATCTCAAATTGTAAATGCCATTAATGAAAACCCAAAGGTGTATTTGGAAGTACAGTGTTTTGCATGGCAGCTTTATACATTGCTGCTATACCACAAGGCTTGTTAAATTATACTTATCATTTGAAAAAGAAAAAATTAGAATAGGGCAAAAACCCCTACAATGTTCATTTGAGAAGAGACAAGAATAATTAAACCCACAGATATCATCAATGGAATTGAGCTCTGGTTAATTTAAATCCACACTGGGTCATTCTTACATACTGCTTCCCAGAAGTTACATAAAAACCTGATCTTTATGCTGCAGGAGAACATGATTAAGATCTCACTACCTGAGAAGTTTGTTTTAAACTAAATTGCTACATGTTTATGGGAGCAAACGTGTTTGCAGTCTATAGCATTGCATTAAGTGTAGCTATGATTTCAGTTGGCTTCTTGCCCTGAATTTAAAATTATTTCCTTCTAAACCACACATTACATCAATTCAATTGTATATTGAGACAACCCCTGCAGTATTGAAATGGCTTTTACTAGTGCAGATCCACCGTGAGTGTGTGTACCTGCATATCTGACTGCCTGAGCCACATGCTTTAGAAAAAAAGATGTCGAAAATAAAAAAGTAATTTTTTTCTTCCTCATACAGTGGATTTGTGGCAAGTAACAATTCAAGGTTTTAAAAAGCTGCAAATTAAAAAACTTTTTATTTCTGGTATCCAAATGATGATGAATTTTCACCATGCGCTTCCTTCATAGCATTGTGTCCAACGGGATGGGCTCCCAGTAAGGAGTGTTCCTGCTACACCACTTGAATGTAGGCTCACTTGTCCTTTCAGCTCCACAGCAGCTTGATTCACTGGAGAGAACTTTTCCGGTCTTAGTGTGTTGCTCACCCATAATAACAAATAGAAATTTTTATTTTTAAAATTTTTTTTTAAACAGATAACATGATCTAGTTCTACTCTAAAGCTTTGCTCTCTCTATACTATGTCAGTGGTATTTGCTTGCAGTTTGAGCCCAGCCGGCCTGAGAGCCTGTCCCTGGTTTGTGTCAGAGAAGCAGTAAATGCACAGAGATCCTTCTACGGACCCAGGCCTGGGCTGCCAGGATTACAGCCCTTATGAACGGGTGGGAACTGATGCTCTCTCTTTCAGGGCCCCTCTGACAGCCACTGGGTGATGCAGCAATGTCATGTTTACATTTTCAGCCTGCTTGGGGACCATCTGAGAGATGGGGAATATATTAGCTCCTCTAATCAACTTGGTAGTGCAAAAAGGCTGAATTTTGTTTTACCCATTAAGATATAGCATTAATATAAAAACAAAGTGATAAAAATCCTGTTAGGAGTAAAATGACATCTGGGAAGTTCTCTAGTCCTGATTTCCTAATCCAAAATGTAGAGTTGGTGGAATTCTCTTTTTCTTCATGGCACGTGTGTCTCACTTTCTCAAAAACAATCAGTGTTGATAGTTCAAATTCGTGGTTTTCCCTTATGTAAATTAACAAAAATCCTAGGACATTTTCATTTTAACATGTAACTATTCATAAATAAGTTCGATAATTTCAAATGTGGGCATCATTTTTTTTAATATGCATGATGCATTTTGAGGTTTTGATCTGTTGAGTTTGGAAGAAAATGTGAACAAAACCCAAACAAATACTGCCTGATCCGCTCCAACCACTATGTGACAGGTCTGAAGGGTCACTTTTCCTACAGATTAAGCAAACATGGAGAGATGTTACAATATATGTGTGAAAGGAAGGCTGTAATCTGTAAATGCACACCTCTGAGCCTCACAGTTATCCAGTGTGGGGACTAGGCAGTAACGTCCAAACTGTTCAGCAGAGGCGTGGAAGAGCTTAACAAGCAGCAGACATCTGGCCAGAAAGTTATGCTATTTAAAAAAAAAAAAAAAAAACTAGAGGTTGATACTTGGTGGTGAGTTTGGGTCAGAAGGCAGTGAACAAGTTTTTTAACCCATGCGCTAAGTTAGGAACACCCTTTAATGCTGAGCTGCTGAATGAATTCTATCTTAAATTACTTATCTTTACAGGATCTTATCATTCTACCTCTACTGCCCCAGAAACCTGTCACACTGGGCACACCTCTATCTTTAGATAAAAAGGCTTTTTCAACTCAGCAAGTTGTGGTTGGTTGAGATAATGCAAAGTTTTGATAGCCATAAAATAGCCTTAGCAGAAATGAAAGAGACTTGAGCCAAGAATCTTCATCAAAAGTCGTCTGCCACAGATTTTTCACCAGCTTCACTACTTTCAAGAAGACCACTTTAGAATTAAGAGGAGTTGGATGTAGGTTAAAACAGAATTATCTATTCTCAGTGTGGGTCTGGCTAGAGATAAAGCTTGGAACCAGAAATCCATACTCTATGAACAGCTACCTTAAAGCACCTTCTCTTTAAGATGGTCGTAAAATGCTGCCAAGAGCCATTAATCCTGGTGATCTGAGTGTCCTTAAATTAATATCAAGAGCTATGAGGATCTGCAACACAGGATGGGTTGTTACAGGTTGGAGGGTCAGATGAAACCCCTGTGAGAAAGTGTGGCTGTTCTTTTTCTCTGTCTGCCTGTGGGTCCATGACAGTTTCCCAAAAGCTTTGACATCTCCAGAAGGTAACCCAAGGTTTGGAAAATGCTGGCTCAGTCATTGCTTTCTGAAGTATTTAGGGCTTGAAAAGGGCAAAGGTGTGACAGGGGGGTAAGTGTCCTCACCTGGGAGAGCCCGTTCCTCTGCCAGGGTCACAGTCAGTAGCTGCTGATGACATTCTGAGACTCCAAAAGAAGTGCTGCACCTTTTGATCAATATTTTCAATCAATTTTAATTGCTGAAGAAGGCAGTTTTGAGCCCAACTAGGAACCATATCTCGAGTCAATTTTAGAACTTTGGCATGAAAAGAGGAATTTTAACCTGATGGCCTTCTAAAATGATAAAGGTAGATTTAATTGTTGCACAAATGTATTCAAACATCAACTTACAATCAATCATTTGTTCATGCATTTTTGTACTTCAGTACACTTCCATGGATACTTGGAAATATACTGAAGATGAATGCCCTTTAATGGGAAGTGCTTAGATCAATAGGAAAATATCTTTCAGACCAGTAAATTATATTTTTTATTAATTTTCCCCCCATCCATGCCAAATAATGAATTGCCTTTTATGATTTAACCTTGGATGTAAAGGAATCCCCTGGCAGAGTGCATGTACAGAGGGGAAAACCCAGCAGCACCTCAGCCTGGTGGGTCCTTTGGTAGTTCTTGTGCAATACACCATCAGAGCCTGGCAGTGCATGGAAGCAGTACAGACAGAATTGTATCGAGTCAGGTAAATCAAAAGGCAAACCTCTGTTTTTTAATGTATAAATATATGCTAATATATATTTAGTACTTCTGGGGTGATGGAGAATTTTTCAGAATATGCAGTTCCCATGTTATTGCATTGGCCTATATACTTTCAGAAGTATATACTTTTAGAGTCTAGAAAGTTTATGCCACATATACAGGATGACCAAATTCTAAACCAACTTATCTCTAGGAGCAGTTTTCTGCAGTTTGTTCACCTCAGTTTTCTGAAGCTGAAGCCTAAACTGGCTAGGCGCACGTGTCCTGAGGAAGCAGAATTGCATCTTGCATCTCCCTGGGTTTATAGAGTTCAAAAGGCTGATTATGTGTTTTCAATAGCAATTTTCCAGGCCAGTAGTTTACTGTATCAATTACTGTATGCTGGGGGATGTGTAACAGTTCCTGTTGCACAAATGCACAGCAGATATGATATCATAAGATAGCAGTTTCAGAACTACCTTGGTTTTTTCTTGCTTCAGTTCCTATTTTTCAGGTTTCTGTACCAAAAATCTGGGCTGTTGCATCAGATCTGCTGATCATTAATTTGGCTTCTCCTGTAAAAACAATAAAGCAATGAGCAAACACAGTGTTAGGGTACTCAAGAGTGTCCATTAAAGTGAAGGGATGTTCAGTGTCAGCAGTAAATTATTGAAAACAGAGGAGATAATCTAGAATTCTCTGGAAATAGGTTTTCTCTGAGATGAATCCATAAGGCTGCGGGGAAAGGAACAAGATGCTGAGATCTAGAATGGTAACAATGCAGAATATAGGAGCATAGGACTTAAACCCTCTGATTGAAATCTCCCCAGGAGCTGTGCAAAAGGGCCTTAGCTCTAAAGAGCACAGTAAAATCTACTCCAGCTCTTGCCATCCACTGCAGCCCACAAAGCCCCCCCAAGACTACAACAAACCTACATTTTTTGGGAAAAGACCAAATGACAAACCGTGTGTTGTGGGATGAGAACAGCCTAAAAGCTTCTGTTCTGCTCCTTAAATGGTTGAGGAAAATACTAAAAAAAACCCCAGATGATCCTAAGATTATGACTGTCCACCAAAGCAAAAGCCCCTTTTCTGGAGCACCAAGTGACTAAATGGATATGTAAATAAAGTGCAGATGTGAAATAATGGAGGAGAATTTTTTTTTTTTTTTTTACAGAGGACACTCTGTACCCTGTTATTCATCCATCTGGACAGACAGGAGGCCTTAATTCTAAAGAAAACAAGGAAAGAACTTGCAGAACAATTTGATGTCTTTGTGTCACCCTCAAGTTCTTTCTCCATCAATTATCTACAAGTAGATTGAATCTAAATCTTGCTGCTTGTTCTGCATAACTACTGTAAGATGATAAAGAGAGGTCTGGGGACTGCACTTTCCTCATCTCAGATCCTGTAGCTTACTTTTAACTTGATGAATCTTGGTTAACACGGCTCTCCCTTCAGCTCTTCAGAATGCTACATGTGTATAGTGAGTGACAATGAAAAGGAGCCGTGTTTGCTTTTATAATATATGCCATAATTTACATGAGCTTGTCATTATCTGAGCATAAAGGATATGTAGAAAAGTTTTGTGCTGTTCTATCTGTCCTTTGCTCAGTAATTAAGACTGCACTGATACAGATGTATTGTAGGCAGATATTATCCAAGTCCTGACAAAGAATCAAAATTATTCATCTAATCTATCATGATGGCCATCTTGAATACTAACTAGGGCACTTCTTGATCAGAATTGTCAAAAGACACTTCCACTGTGCTCCTGCCAGGGAACATCTTTGCTGGCAGATACTGCCTTTCGTATGAACTACCAATCTCTCCTGCTGCAGTTTGCTTTTCTCTGGCCATGAAAAATCATAGCAGCATAAATGTGTCTGTCTTTTCTTCCTTCCATTCTCTGTTGAATTTATTTTTATAGAAAAGTCTCTCCTGACTTTGTTAACATGCTTTTCTTGGCAGGATAATTCTTAAAGCTGCCTTTTTTTTTTTTTTTTAAAATACATACAATTCTATCAGTCCTTCACTTCTGCGTGTGGGGTAGAGAGCCTAGAGTGGAAGATCTAATTCTGTTCTTGGCATTTAGAGTTTTGATTCTACTGACTTCAAAGGAGCTTATTCTTATTTATTCTGTGGGTATAATAGCAGACTCAGGCTTTATAATAGACAGTAATGTGGTGTTTTTACATAGCTTGAAAGTGAGTTTCACTGTAGTATGAGTGTGTAAGTTCCCCCTGACACTGCACACACCATGAACATCTCAGGGAGAGGGAGTTTGACCCTGAACAGGAGAAAAGATTCAAACTACCACAGCTACTTTATGGGAAATTTGATCACACCCAAGGGTATGGAGCTTGTCACTTGGGAGCTATGTGCTTTGTAACCTCAGCGAGACACAAAAATTTATTAACTTGGCAGGCGTTTCCAGTATTTTATTATTCAAGGGGCAGGATCTGTTGCATATTTCAGGAGTACTGGCCAAGTGATCTACTTGGGGTTCAATTAGTTGGTCTTAAATTCCTGTAGTCCTGCTCTAGTCCCTGGTGATAACTCAATTTTTAATAGAGTGTTTTCTTTCTATATTAAATTTTAATAAATTAGTGCTCAAGTTGTAGTATTGATTTTGAAAATGCTTAAAGTGTGAATCTTCCTGATTCTCATGTATTTTGAATGCTATGAAAGTAAAAGCTAAGGAGTTATAGAAGCTCAGAATTTGGTCACATTCGGGACAATTTCTGAGCGACAATGCAACTAGTGAGAAATCTGGAATATTAAATGTATCCAAAATTGAAGTCCCTGCTAAGGTCACAGATATTCTGGGCTCGATCACCTGAACAGAAAGGCTATGAGAATGTATTTCTTCCTTAAATTCACTTCAGAAGTTTTCCAAAACTCATTTCTGAAATGTTCTAGAAAGCAGGGACTGCTGTGGATACCCAGGACGGAAGACTTCAGCCCACCAAAGTTACAGACTGCACAGTGCTGGGTGACACGCTGGGGTGACTCAGGCTTCTGAAAGTCTAAGTACCACTGCCACCTCTATCTGAACTTAATACAAACCTCATTTTATTCTTCTAGAAATAAAAACTGCTTCTACTGACACAGCTAAAGGTTTGAATGCCTTCTACTCTATCAAACACATCATTGTGAGATGATGGTCCACGATGTCAGATGGCAAACTTCGGGAGATGCTTTCCCATTAAAGGCATCTGGGCTTATTTGCCAACAATTTGGGAAGTTCCACTGGCAGCTTGAGTTTTCCTCTAGATCATTAGTGTAGATAGGTTGCTTTCAGCTTTCTGGGCTGCTTTATTCACCTGACACCATTTTTAACTTAGTTTGTTAACTCTGAAGAGCAAATGCATTTTAGTTCTGCTTGTGTATAAGTCATTGCATAAATTCATTGACAAGATTTCTTTGTAGCTCTTCTCCTTGATTCTAAAAGCATGATTGCCCCTGTTGTGAGTTATGTTTTCAGAATATTAAATATGTTTGGAGTAACACACACTTCTTAAAGTATCCCAAGATCTATTTTTCTTTGAATTTGAAGAAACAAGACAGAACTTTTAATTTATAACAGTATATTCTTAGGTGCAAAGCTTTCACTGTAACAAGGCCTGCTGAAATGTGTAAATTCTCACTACACAATATGTTGAATTTACTTTGACTATTGGGTACACATCATGCTTTTTGTTCTGTGAATGTCCACAGTTTGAGTTTTGGGGTTTTTTGCCACTTTCAGCCCTTTTAATTTTAATCTCATTTTTAAATCCATGTGTGCTGAGCAGCCAGGTCCTGGCAGTGACGTAAGGACACCTTGTGAAAGCTCTAAGATGTAGAACATAGTGCCAACCAACATTCCCCAGGCTTCAGAGTAATGCTCTTCTGCCTGTGGTGCTTTACTGTAACACCTTTTTATGGTCTGTGCAATTCTTGTAAGCGTCTAAAAATACCAATCAAATATTAATGACAAAATTCTGACATTGCTTTAAATAGATAAATCAATAAGACCAAAGCTATAGTACACTGAAAGAGTTTCAGTTCAGCAGAAGTGTGATTTTTTTTTTTTTTTTCCTTTGAATGATTGTGTGTGAGTGATACCAGGCATAATCCTGGCAGGGAGAAGAGGGACAGAGGCACAAGGCACTCTGGGGCCCTGCAGCACAGAGGGCACAGCTGGCACTTCCAGCCATGCCCCATCCTGCCCTGTGCACGGAGCAGCCACTGGAGCATGTGGCTCGTGTCACTTCCCCACTTTCCTCTCCTCAACACCATCCTCTCTTTCCTTCTGATTTGCAGCAATAGTTTTATGAGGGCTTTCAGTTGCCCTGGGTGCCACAGGAGGCAGCAGGGTCCCCTGTGCCCCTGGTCTGAGCAGTGGGGTGTGAGCAGCTGCACCGTGAGCCAGCCTGCCGGGCTCAGCCAGGCCCCAGCAGCAATCAGCGCTGCCCGCTCTGAGATCTCCCTGTTCGATACGATCCTGGCGCGTATCTGTGTACACCCATGAACACTGAACTTGATGGCAACTTGATAATTTCAAATTAAATTTTAAAATAATTGTTTGAAGCCCCTGCTCAGCAGGGTGAAGCTGATGAGCTCCAAGCAAACAAAACCCAGTATCGCTGGTCCATATTTGGCTCCTGGGCTCTTTCTAGAACATGAAACAAACTTGATGAAAAATAATTTTGCATTTTCAGAGGGGTGTGTCTTGGTCTAGTTAGGGCATGAATAATTATGTTTTCTGAAAGACATACCACTAGGCAGTGCAGCTGGTTGTGAGCAAGTGCACAGGAAGCTGCCCTGGGAGATGTGTTTTTTCTCTGGGCCTGCTCTTATAGCCTGGGATTATTCTATTTTTCGAGGCCGAAGAAAGAACTTGTTAAGAAAAATCCTGGCCAAGTGTTTTGTTTGTTTTTTTTCTTTTGAAAACACTATTTCGCTGGTATCAAAATGGTCTAAAAACATAGGTGACATGGAATTACTTTTTTTTTTAATAACTTGAAGGAACTTTGACAAGCTCTGTGCTTGATAAGTAATTGAAAAATCTTGCTAAATATGCTGTGGCATAATTTACAAGGTAAAGGTGGAGGGAAGCAACATTAGAATGAAGTATTTGAGGAGTTTTTTATTTTATGAAGAAAGGAATGAAGTTTGGGGACAACTTTGGCTGCAGTGGCTGTGAACTGACTCTTCAGGATTCAGACAAAGAAAATCAGCAGGATTCTGACCTATTCTGGGATTTGCTTGGAAGAATCTCATGGGATACAACCTATGAGTTTGAGCTGAGCTTTTGTCACAGCCATGAACACTCCTTATGGCTCAGCACCATGCCCAGCTGCTGAAGTGTGGAATTAGGAAGTTGTTTTAGATTGCAAAGACTTTGCTTAGGAAAATTTCCAGTGCACTGATGAAATTTGGTTGCATGATCGAGTAATTAAGAAAATTTATCTATTTGCTAGTTTTTCAGAGACTCAAGGTAAGGATAAGTGACAAAGCTTTTAGTGTATTCAGATATTACTTTGAAATGCTGGCATTGCCAATCTCACTTGGCTGCCTTTAAAATGACTTTCCTTTTCATTACAGGATTTATGAAAAGGTTCAAATGCATGCATCTATCAGGTCTTGAGTTCTAAGCAACTTGCAGGGAAAGAGGATATCTCTGGGCTCAGATAAAGCCACAATCGTATTAGAGTTGTCTAGAAATAGCTTATCTGCTATTCTTAACTCCTAGCTGCAGACAATGTAAAAATAATTGTCCTGCTGTTGAAGGTGTCCATGATCTAATTATCTGTTGTAATTTTTAGGGATACCATATCTATATTAATATGAGATTGTATTCTGTAAAGACTACTTTTCCAGAAAGAAAAAGGAAGATCTATAATGTTTGACAAAATTCCCCTCTATGACTTTAGCTGCTGTTGTAATTCATGTGGTAGAAATCATGGCAAACAGAGGGGAATTAGATTTTGAACTCTTGTCTCAGAAGGTACTAGATAACAAAAAGATTGTTTAGGATAAAAATGAGGTGAAGCAAAAGCCTGGATCTTCTCATTGTGCTCTTGTCCCTCCTTGTAGGGTAGCATAGATTCTTCTCAAGACCTGCATGGATTCTGCTCAGACCATACCCATTTGATGTTATCCAGGTCCTGGGACATCAGGGATGTTGTGTGACATTTCCAAGATCTCACCACATTTGGCCTGAGCTTAGATGGTTGGGTTTTTTTGATTAACTATTGTTGCTTGACTTATTTAAATTATAGTCCAAAGCCCTGTAAGCACGAACTTTTTGTGAGCCCATCAGAAATACATACCTGGTGTGCTGCCTTTTGAGCATGACATGGCGGGGAAATAATAAACACTTCCTTGGCTTCTGTTCCACACCTTAATGCTGTGTTTGTCGGCAGAGTCTGTTACTGCAGGTATGGCTGTTGTGTTTCTAGACAGTTCATAATTTACACCCACAAAGGGATTTTCTTAGCCACCCTTCCTTTTTCAGTGAAATGAAATGTTTAATTCTGCTATCTGCTTCAGTTTTGACTGCAGATAATTATTGTTCAAGATGGTTTGGTTGATATTGCTGGTATCTGATGCTGTGAGGACACTGCCTGCGCTTGTGAAAATACTGGTATCTCAAAAGTTAATGCCTCTCTCTCTTACTGTTAGTTGGCTGAGGAAAACAGCAGTTGTGCCACTAATTGTAATTTAAAGTTTTTATCAAAAGGTCCAATATATGCAGTAAAAGCGCCTGCTGCATGTGTGCAGAGAAGTGGTTATAACTGAGCATGTTTCGGGCAGGGAGAAGAATAAAGCTGCACATTTCTGGAGCTGCTCTGAAGCATTAGCTGCTAGCGTTTGACATGTTGTACACTCCTAATGTCCATGCAATCAGACAGCATTGGCATAGGGTGTCACTTTGCCTTGTATTTATCTCACCAAAGGTTTTTAGAATTTAGTGATTGATCCTTGACAGTAAGGCAGTTTGTTCTCCCTACATGATTTTCCACATTCTCTAAAACTCCAGAGAATATTTTAGGATGATTTTTTTGAAAGTTTCAAAATCCTGTGCCTGGTCTGATGATGTGTCTGGTTTGAGTACTGCTTTCTTTTGTTTACCTGACTTTGTATTTTAACTTTGTAACAGCCCTCAGTGAGCGCAGCTCGCTGTTTCCCAGCTGTGATCTCGGAGTTTGCAGTCTGCTTCCCAGGACACAGCACAGAACAGTTCCCGTGCTTTTATGTCTACAGTGCTTAAAGTAACAACAGTAACAATAATAATAATAATTAAAAAAAAAATACAAGTGTGGGTTTATATATTGCAAACATGCATCTGAGAAACTCCATATCTGCTCAACGCACTTACTGGGAATAATTATGTGGGCTCCAGCCCTGATTGCAGAGTGTTTGTACCCATAAAAATAATTATTCCTATGAGTCATCTCACTTTCATCATTGATGCTAAACCATTCCAAGGTAGCTAATTAGGGGAAAAAGAGTTTGTTCTTGTATTCCCTACACACAGGAGTGCCTTTCTAGACATATTTATTTTCCTTTGTATTTAGTGGAAAACCAGAATTCCTCAGGAAACTGGGTGCACATTAGATAATCTCAGGCTGATAGTTTCCTTCCAGCAGACTAGCACTGGAAATAATAGATGTTGCAGTAAAGAAAGATGCCCCACTTTTTGCAGTTTTGAGTCGTATTCAGCTCTGTAAAAATGAAGGAATTGGTCCCACCCAGTTGTTTATTAGCAAGGGATCTTGAAAGTCATTGTCACTCAGCTTATAAACTCCACTGCTCTGGAGTATTGCAACATTTTGTTTTGCAGTATCTTTCCCGTTTTAGCAAACAGCAGATAATTTGGGCTACTGCTGAATTTTGATTTCTTTTTTTGGTCAGTGATGACTTGCTGATGTTGCCAAATGATTTTAGTGGGTTATTTTGCACAGTGGGGGCCCCCAAAGTCTGAAGGAAAACTTCAAGTTGTTTTGTCTCTTACCCGCCAGCCTGGAATTTTTGTCCCCTCTTCTTGTGAATGGCTTCAGCTAGGTGCGAAATCAGTCTTCTCCTATTCAGGTCACATTCATCTTTTCTGTAAAAAAGACAATTGGGATATATTGAAAAATGTATATGATTTAACTTGGATTAACCTGAATAAACCATTTTTTGTCATTTACCACTGAGATTTTACCTGGTTCAGCATGTAAATTATGATGGCTGCTCCTGTACAGCCTTGTGTTTAATTATTAACACGATTTGACTGTAGCTGCTGTCTGTAACCTGGAGTACCTGACCACCACTGGGGACTCCAGGGATGTGATGGACAGAAATCTTTGAAAATGCCTTGACAGCAAACACAGAGCTTTGGTATCCTCAGAAATAGGAACCATCCTTTTTTTTGGCAATTGTAGCACAGAATCATAGTACTGTGATTTGTTATTATTTATGGAAGCGGGTAATAGATTCCAGCTAGATACATTTTTATTGTCATTTTTTGTTGCTGTTCAAAATGTCTGTTCCACACAAAGGATTGCCTTTGTAAACAGAGAAAAAGACCATTTCAAAGGTCTTTGTATGCTGAGAAAATTCTGATGTGAATTTTCTCCGAAGCAAATCCAAATGAAACTTGGGGGGTAGGACATTTTCCATCTATTGCTTCAGCTCAAAATTCTGAAAATATTGATTTTTTTATTATTATTATTGTATAGATTAAAATTAAACTACTCATGAATTTAACTCTTTGTTCAGCTGTATCATCTATGGCTCATGTATTAGAGCAGGAATGATTTTCTGATTTGAATTCCAAGAAAAGTATGTATGCAAATGGTTTCATCAGTTTAATAAACTGAAGCAAAATCTAGGATGATGGTCCTGTAGTAAATGGCGATGCTGAAGGCTTCTCCTTGTAGCCATTGAGAATGGATATGTGGGTGCTAAAGGAAGGAATCATTGCCTTCATGAGTAAGAATGGATGGGAATAATCCTTCTGTTTCTTTGTGAATTAGAGGGTGGAAGGGTGAGATCTGGCACTGTATCCAATATGAAAAGGACATTTTCATTGTCCTGCCTCCATGCTTGCCATGCTTAGGTATTAAGACTTTCCCAGTCTTTTCCCAGGTCCCTGAATCCAATCAAAGTATATCAGCAATTGAAACATTTTAGTTATTTGGACACTTGGGAACACTTTTCAGCATTACTCAGCAGTGCCTGCAG
This sequence comes from Dryoscopus gambensis, assembly GCA_013389985.1. Taxonomy (NCBI): domain Eukaryota; kingdom Metazoa; phylum Chordata; class Aves; order Passeriformes; family Malaconotidae; genus Dryoscopus; species Dryoscopus gambensis. The sequence continues at coordinate 87,153 of WEIT01004836.1, forward strand.
TCATGCTGTCCATCCATGCCTTAAGTGTGACATATACTTTTAAACTGAATTGCTAGGTCAGATGAATTAGGAAACTGCTGTTTTAAACAACAAAAGAAAACACAAAAAACCCTAATGATGAAGGAAATAGGGCAGTTAAAAAATGTGAAAATAAGCATCCTGCAGACTCTGGATATGAAATTGTTGAGACCAGCTTGTGAAAGCAGCTTTGTCACTGAAGAAGTAAAGCCTAATAATTTTTAATAGGCCTATAAATCTCTCTTATAAAATGCAGCTACTGTAAACACCTCTTCCATATTTTTCCAAGTGTTTATGCAGTGTTGTTAAGTGTTGGTAAAGAGACATAATTGCCAGATGTGACCTCTGCCCTCTGAAGGAGTTGCCAGCTTACTGGGGTGGCCAGAGAGAATGGAGAGGTGTGGACAGGGCAGGGGAAGAAAATCAAACTCTCAAATGGAACTAAAAGATGGATATTTTAATGAAAACTGGTAGTCATGCAGAGCTGAGGGCAGAAGGGACAGATGTGGCATCAAATCTCTGCTGGTTTCTAGAGGCGTTCTGAAACCAGTCTTTCCCTGAGCAGACCCAGCCCCTACCCCCTAAAATGTTTAACGAGCCCAAGTAATGAATGAGCGACAGGCACATGAAGAAGCCCGTTCTGGTTCCTCAGCTGTCCCCACAAGGAGAAGGCAGTTGTGGCTGGGAGAACAACGTGTCTGTGCTAGCAGAGCTCCAATGGGATGTGGAAGTGCTGAGGCTGGAGGGCTGTGCTGAGCCCTGGCGAGGCTGTAGCTCCCTTCCCTGTGCCAGGGTGGAGAAGAGAGGCCCATGAGGTGGTGCTTGTAACTGGTCTGATGGTGGTTCACAGGTGCTGCAGTCTTTGTAACACTGGGATTTGGTAGGAGATGCAAATTGAGACAATATGGATTAGGTGGATTGGTAAACCCAGGCTAAGTTTTTTTTTTATATACAACTTGAGAAAGAATCTGATTAGATTAGAGGTAACATTCCTTCCATGCATTCCTCTCCTGCTGCTTAGCATGAGTCCAGCTGAGTCTTGCAGGAATGCCTGCTGAGCCTGTGACAGAAATGCTGCTAAACACAAGGCTGAGTCAGAATCCTTTCCTTCCTTCCACAGAGATCAAATAGCTCTGATGTTTTGGGAACTGGGAATTTCTAGTTTCTGTTTTGGGGACCAGGACTGGGTAGCATATTGCTGCTGCCCTTTATTTTGTACTGTCCTATTGGTCTGTCTTTCCTGGTACAAAGGATTCTGATATTTATCAGGTATGTTAACCTGTGTTGCTGCTCTTACGTGGTGTGGAGTGAGGGATGTCAAAATGAGGATTTCTGGGAAAGTCTCATGGAACATGAGTTTCAGGAAACTCTATAATGAAGTATATAACAGATGTGTAGCAGAGAATGCTGTACTAGGGGACTTTCTGTGAATGCCTCATAGCTTAGGGGAAGATTCTGGGTCCAGACCAAAATTCTCAACTTCCTTATCATGATAAAATTTGCAGCCTGACTCTCTACTATGATTCCCCTTTAGGCTTATACTGGTGGATGTAATAATCTTGATTCACTAAAGACTTGAGTTGCATAAAATATGACAGCCCTCAGCCCTAGCAGGATGCTTTGTCTCCCAGGGATGAATGTTCTGAATATTTTCAGGTAATGATCAAATGGATACACCTGTCATAAGTGAGTCACTTTTCTTTATGCCTGCAGAAAGAGTTAGTGCATGTTTCTGTGCCTGGTTTACTCTAGTGCTATTTATATTTCAAGGTCTTGGAGTTGGATAGAAAACAAGGAACAGAACAGTTTAAAGAACAAATTTCTAGTCTGGAGTTTTATTTTTTAAAAAATATTTCTATAAAAATGGCAAACCGGGCCTTGTGGACCCGAGTGCAAATCCTATACCTTGGGATTATTTTTATTATATTTTAAATTTGAGCCTATGAAAAAATAATTTACTTAAAATGCCATATTGCTCTGTACAAAGCATACATGGAGTCACTTCAACTGCTATTCAAATATAGCTGTCCCTGGTGTGAAGCACAGAAGCAAACCAGAACATTTGACCACACATATAACTGTGGTTTGAGACAGATTTTGAAAGGATAGCATTGAGCAGGGGTATACATCTGGAACTGCAAACGAAGGTACTGCCTTGGAAAACTTGCTTGATGGAAGTACAAGGCCTTGGCACCCTTTTGTGCATGAGAGTCTCGATGAAGGTCCTTGACATGGGTGAATTCTGCTCTTGGGGGCTTAGCAGAGGCTGGATGTGTTTGTAGAAGAGAGAATGGCCATTATTTTAATGCTCATTTGAAAGAGATTCCGAACTGAGGACTAAGAGTATCTATCACTTTCTGAGTGCCTGTAAACAACCTCATGATTCGCATTAAGATAAAGTTGTAGAGTAGCACTGTGTTACACTGTGCTGTGGCTTTCTGGTAGAGTGGCTGCCAAAGCAGTTAATCAGATCTGCTGGATGAGACCCAGCTGTGAAAGGTGAAGATTTGCTCTATTTTTCCTAAATGAGCTTTAGGCTTTTCTTGCCAGACATGTTTTGTGGCGAGAGCTGTGAATTGATGGTGGTGGTGGTGTGTGTGAACTGTGCAGACCCACACCGGAGAAAGATGACATCAGCTGTACAAACATGTTTTATATGCTTTCCAACCAACACATAATGCTGCTTTTGGAACGAAACACAAGTAATGCAGGGCAGACCCTGGGTGTCTTAGATGTTAACAGATTGTTTTTTGGACAATAAATGATCTAAGGTGAAGCCTGGGTAAACATATAAAAATAACAAATTGTTTAAGCTGTTATTTCCTGGCAAAAAAATACAGTAAGATTCCAGCTTTTTATATATATGTGTGTGTGTATATTTATAAAACTTAATAATTAAATTAGTGCACTCTAATGTGCTCCACATCCTGACATGCTACAACAATCTGAAAGAAATGATGCAAATCATTTTGCTTTTGCAAGCAGGAGTGAAACTCTGGCCCTGTCCTAAGGCAGTGATTTTTTTCCCCCAAGAGCTTTGTATTTCTGAAAGCTATGTTGCTGACTATTTAGAATTAAATGCTGCAACTTGAGCTGCAGTTTTTAAGGATTTATCCTAAAATGGGCTTTAAAATCACACTCAAAATTAGAAAAGTTGTATAATTAAGTGCAGCTTATGGAAAAAGATAACGAAGCTCTAACAAAAAAAAGTCTTCAATTCTCTTCAAAACATATTTAATCTTCCACATTTTTGTTAGTCACTCAGTTCTGCTTAACCCACTACCGAGATAATTTCTCTCTTATCTAGAGTGTGAAGTTTATATTATGCTCAGCTATTTGCTGTTGTAGTTTTGGTTGTCCTTGGGGACACAGCAAAAACATTGCGTCTGTCTGCTGAAAAACGAGCTGCATCTGCATCACGTTAGCCAAGAGACACGCTTTGGGAAATTAGGTAAATGCGCTTTTTGTTGCGAAGGGAAAGGGATCTCGATGCAGACGTCCGAGGAGATTCTGAATCAAGTAGGAAATAATCCCCTGGCTGAGTTTTCGTGCTGCCGCACGCCCGTGGATGCAGGCAGGGGGAGCCTGAGGACCACAGACCCGCTCCGGGCATCGCGTCCCTTTCCCGGAGCGCGGGGCTGCCGCCGATACCAGCGCATCACACGAGCCCTTCGCAGGGACAGCGCTGGCCCTGCTCCTCCTGGGCTTATCGCTTATATTTCCCTAAAAGCTGCAAGAGTGGAAAAAGTAGCCAATCCTTCGAGCGCGCTGGAGGTCGCAGCAGGCGGAGGTTCCTGTGGTCAGCATCCAGAGTGTTCCTGCGGGTGCTCGGGCTGCACCCGTGCTCTTGGCAGGGATGTGGCTTCCTCCCGCTCCTGTCTCCATGGCTGTGCCGGGAGATGGCTGCCAGGAGGCCCTGCCACAGCCGCCAAAGCAGCGGCTTGCCGCCATCCACAGGGACTGGTCACACCCGGAGGGGTCCCGCCACACGCAGCATCACTCCGGGGGGAGCTCGTGTGTTAAAGTCTTTGGCTGAGTCGCTCATATTTTGGCTTTTGTCTGATCTTCCTCATGATTTGATAAAGTACAGTTTTGGATTCAGAATACCTGCTTTTCCTCGTAGAACAGTTGATAATTGTGCTGTTTTATAACATCACCCAGCTACACACTTGCCACTGTCAGCCCAAAGACAGGACCCCTCATGTTTCAAACAAATTGTACTCGGGCTGTACACGTGGAGTGGGAGGCTTTCTCTGGGTTTCCTTCTGCTGATGTGTTTTTGTAAGAGAGAACAGCACAGAGGGGTGACTTCGGTGAGCTGGAGACACAGTGACAGAGCAAGTGTGACGAGCATGAGCCCCAGGAAGGGAATAAATGCTTGGGTGGGAACTGTAGGAGTGCCCTGGGGAAGGACGTGGGCTTCAGAGGTGGGACAGGGCATTCATTGCCCCCATAGCTAAACAGCTGTTAATTACGGAAGTATTTGGCAACATCGTAACTCCTCTTCCAAGTGAAGCGATCTCTGAATTTCTTTCTCCCCAGTGGCCCAAAAGGCACAATGCAAGTGAAACCTTTTTCAGGCATTTAGGCCAAGATCACAATTGCCAGGCTTCTTTATTATAATAATTTATGCTGCAATGTAATTCCTAAAGTAACAATAATAATTCAGATGGTGACAGATTCTTAATTAAAATCACTATAGAGGACTTCAGCTTTTAGCTGCTTCACTCTTCCTTTTATCAATACATATCAAGTGCAACAGTCTGGTGAGATGGAGTTAAAACAGTCTGGTGGCAGCTCCGAGAGCTGAGCACACCCTGGATCTTGCCAGGTACATGCACAGAGCTGACTAGGGAAACAGTGAGCACTTCTATCAAGGTTTTACCTCGATTTTACTGATTTAAAGACATTTGCAAAGTATGGGAATGGGTAGATAACCAAAGGAAAAAATCATAGTAAGGAAATGTGTGATCTACATCCTGGAAGATTGTTCTGGAGACCAGTACTGAAAACAAGGAAGGAATACTGAACAGAGGGGGAAACTGGCAAGGGTGAAAAACTTCTGCTGAACTGCAGTAGGCTCTTAGCCGAAGCCACAATAGTAACCAACAGAATTCAGCTCTAGACTTGCTTCTGGAAGGGTGTAAACTCTCACATTTAATTGGAAGCAGTTTCACTGGGAGGGTAGGTGGAACAGGATCATGACTCTCTAAATGTTTACCCACCCCTTCCTGCCACAGAGCATTTTGTTCCTTTCTAGGGCAAAGTGATGAAAAGGATGAAAAGAATGAAATGGACAATTAGCCTGACTCCCATGGCAATTCCCACTGGCCCTGTGTAAATCAGGGATTGGAGCAGTCACAGGAGCGATTTCAGTCCACTGACATAGCAAGTTCCTCATGTTTTATTTTACCCTGGAATTTGTTTCAGGCGCAAGTAGACTGATAAGCAGATGATGATAAATAATTGAGTTAATTCAAGAAAGCTCCGGGGCTACATCTATCACAGTAGGTGTAAAAACAATGCATGCAATTTCCTGCCTGTATCAGGGTGGATTATCTAATTATTTCAACCTTCCGAGGCATCCATTTGCTTATGTCTCCTAGGTGGGATTTCTTGTCGTTGGAGAGAGTCACTTTCATTAACTTCTTAAACTGAGACTTGAAGAAATACAGCACAACGTATTATGTGAGAATATACACTGTTAGCAGTAGGAATCACTACTGATAGCTGTCAGTTTCAACTGATGGAAATAGTGGATAAAAGAGATGTTTTTTCAAGCATGCAAAAATATAGTCTTTGTTATAATCCAAGTGTGCACATCAGTTTAGATAGAAGATGATCAGCGTAGCCTTGTCTTCAATTCATTATAATGATATTCTCATATACATACATACGTACATACATGTATACACACAGCTTATTTACTGTTTTCTAGATGAGTCAGCCAAGGTAAAAATAAAAGTTAAACAAGTTGGAAAGGAAGGTTCTTGTTATCCCTCTATTTTCCCTTTTTAGGAAAAGTTTCAATAGACACTTTAAATAGGAAACTTGAAGAGCAGAATCTCCTCTGGTGGTAGAGATCCATTAGGAACCTTAATAATTACCATATTTGAGGTTTTCTCCATACAGGAAAAATCCTTTTCATTCCTCTGGTATCAGGCACATGTTGGTCATTATTGTATCAAAGATAACAGGAAAATGTAAATCAAGTTCCTTGTTCTTCAAAGATATCAGGAGGATCTCTATTGCTCTCCTCTCTATGTGAGTCCACATTTATACATGTAATTTGAATTCACCTAGGATTTAGAAACAAACCTGTACCTTTTTTTTCTGTGAAATAAGAATTCCAGTTTTCCCCAAACCTCTGCTGCAGTAAGGAAGAATTAGAATGATGTTATATAAACTTCAGATGTCTTTGCACCCTTTGTGGTACTTAATATGTTTTCCTCAGATACCTGTGTTATAACAGAGAAGCAAGTCTAGCTGTGTAAGGCCTTTTTTGTAACTTAGGCTGGTGTGAAGAGTTTCTAGGTAACTTTTAGCTCACTGATATGCAAACAGGCAAAATTCTTTCTCAAGCTGACATCAAAGCTAACAGTAGATCAAAAATGTTTAATGAAAAAATTCATAGGTAAGCCATTAAAAATGCAACAAAGTGGTCACTGTCTGGCAAAGTTAAAGCATGGATAATAACATTCATATGCTAATGCAAAGCTGTTTACATGAGGGAAATATAAACATATCAAATTGTCTGAAGTTGCCATTAAAGTTCATGAATTCCTTTCTGAGATGAGAGGCATTCCTATTTGAATGCAGATAAATATTCATGGGAGGACTTCATTTGGAGGGGGAAATTTTCTATTAAAAAAATGATATCTGTTCTAGATATAACAGCCTGCTACTTGCAATAAAGGTGGTTTGCACTGTAGGAAAAAGTGAATATTCACAGCTGTCTTTAAAGTTTCTCAGTACAGTATCACCTAAACAAATCTATCTCAAAAGCTATCTCTTGGGGATTTTTTTGGTAGTGTTTTTGTTTGTTTCTTTGTTTTTAAATAAGATCATGGGCATTCTACTGAGGGCGGGGTTTTCTCTTTGGAGTTTAAGTCTAAACTGCATGTCATCTCAGTTTCTTGAAAGAAAATGAAACTTTCACAGAACTAATTTGTCTAATACTTCAAGGCTTATAGGAAAAAAGAGAAAACTGCATTGGAAGTTTTTGCCTGGATCAAGTCAATGATATCTCATGTGAGGGGAGTAGCAAGAGAAAGGGAACACATGAATGTGTGAATCTGGTAGACTGTAATTCTGGTTAACTCATCCTAATTGTTGGCGTTTATTTCACGTATGGTTTTTACACTGTGTTTTTATAAAGCTGCTTTCATTCTTTATGTCCAAAGTACCTGCATAGCTGTTTAAATTTGATAGCAATGCTCAATATTCCTGTTTACCAGGTGATTTGGTGGATACTAAACCAGTGCAGCCTTCCTTCCTATTAATGTTTTATCCTGATTTTGATCCCTTGTGTGATTTCTGTGGTGTTTAAGGAGTAGAGTTCATCACTGAACCATGGGAGGTTTTTTTGAGAGGTTTTTCAGAAGAGCTTGCTCATTTTTAGTACTGGTTTGCAAGGATTTTTAGGCTTGTAATATGTTTCAGGTCTCCAGGACTATAAAAAAAATCTGCGGAGTTCCTCAATAAACTCAAAAACTTTTGAAGGCATTGGTTGATATAAAAAGTGATGGGCTAAATTTTGCTTTCTTAGGGAAAACTTGCACTCTGAACATTGTTAAAACAGGGTTAAGTGCTGCAAGAACTGCCAGACCCTTAGATAATGGCAGATGCTTGTCAACAAGGAATCAATGAGTGAGTGTTCTAGTGAATTACCATCAAAAATAGTCTTATTCAGCATTTTTGCAGGTAATAATGAAGTAAATTAAAAATTGCTAATAATTCAATTTGCACTTGACCCAAGAGGGAAGGTGCATATTGAGGACAGAGAATGCTGCAGGCTGGTTAGGCCAGCTCCCTTGGGTTTAGCATGGCCAAATTCAACATTACACAACCAGGAAGAAGCAGAGCGCTGGGCACACAAAAGGGATTATATTCTGGGAAGCTCTAACTCTGAAAGGAGCTAAGGGCACTCTTCAGCTCCAGGAATGTGCCTGTAGTGTATTGAGCATTGTGGAGTGTGGGGGTGTTTGGGCCCCTGGCAATCAACACGCGGGATGAGGGAGCTGGAAGGCTCAGAGGTGCCGGGAGCTTCCACAGGACAGCGTGTCTGGGGAGAGGGATCTGATCAAGCCAGAGCTACCAGCCTTCCTTGCTCCTCCTCGATGAGATTCCTCACATCCAAGGATTGTGTTGCTCCAGGGCTTTCTAATCAGTTCCTGAGCAAATCCAAGAAGTATCTTGTTTTCTTTCTTAGGAACAATCTAGCCCCAAGTTTTTATCAGAGATTAGCAGTTGCTAGACTACTACTGCACTGATACTTCCAAAGGATTGAAAAGAAATAAAAACATATATTGCAGGAGCAGATGAAAGATGCCTAATGGGTAGAAAGGGCTGATTTCATCTAATCAGATATAGAATAAAGCTGGATTAATACTCTTGCAGTTGGATGTTGTGCACAGATTTCATTGGATTCCCTCCAGGCTTTTTGATTAGAGACTGTACCACAGTGGCGAAAGCTGAGGTTGTACTCTCAAAGGAGCAGCAAACAGAATTCACATTTGATGCTTCTGCAGCAAACCTAACTTTTAGCTGCCAATGTGTTAAATGTTTTATCTCATTCAGAGCCAAAATACTGACTGGATGTTACAGATGGTGATGTGCATGTTTTTGGAAAGATGATGAATGCCTCCAGCCCTAGCTACAAATGGCTAACTAATTAAATATTGTACAGTGAGTTCTTGATTGTGATACAGTGGAAATTTACAGAATTAGCTTTGCTGAATGTTTTTATTCAAGAAACAATAGCTTTTAAGCATAGAATTTATTCATCAAAGGATATTTGCCTCTGCCTAGAGAGCAACCACAGAATCTGTGCAGCACGTGAGTTGCCTTCATAATAGCAGTTAAATACGGAAGAGGAATTGTGTGTGATACCATCTGCCTGTGAAAAATTTGGACATTCACTCCGAAGGTGAAAATCTTGGTGGGTCTGTTCATGTGGTTGCAAACTGGCAATGCTTAGGCTTTGGCCAGGCAGGCTCTGCACGAAGCCAGATGATTCTGCAGGTGATCAAACTAGTGGTAAAAAAGGGATGACTGTTCTTTGAGCAGGTGAAGTACCCAAAGAGAAGAGGCAAAGGTCAGAGGGATAATTTAAAAATTTCCTTGCTTAGCAATTTATGTATTTGAAAAAAAAAAAATCCATATATCTAAATCATCAGCCAGAGCCATAGGGCACAAGGTTAGAGTATAAACTGTCAATATTAACTGCTGCTAATGCAAATGCAGATTGCTGGAGCAAGGAAGCAGAAGATGCACAGGCAAGACATGGGACCAAAGAGAGTGACAGCAACGCAAAGAAGAGGTTGGTGTATGGCCACAGTGCTGGCCAGAATGGGCCTGGGAAACAGGAGCTGGGTATATTGACTTTTCTTTTTAGAAATTTGCACTGACTAAATACCAGCTTTACCATTGGCTTTTTCTCCTTGCTGAAACTGTCTGGTTTTGGATCCCTGTCGAGGCTAAAGCAGCTGTGCAAATAACAGCAATGACTCAAACAGTAACCAAAGACCCCGTGCTGCATTCGAGCCAATCTGCAGATCAACCAGCCCTGGGTGTTCTGGTGAACAAAATAAACCTACTTTCTGAACCACCAAGGCTGCCTCATTCTGAGGAAGCGCAATGGGTTTTCACGTATCATTACAGACACTGAGGGCTTGTTTGCATTTGCTGAAAGAATATTTCATTACTCTGGTTGCTTTTCTTAATGAAAACAAATATTTTAAAGTGGTTAATTTACGAGGATAAGTATTATTCAGCAGGTTACTAAACTCCCCAAGGTAAATAATACAGACATGGTAAAGGCCAGCTCTATTATATTAATAATTGATGTTTGGCTTCCTCCTAGCTCAACTGTAATCTATTCATCCTGCTTTGTAAAAGTGCAATTAGAGCTGAATTACAGTAATCAATGGAGCAGCAGCATTTAAAGCCAGGGTACATAAATAGAGGGAAATTTTGCAGATAGGAAGTTTTTTGAGGTATATTGCAAAAACTGCCTTAGTTGGATGGAATTTTAAATGATTGCAAAGGAGATTAAGTTATAATTGATGTAGATGTTTTCAGAGGTTGTCTTTTAAACCAAAACCAACTCCTAACAATTTGGCTGAAATTATTTCCCTTCCTTTTACTTCTGCCGTGTCTCTCAGCTCGTTCTCTCATGATGTGACTGATGCAGCTTTCCTGTGCTTGTCCAAACATCTGCACTCTTTGTGGGCAGGTGAAAGGAAGGGAGGGGATGTGACGGGAAGCAGGCCCTGCATTTGGAAGACTGCGTGGCAGATGTGGGAGGCTCTAAAAATGAACAGTGATAATGGACAGCTAGAAGAGGAACAGAGGAAAACTTGCATGTGCTACAGCCAAAGGAAATACAGAGTTGGGGTGGGGGGAGGGCGGAGAGGTGGGAAGAAACGGCCTGCAAGATTCTGTAAGAAACTTTTGAATAATCACCCAACTGTATAAACTATTATGAGAGAAGAGCTGATAGTAACGAGACCTTGGTGTAGCAAGCAGCAACAGAGGAGGAAAGGCCTTGGAAGTCCCGTGTTTCACACAATGAAAATAAGGGTGTTACTGTGCAGATGCCCTGTAAAGCGTGTGTACAAGCTCACACTAAAATCTTTGAGCATCTCTGTGACTTAGGAAGACTCTCTGCTTTTTTGTGCCCTTGGGACTTAGGGAGGATTTAGGTATCAAATAAAAACTGGATGATGTTCTCCATGCTTTCTTTTCCTGCTTCCTTTCATGTCAATGTGTTAGTCAGGAATAGCCTCCCAGAGTGTTCAGGAAACCCTTTCTGGCCCCGTGTCCTCTGTGGGGCTGCCAAGCACTGCTTGCACTGGGTTTGTTTCTGCATTTCGGGGTTCGATTGGGTTGAATCAAAGCCTAATTCAAACTTACAGTGTCATCTTCCCCTAATATTTCATTTGCTCAAGATTAAGGACTCTCTGAAGCCGAGTTGAGGCCTGACCTTGCTGCTGGGACTTGCCAAAATCTGGCTGCTGTCCCCATGGCTGGGGAGCAGCTGCCTGGGGCAGCGCAGGGCACTGGACACTCCTGTGCCTGCAGAGGAGCTCTCCAGAGGGAAGAGCTGGAGGCTGAGTTGCAGGGTGTGGTGAGCCGGATCCAGGGCTGCTGGGAGTCACTGTCAGTGTAAAAGCAAATACTGGCTGATTATTGTTATTAATAATCAGCATCATATTCTCCTCTCTAGAGCATTGTGGTATTTGAGGCAAAACTAAATGCTTTCAGTCATTTAGGAAATGTGGAATGGTTCAGTAACGTATTCCCTGTTGTGACTTTTGGGCTTTATGCAATGTCAATAAAGGGATAAAATGTGTTTAATTAAAAAGAGGCTGATTGTATTGAACAAACGTACCAAATAAAAACCAAAATAGGAGCATTAACATGTTGGTCTAACTTCTCAAGCACACTTTTCAGTTTATTATAGAAATTTTAAAATAAGACATCTGTTAATGTAATTTTAAAAAATGAATTTAATTAATCTTTGTTTTTCTGGTGGCAATAGCTTATTAAATGGTTGTTACCAACTAGATAGGAGAAAGGTGCTATTTGAATTGATATGGAAGGAGATGCTTTCTTGGCTAGAGCTTTGCACTCTTGAACAAGGAAATTAAATAATTAAAGCTCTGCTTACAACAATTTATATTCCTGGGAAGCATTAGCTTGTCCGTGTGTAATGCCTGCACCACTCTGCATGTGCATTAAGTTTTAATAATGGCTCCATCTTCCTCATAAGGCATATTGTCTTCTAATGCAACTCTCTCCAATAACCCTGTCCTGGCAGTTGTCATGTGATGCTGCTCGCTTTTGGTGAGTAGCATATCCTGTAATTATTTTCCTCTCCTATTGAGCTTCACGTTCTTTGTACATAGAAATGCACCTTCATATGGTAGTATAATGTCTATTGTTTTTTGGTTTTATTTTTATCAGCATAATGAAATGATCCCCCTCCACATCCTGGAGTAGCATAATGCTTCTTGATTTATTGCTGTACCTATTTATGTTGGCTTATCAGATAGGTGCTGCCAGTGCATTAGCAAACCCCTGAAGTGCTTCTGGTAATAGGAAAAAGCGCCTGGGTAGCTGTAAATACAGGAAAGAAAGTCTGCAGTTTGATGAAACTTAGAGCAGGAAATGCCACTTAGGCTAAGATCACAGTGTGCTCAGCCAGGCTGTCCCACTGCCAACCTTCCCCACAGGGTGGCTGCTTGCAGGAGGATTGAGTTTTGCTCTGGGCCTGGCCCGCTGCCCTTGGCAGTGTCTCCCAAATGTAGGCAGCAGTGCCCTCATTTCCTCACTTTGTTTACCCTGCACTGAAACAATTTGTGTTAATGTGAAGAGGCAGGAGCTGCTGGGTATTAATGTTCCCCTGCAAACCGAGAATTGGACACTCAGTTTAAAGACATTTCCAGAGGCTACATCAATTTAGGATTAGGAAGCCTTTAAGTGTTGTAGCTGACCTACGTACTCCATGTGCATCCGTGTGGGAGGAGAGGAAGCGAGCAAATCAACAAACAAGTCATTCCTCCCATAAATCTCTTCTGATTGAACCTGAGCACCGCAGTTTGTGCTACAGAAGAATGAATAAACTGATGATAATAACAGAAGCTGATTACACAGTGATGGGCAATAGCAGCAAATAGGCCTTATCTTGCACTGTGAAATAGAAACTCATGGCCAAACAAATAAGTCTGGATTCCCAGAGAGAGCGTTTTCAGCAATCCATGGGCAATGACCCTCAAAATTATGTATTCAAAAAAAATAATTATTTTCAGAAGTGCTGCCTTGGCCTGTAGTGAGGCTGAGAAGAAGATATTTGTGTTGCTCAATTGCACATGCAACTTATCATCAAATTTTCACCCCACTGAGGAACGCTGGTGGTTACGACTGGGTGCTGATCAGGACCCAGTCACACATTAGCATTTATACTTTCTGCTCTTTCTTGGGCCATCTACTCTTCCTTCTTCCTCTTCATGCAGATAAATAATGACTTTTTAGAACTGAGAGGAGAATTTTACACCACTGAAAATGATCCAAGAGCTTAACCCTTTGAGCACTTACCCGAATCAGCTCTACTCCCACAGGTGTACTCCCCTTAGAGTGGACTCTGCTTTGGTATGTGGAGGACGCAGAAGAAGCTGGGTTTGCTTTTTCACGCAATCCCCAAATTTTGAACATACTTGCACATTATTCTAGCACTGAAAAGAAGAAATATTTTGGCAAATTATATTTAGATAGGCTAAATTTATATAGGCTTTGAATAATCTAATCTGGTGGAAAGTGTTCCTTCCCATGGCAGAGGGGTTGGAATTAGATGATCTTTAAGGTCCCTTCCAGCCCAAGCCATTCTATGCTTTTATGAAATACTTGTGTATTTTTTTTAAAAGTACAAATATATGTGTAAAACCCAGGGTGATATCATTTAGGAGCTTTAATAAAACCCTGTGCACATTTCTTTAGCCTGCGTCAATGAAGCACTTGGGCAAGCTGCTTCACTATCAGTAAAGTTTGGATTATCTAGAGTTGTTAGTTTACTGAGTGTTTGGATTTACTGAGCTCTACTGCTCTTGAATTAAGAGGGTCTTAAGCCTTTGCTTAAAATCAAACACGTTTTTAATTTTTTTCCTGAGAAGGAGGAATTATTATCTGTCATAATACTGTCACACAGAAAAGTGAAATAAAATGGATAGTTTTGGTGTTAAAAGGCTGGTGTAGGAGGAAAATGGTGGCAAATCTCAGAAGGATGATGAGATTCTGGCTCCCTTCCTCCATGTGCTCCTGCCTGGGAGGCATTGCACCCTTGTGTCCCCACCTGGCACAAGAGCCTGCAGCGAGATCAGCTGGGGAATTATGGATGCACAAGGAAGGGAAACTCTCCTAGGCCTTATTGCTACTAAGAATAAATCCAGCAGCCAATTTTTCTACGTGAAAATAATTTCATAAATATAAGCAAGTACTGTGTGTTGGATTTTTTTCCTATAGAGGTTTCACTAGAAACTTTTCAGCTACAAAACTGTGAAACAATTAATTTTCTAGTTAAAAGTGTGCTATCAGTGTCTGTATGACAGCTCAGCTTGGCTGTTCTGTCTCCAGTTTGTAGTATATGCTGAAAAATTGCCCTGAATAAGATTGTTCTTCACTCGTAGCAGAAGAACTGCAATAATTTAGTCTAGCTGAGTATCATTTTCTTGAAAAGATTAAAAAAAAATTGAAATAACTCCCGAGAATGTTTTACAACCTTATCAAAAGAAAACATCAAGAGCACTAATTCCAACATTATGCTTGGATAAATCAGTGTGAAATGTTAGAATTGCAATGGATTTTTGTATCCTTTAAAAGTAACATGAAATATTGCCAAGAAATAAAGTAAAATATGCATCCAACTGTATTGTTAACAGCAATAATAATAATTGCTGATGGTTGTCAAAAGTATCCTTTGGCTCTAAAATTTCAAGTCAAACCTTTCTCCTTGTTAGGAGCATTAGTAAATAATTGTTGCTGGGCTGCCAGCTTATTTTGTACCAACAAAGCTCATCAAAATCTCTCTCTTATTCAAGATGCTGCATTAATTACTGCTTGGCAGTGCATACTTATCTTTCTAACCCTGCCCTTAGTGGGTGATGGTGTTGTTTCCCCACTGCTAAAGGGGGAAAGGAGCACTTGCAGGGTGAGTCAGTGGCAGAGGTGCACGGAGCGTCTCAGGACTCCCCGTGCTGGCAGCAGGGCTGTGTGACGCCTCTCTGGGGCTGGGCACACCTCAAGGGGACCTTTTGCTGAGACTCAAACCATGAGTCAAGCTCATTTCCAAGTAACTGTATTTTGCATGGTGCAGTTTTGGAGCACACCTGTACATTTACTGAACGGAGAAAAAGAGGGGAGTGGGCTTGTGAAATAGGTTGTAAAGCAAATATGGCTTCAGTCCTGAGTTTTTCTGTCTCACTCTTGTGCAGCTGCATTTTTTGCTGTTAGTTCCTATTTGTCATAGCTTATCATTGTCCTTCAGGTTTTCCATGTCAATTTGTTTAGAACTGACTTCCTCCAAGAAATCCCCTCTGTCATTCATGCTGTAGGAAAACATGAGATACAAAATAGTTATTAGAGATAAATTTAGGTCTGATACGATGATAAAATTCTAGGCAAGGAGTACATATTTATCACAAAGCAATTAGATATCTTGGTTTGTTTATTCCAAAATTAACTTGGCACATTAATTTAACATGAAAAGAGTGATTTAATGAAATCTTTAGAGAATTACTATCTGCCCTTTGAATAAGTTATCTAAAATGCTATTTTATTATGCAAAGCTATGTAAAATAAATTGCATTCAAGCAGTGGTTCAGAAAGTAGCTTATCATAACCTCATGTTCATAAAGAAATGACATAAAAGATCTGGGGATCCCTGCTTTTCTTTCAAGATGGGAAAATTAAGCAGAAATAGTCTTTAATTTGAAAAGAGCTAATTTGACATGGAGATAATTATCTTGGTACTTTGAAAAGTGATTAACTCTAATTATAGCCAGGAGAAAAACCTACAGGGAACAATGAAAACACAATCCAGTGTGGAAGCAGCAGTGTGACCTCATGTGTGTGATTCATGTGACGGAGCAGGTCAGATTCTTTTCAAGAGGGTACAAATCTGCTTGCGTAAAATATGCAACCATGTCTTCTAACTAGAAATTCCTATTTGCACACATTCACCCCTCAGCATGAGAGTAACATGGGCAATGTTTACATTAAAGGACTGACTTCACTACCTGTGCGGACACAAACGTGCAAGCTGCAGTTGGCACATCACTTAATGTAAATCCAGGATGCTGTTTTGTCCATGGATAATCACACTGAACTTCCAGCAAGATCAGTACACTGATTCCAATAAGGGGATTGCAGGAAGGCAACCCAGCAAGCTGTTTACTGATTTTTATTTTTATTCCCAATTAATGGAAAAGACTGTTCTCTCAATTTAGTTTGGTAATTAATTTGAAGCATGAGGACTGCTGGTACTAAATAGATAATATTGTTCTACATGGCTGGAAATAGTTTTCAGAGTTTGGCTTCCTTTTAACTGAACCTGATGCATTGCTCCTCTCACTACTGTTTTCTGACAGCGACACCCATAAACAAACCCTATACCATGCTGGGCTTTGGTTTTGTGATATTTTTTGTAAGTGTTTCCCAGTATTTGCCATAAAAGAGGTTTGAACCAGGGATATTTGCCTCAGCTGAGGTGACAGATGCAAAAGTCCATGCAAAGAAGAGCTAACTAGCATGGATTATTTAGCACTCTCATACTGAAGGCAGTTCCTGATTGGGGAGAGGGAGTCAGAAGTCTGGGCTGTCATTACCCACTTATACAAAGCTCGGAGATGTGTGGCTTTCCATTTCAGCAAATGCTCTCATATTCTTGTTTTATGGAAGACAGTAAACGGGATTATGGGTTTATAGTTAGTGTGTTATACGAAGCTCTGTACCTTTTCCCAAAGGATCTGACCATTCTAACTGTTTGTTATGGAATATTGGACAATAAATGGATTAGTATTTGTTTGTGTTATTGTCAGTTTAGCATTCCTTTCAGATGAGCTTTTGAGCAGGCAGTGGTGTGCTTTCTGTTATATTTCAGCCTATTATCTCAAAATTGCTCACTCCAAATGGTTTCATTCAATAATTGAATACTATAGTTTATTTTACCGGTATGATTTATGTTTGGTGGGGGCTGTTTTTGTTGCTGTTGTTTTGGT
Source organism: Dryoscopus gambensis (assembly GCA_013389985.1). Lineage (NCBI taxonomy): Eukaryota > Metazoa > Chordata > Aves > Passeriformes > Malaconotidae > Dryoscopus > Dryoscopus gambensis. The sequence continues at coordinate 104,165 of WEIT01004836.1, forward strand.
GAAGGCTTTCTTTGGTTTGCTTCATGTACATAATTTATTGACTGATGTGTTTGTGCATCATAATGCAGAATGTAGCTTCTCGGTCCTGACCAGTCTGGCTTAGTTCTGTGCTCTATTTAAACTGATATCATTCTTTCTGTGTGTAAGGAAAACAAATGACATTTTAAAACTACAGTTTAGTTGTTTGCACGTGGTAAAGCCATGAGAAAGGCAAATGGATTAATTAGGTATTGTTACCTGACCTTCCTTGTTAATTTTACATAGTTTTACTGAACTGAGACACATTTCTCAAGAGTACTCTAGTTTATATGACTCAGCTGATCATTTCAATCATAGAATCATACAGGGATAGAATGGTTTGGGTTGGAAGGGACCTTAAAGATTGTCCAGTTTCAGCTCCTTCCATAAGCAGGGACACCTTCCACTATCCCAGGTTGCTCCAAGCCCCGTCCAACCTGACCTTGAACACCTCAGGGCTGGGGCAGCCACAGCTTCTCTGGGCCATCTGTTCTACCACCCTCAGGGAGAAGAATTTCAGTACTGTTTGCCTTTTTTTTTTTTTCCCTGATCAGTAATACTAGCAGCATCCTTTCTAATTTAGTTTAACTTTTAATCAAATAAATGCAAAAAACTTGTACTGTAGACAAGTTGTCGCTGCAGTAGCTGGGAATGAAGTGCATGCTGTAAAACGTGTAAAGCAAAAGGTTTGTACTTAAATACTGGGGAAGATCTGAATATTTTTGATAGAAGAGGGACTGCCCAAATGACCCTGGCACCTCTAGTATTAAAGCATAGGAAAGAAGCTTAAGCACCTTAAAAGCCAGGCTGGTATCCTCCTGCCCTTGGGCGCAGTTCCTCTGGGCTGGACAGAGTGCTCTTGAGAGTGCATAACTAATTTAAACTGTCACGTGCTCATACAGCAATAGCCTTTCACCTTTTTATTTTGTTCCACTCCATGCTGCTTGTACCTTCTGACTGGTCCCACAGAGACAACCTAAAGTTTCCCATTAAAACCCCACTGAAGTTTAGTGAAGGATGCAAATTGCCTGTCCCCATGACACTGTAGAACTGCAGGGAAATGTCTTTTTATTTTAATTACTGCCTAAAGATCCTTTCACAAGCTAATACATAATAATCATGTTCACTGGCTTTCCTGTTTTGTATTTAATATGGTACAGAAAAATTTATTGTTCCAATTATCCAATTTTNCTCCCTTGTTGGCTCCGCTCCACCCTGAAATCCACCCTCTTGTGCTCACATCAACCACCTCTACAAATTACCTGCATAGCTACTGTTGGGTTCATCTTCTTGTGTTCCATATCATTACTATCTTCTCTTTTATGTTTTTTTATCTTTTTCCCAATTTCTGTCACGGATTTGCTGGAGACGAGCTGATGATCCCAGAGCAGAGTGTGTTGACAGGGCTTGAGAGCAAATGCACCAGTGGTGCATATAAACCATGATGCACCTACAAAAAAGTACTGATCCCCTTAGTTACATCTTCATAATTCATATTCTGTCTGTGAACAAGGAGGATGATGTTTTTCCAACCTACCTTTATTATTTATTCTCTTCAGTAAGTCTAACATTTGCAGAAATGCTCAAATAGAGATAAATCTTTTCTAATTCCATGGGATTTTATTGTAGTGGTGTTAATCATGATGAATTCTTTCAGTATTTAAGAAAATCAATTGTCAATTAGCTTTTATGGGGAATTATACACTGTGATTAGTCATCAGTTGGGCATTATGGTGTTATTTGACAACTGTTATTAAAACATACAGCAATTTGCTTTTATTATCTATCAAATAGCCAACACAAGTTTCAAAAATAATATGAGCTTTGGAATTATAATTAGAGAATGTTTTATTGGAAATTGCTTTATAATGCAGTGTTACTGTTGAGAATTAATTATTTTGTTTGAAGAAAATTTAATATATTATTTACAAAAACCAGATAGCTTACCTGTTTTTTGATTTATTTTCATAAATGCTTGAAGAATTACAACTGCATTAACAAGATTTAAATAAGTAGATAATCATTCTAGGGTAAATAGGCTTGATTGAATAATGAATAGTTAAAAAAACTCCTTTTTTGTTGTTCAAAACAATGGACCAGTTCCTACAAATCTGTATTCCCTGATGAAGTATTGTTCCCACTTGATTTGGAGGTTGGTGCTGCACTGCAGGATTGGTCCAAAGTTTATTTAATCATTTCCATAAGCAATGTCTATAGAACATTGACCCAGCTTCGTAAATTCTGTAATGAAATGGTGCATCTCTGTAACATTATCAACAAATGTTTTTAAGCAAATGAGAGCATTATTTTCTTGCCAAAGAGCACAACAGAAATGAATTGATGCAGACGCAAACAGGATCCTATGCTGCTGTTCCTCCTCAGCCCTTGAGTATATCCAAGATCATCCTTACCTTGTCCAAAGATATTTATTAACCTCAGCATTCATTACAGAATATACAAATACCAATAACCTAGAATATATGTAAGTTTTAAAAGTCTATATGTAAGTTTTAAACGTTTTTGCTTGTGAGGGATGTTCTTACTGGCCTTCTCCTGTCTCATTTGGAAGATGGAATGTCTATTTGCTCTGGAATTGGCTTGGCTCTAAGGGAGACATTACAGTGGCTATTCAAACCTCTGGATGCAGCATATCATGGAATTATTGTGGCTTCTGTTCAGTGGAGTATTTTAGTGTAGGAGGTGCATGTGAAATCAGTCTGCATAAACCTTGGCTCCATAAACATTTTTACGCTGAAAGCTTTTCTACAGTAATAATAATAACAACAACATTACTGGTAACGGCCACCCACTGTATAGAGGATACTTTACTCAAAGGAGTCCTAAATAAATCTGCAGCAATCTGATGCTTCACCATAGATATTGTAAAATGAAAGGTAGATTATTGGCACTGAGAAAGATAATTTCCAGTGCCACTGAGCTCCTTGTGAGAGCTGTGTGGGGTCACGACTGGCCCACCCTCTCTACAGCATCAACCAGTAGCAAATACTTTTGGAAAGAGAAAAAGAAACATGCAAGATTAGAGTTGAATTTCCTCTGGATTTCCAGCACTCATCTGCTTTGGGCTTCTCTTGGACCAGACACTGAGCAGGAAGCTTTGAGTTCAAAATCCACAGATGGACCTTTCCTCCATAAAACTTCTGTTGCACTTGTATTTTTATACCTTCCCCACATTTTGAAGCAATGATAGCATGTGGAATCCACATTTCCTTTCTTTTGATTTGCTTTTGCAGTTCAGTGATTTTTCTGCATGCTTTTTATCCCTTCTTTGCCCTTTTATTTATTGTGAATTTGGGAGAAGATCTAAATGGTGCATTGGGAAGACTTAAGTGGTAGCTGAATGTTACCACTGAACATACTTCATCCTCATACAGGAACATTCTCCTCTGCTCCCTTAAATGTCTTTAAAAGATCAGTCTTTTGAGCTAGTGTTAGGTTCCTGTGCATTCACAGAGCTTTAAAATGCTTCTCTAGCATCTTCCCACCCACTTATTCTCCTTCTCTGTGCATTTACAACTCACAGGCTGAGAAAGGGGATGGTGTTAAGTACCGAGCTGGCAGAAGGTAGTGTCTACTTCTAACATAAGTCCTTAAGATTTCTGTCAATTACTTTTCTTGCTGTAATATTTTCTTTTGGTTTGTAGTGCATGAAACAGGAGTTTAAAAGAATTTAAATTCAGGTCAATCACCCCTCAAATGTGTTGGTGCAAGTCTGTGAAGAATCTACAGAGTATATGAACTAGAACCTGTACAGTGGTGCCCTGTATCATCTTAATCTGTTTTGAAGTTATCGGTGCTGTTCTGCAAGGATCTGTATTCCAAGTATTGCCATTCCTTGCCAGTCAGTGTCATTCTTCTGAGGTTAAAAATTGCCTGGGGGAAAGGACAAGAGCTTCTCTACAGGGCTTAGAGTTGTGTCCAGAATGTAGCTGTGTCGTGCCTGAATTGCCTTTCACAGCTGAAAGGAAATCTGACTTCAAACCAACACAACTGAAGGATGTGTACAAGTATAACCACCTGGTGGAATGAGTTGGATATATTAAAGATTAGTACATAGCTGAAACAGAAGTAAATTATAGTGCACATGAAGTTTCTGTAGTTACTCTGAAGGACAATACTGGGGAGTCAGAGATAGGAGACGAGTGAGTTGATGAGCTAATATTGCTCTAAATAAAATATGAAACAAGAATAATGAAAACACTGAGATGTATGTTCTCACGGAGCTGGAAGAGTTTTATCAAAAACTACAATTACTTGTCAAAAACATCCCTAAGCCAAGATTTCCTTGTATCTTTTAGACTTCAAAGTAGTGTGTCCTTCAGAATACACAGTGCAGTGCAAGTGGGAGGCAGCTTAGAAGACAATGGGAATAGCACTCTGAGATCCTTAGATGAAAGTTAAATGAGTTGCTAAAGATAATTTTCATCAGGGACTTCAGTATTATTTAATTGTTGTAATTTATGTCAAAATAAAAAGAACAGATAAATGTAGATATTTACAAAAGATGCACAGAAACAAGAATTGTTTTGTAACTAAGTCCAAAGAATAGAAGATAGAGACCAAATATGTGGTGTTTGGATTTTTTTTTTCCTCTGGTACTGATAAAACTAATTACAGAAGAAAGTGGAGAAAACTGTTTTGTATTGTCCAAACAAATACATTTTAGCTAAAAAGAATTCCATTAAAGCCCACTTGGGCAGAGACAGTGAAAAAGCAACACACAAGAAGCTGCCAAAAATGTTAATAGATTATATCTCACCTGGGAGAAACATACTGCTGATAAGACTGCTGATGAATGAAAGACAGCTAAAAATCACAGAATGAGGCAATTTCTGCTGCCTCTGAGCTTTGTGGAAGGTAAATGGAAGGGAAAATGACTTAAACATCATGAACATGATGTGATGAATGCAGTCACAGTTTCAAGAGATTTTGTTCATAGGTTGCTGAATCTTTGCCCAAAGGTAGAGAGCCTGTGCCTCTGACCATTCTGTGCTCAGTGGGGCTTTGGCAATTGGGAAATTGTAATTCATTACTGTTCATGGGCATTTATTTTGCCTCTAGAGATTGAAGCTCCACAGCACTGTTCAGTTTAGTATTTAAATGAGGCATTAGTCTACCACTGCACCTGTAGGATGTTGTGCCTCCTCCTGTGTGCTGTGCTTCGCTGGCAGCAGCTTCATTTCATGCTGACTCGAGATATCTTTGAAGACATTTATGCTTCCTTTGTAGGAAAAATGCTGGATTAAATAAGACAAACACTATTTCTAGGCTGATGGGCTCTGGACATAAAGGCTGCCTAATCCCTAACCACAAGCTAGTCCTAGGGCTGTGCAAACCAATAGATTTTTGCAGGAAGCTGGCACTTTTTCGTTGTGATAGGAGCTAGAAGCTGGCATTATCTTAGAGGTCTTTTCCAACCTTACTGATTCTTACTCTGTGTATTGTAATTACTTGTAAATTATATGATGACTCTGAGGAATATCTGGGGTTCTCTTACTGTGTTACATGGTGGGAGTGAACCACTCAGTCCAACACCCCCTTTAATCAGATTCCTTGCACAGAACCTGCATATTGGTGATTTTTACTGTAGAATTTTTGCTAAAGGTGATTTTTACAGTAGAATCTTTACTAAAGATAACTCAAATACAGGCTTGTGCTAAGTCCAGAAGCAAGACCCTTTTATTTGTACTGTTTACCTTCTGATCCCAGTTCTGCCTCTATAAGTGTAACTTCTTCTTGGTGAAGTTACACTTATAGAGTAAGTGAGGTGAAGATGAAGCCATTGTACAGTTGCCAATTCTTTGACTGGCAAAAGACATCAGCTATCAGTACTGTTATGCTGCTAGATATGAAAGTTTTCTTCTGCTAATTCTCTGTTATTTATAGGCAGAAAATACATTCTCCTCCTGTCTTGCATTCCAAGCCCCTGTAAAAATTGGGTAAAACCAACAAACATATGCATTTCTAATGTGCTTTAATTGCAGAATTTCTCATTTTAAATTTCTAATGTCACAGGGGCAAAAAGTGCATTTAGTAAACAGTGTGGTACCTTACATTTTGATTATGCATTGCTAGAACAAGGTAATGCCATAATTTATGTCTTGAGGTTATTAAAATGTTATAATGCTAAATAGTTAATGAAGAAAATCTATCACAGTTGTGACACAAGCTGGTTGCCAGGAGTGCTAGGACAATAAATGCCAACAGTTCTGTGTCTCTTTAAGCAAGCCAAGTTGTAATGTGTTTCTCTTGGTGCTGCAGCACGTTAAACAACACAAGGACGACTCTAACGAGTCAGAAAAAAGCCCAAACAGCTCAGTGACCTATCTCTAACAGTGGCCATAAACTAACGCTTAAAAAAGAGTTCAGCATAACGCATGCGTTCAGTGCCATTTCCCTAAATTTTTTTCTCTCTTGCAACTTTCTGACCAGAGGAATGTTTTGTAATCAGTCATTAATTTCCTCCATTAATTTGTCCAGTCCCTCAGCTTCCCCTATTCCTGTATCAAGAATTCCATTCATTTTAACATTATAGTTTATTCCCACAGATTTTAATCTTGAAAGTTATTTTAATATTTGATGCATTAAGAATGTTACAAACCATCCATTCTTGTTTTTATGGGTATCCCAGATCCTTTTCTGTAGACCTGCTCTCTAGCTATTAATTTCTATCACAACACATGCTGGCTTTGTAGGGCATTATTTGTCCAGGTTATTTTTAATTCTAATCCTTTTTGCATCAAAGTTCCCAGCTGTACCCAGTTACCACCGTATGCAGCTTTACAAAGCTCATTCTCAGACAGCTGATTAACAAACACACTGGGCAGTGCTGGATTCACAGACTCTCACTGAGCTCCTCACAGCACAACTCCTTGCTCCAACAGGGAATTGCTGGTAGTTCATCCATCAGCACTGCTTTGGAAACAGTTGTTCTCTGCCATACTCCAATTTATATCAGGTTCCTTAGTAGACATGAGAACATTTTGTGAGATGGTGTAAAAATCTTAAACTTTGTCAGCTACTGCTAATATCCCCCTGTTTCCAAGGCCTGTTATCCTATTATAGCAACAAATGTAATTGCATCGACTTGATTTGTTCCTGATAAATCCATGGAGGCTATTACTTACCACCTTATAGTATTCTAGCTGCTTACAAATAGGGTTATAGCATTATGTATTTTAATAAGCACAAAATATAAACGAAGGCTTTAATAAATTGAAGTGTCATTCATTTTGAAAATGTAGTATTTATACAGCTGTTTACCTAAGGGACCACGTTATGTGTCACAACTTGTGTCCTTTTACAATTCCTACACAAGTTTCCTAAATACAGTGAGCCTTGCTGAAGTCCTCAGGGTCCCCTTTTCCTCCCCTCATTGCAAACACTACAACAAACGATGGCAATACATCCAGTGGGTATGGGAATGAGCAAACTGCTCCTGGCTGTGCTGCTGCTACCAGCCCTGGACTGACGAGCACCTCAAGGCGCTGTATTAGCAGGGACTGGGGCTGGAGATGGGAGTGTCTCCAAACCCACATTTCTCTTGATGACATTTCCCTTTTCACCAGAAGTTTATCAGTTTTGTCTGATTTCTCAGTTACTGCTGTTTTGCTAAATTGCTAAATACATGCAAAATGAAAAGTCTCCCTCTGAAACACAAACACCTATGGCTGACTAATGTTAAACAAGAGCTGCTGGTTGACATTTCTTAGTTATTGCCCTTGTTCCTCACAGCATGGTCCCTTCTAGAACCCACCAGACTCTGGTCATCTCTGGGGATGTCAAGTCAGAGGAAGAACTGGTAGTTAATGGAATATTGCACTATGGCTCCAAGTGTCCACCGTAACCACGCACCCAGCCCTGGCTCCTCGGTGGTCATGAAGGGCTCCTCTGCGGGGCTTTGTGGGATCTGTGGACTTTATGCAGGATTGGCCTTTAACTTCACCTGCCTGAACCAGGGGCCTTGGCTGAACCACACACACATTACAACTTCCTGAGTTTGTTGTAATAGGGGTGACACACCCTTTCTTTACTTGTCCCTTTGCTTCAGCTACAGGAGCTTTGTGTTTGTCTGGATCCATTTGAAGAGGAGAGGGAGAAAGCAGTCTCGTCTTTTTTTCCTTCATGAGGCACAAAGAAAAATATACTTTAATTTTTGCATGCCCATAGGATGTGAGTTGTTCACCAAACAGGCTGGACACAATGGTTTTCAATTTTTACTGACTGCTACTTGCATAGACTGTGACAGGCTCCCTGAAATGAATGACACCTCGACTGTAAAACTGGTGTCAGACAGAATTCTCCCTCAGTATATCCAGAGCAGCATTATGTCAGACCACACTGTAGTCTCTGGTTAATACTGCTTAATTCTAGCAATCTGGTTTGAGTTACTTTACTATTTTATTGTGAATAAGCTTATATTACTTGCATCTTGAAAATTCTGTTGGACTTTTCTGTAGTTTCTGAGGATTCTGTTTTTTATTTTGCAACTGAGAGAGCACATCAGTGCAGTGGAGGACAGAAGTATTTTCAGACCAGTGGTAAAGAGTGGGAAGGAAACACAAAGTACAGGACAACTGGTGTCTTTTTCCTTTGTTCTAGAAACAGCAAACCTTGTTTCTCCTCCTGTTCTGCCTGCAATGAAGCACCAGCTCTGTGCTGTACTGACAGGACCAGTGCTAGCTAAAAGATCTCTTTGTGGCGTTGTAGCTCAGTGTCTCCCTTGAATCAGCAGCCCTTCAGGAGGGCTCTGTGTCCGGGTCTGCCATCAGCAAGTCAGCATCTTGACTGGACACACTAGAAATCTGTATACAAATAATACACATTATTGTGAGTCAGGAACAAGTGCTCACTCCAAGTTTTTATTGACATTGAACACAGCATTCAAGCATAGTTCTGGTTGAGAATCTAGACAGCTAATTTCATCTGGTTTTACAGTATGCCTCCGTTAACCCTTCTGGTGTACATTCCCAGGAACATGGAAGTGAGCAGGCACCGCGTCTCTCAGCCGACCACCACCATGTCATCCCCAACAAACTCGTAAGCCGGGACCTCGAGGTTTAAGGGAGCAGGGCCTTTCCTGATTCTGCCAGAGGCATCATAGTGGGAGCCGTGGCAGGGGCAGTAGTACCCGCCAAAATCCCCAGAGTTGGCAATGGGGACACAGCCCAGGTGAGTGCACACACCCACCAGGATCACCCACTCGGGCTTCTTGACTCTGTCTAAGTCATGCTGCGGATCCCTCAGTTGAGACAGATCAACTTCAGCTTCCTGACTAATCTCTGCCTGGGTTCTGTGACGCACAAAAAGGGGCTTCCCTCTCCACTTGAAAGCCATGTTCTTGCCTTCTGGAATGTCAGACAGCTTGATCTCAATCTTTGACAATGCCAGCACATCAGCAGAGGCACTCAGGCTGGAAATAAACTGGGTGACGACATTCTTGGCAACATAGGCAGTTGCTACACCTGTCGCTGCAGTCATCAGGTAGGAAAACCCTTTCCTGGAATCACTGCTGCCTTGGGAAGATGTGGTGGCATCTTGCACTTCCTCGCGGCGATAGGCAGAGAAGTCGGGGACCGTGACATCGTTATGGACACAGCGAACACTGGCAGGGGCTGCACGGGAAAGGACAGCAAATGACACCACTTCCAGGTAAAACACACTGTAATGCATTTGAAATTATACTTCTTCAGTGGCAGTTTTGGAATAATGGGTAAAAGTTACTGCAAAGTCTGGGTAGGATTTCATTAATTAAGCATTTTGATTTTAAGTTGTATGAAAATGGTTTTCAGAGGTGAATTTTTGGTAGATGAACAGGTGATCTGTGAAACTGGTTTCCCTATTCTTTGAAAAAGAAACCTGATCAGGGTGCAGAAAATCTGCGAGAAGTTCTGGGCTTCTGGGAAAAAAAGTGAACTTTTTTCAGTGGATTTCAAGAAAAAACTCCTGCAGGATACCATGACTAGCTCAGAAAACACAGGCCTGTTTTCCATTCAAACGCTTCCCTGTAAAGAGCTGCTAAGAAGAAATTTGATGTAGTGAAGTTTGCACACTTGGAGCGTAACACTTTCGTACTATCTTTTGTCTGAAGTAATTTCTATGCCTGTCATAACCACACATAAGTGTGTGGTTAAGCATTTTTAAAATTAAAAATCTCAGACATTCTCTTTCATATTGAATTGTTGTCCTAGCTAAAAGCCACAGTAACTAATTTTTAAACCTGCAGTCCCCAGGCTCACTTTTTTTGAAGATTTAGGAATAAAGCTAGTAACTATCCAATTTCAAGTGGGATTCCCCCACCAAACATGTGTGCTCAGGTAACAGGATATGAAGGATAACTAAAAGGCCTCCCCTGAGTTTCTGCAGCAAAAGAAAGCTGCTTCCCCCACTGAAAATCTGTAAGAGAAGAACATGGCAATGACAGAACACATTCCTTGCCAAAGCACAACCTGTTACTTGAAGACTATTATTTAGTCTTTATATTTTTTAGCAGTTGGCACAAAGTTAACAAATGTCTCAAAGTACTTAAACTCTCAGGGATTTATATGCAGTTATAATGAAACAGATGAAAATAGTTACATTTATTTACAAGTAACTCAGCATTGAGAAGGTATTTGCTATAGGATTTTAACTGCAAAGAAATTAAACTGAAAATAAAAATTCTGAGATAGTACTCCATACTAAGCTATTTCAGTATCAAGACTTAAAACATTTGGTAACAAGAAATACGATTAACTTCTAAAAATTTGCTATACTCATTGAAAAGCGTGTTTGATGTTAATTAAAACGAGGGCATGGCTAAGTGTCAGCTATGTCAGTTACAGATTTGTAGCATTTCCACCTGAACAAACCCTTTGCAGCTGAGGGTCAGGTGAAGTACACAGCCCTAATTGCTACAGAGCATCTTCTGCACGGCACTGCCCTCCCAGAATTAAATGTGTGCATTCTGTACCAGCTGAAGCAGAACGTTCCATCAGTGACGCTGCAGAGCTGGGCACCAGTTCTCCAGGAACTGCAAATCAGTGTGTCAGGGAGAGCCACAGCCCCTGGGCCAGAGGTCGGGGTCTAAAGAACACCTCAGGGTCACTCCCTGCCTGATGCTTTCCGACCTGGGGGTACCACAGGGCAAAACACACGGTGTGTTCTCAGCGCACCCCTCTGCTCTGGTGCCCACAGTTCAAAACCTTCCAGAATGACAGAATTTAGCTGCATTTCCTCAACGGTAAAATAACCTTCACCTGAGATATCTCCCTCAACGGAGATACTCCTCAACCGTGTGGACACAGTCCTGTGCCCTGCTTGGGCAGACAGATCACCCACTGCGGTCCCTTCCAGCCTGGCCCATTCTGTGAGTCATTAGAAGGAAGCTGGCATTCAAGTGCCCTTGAACGACGTAAATGCGAGCGACTGCAACGATGACAACGGAATCACACATTTAAAAACCTCAAACGGCCCAAGCCCTCGCAACCCGCCCGCCTGCACTCCTTCCCGGCTCTGCTCCCCCGGCCGGACCCGGCTCTCCACGCCGCTCCGG
>WEIT01004836.1:116344-140566 GCA_013389985.1 Dryoscopus gambensis
GGGAGGGCTCCTGAGGCGCGCTGGGGCCGCGCCAGCGCTCCCGCGGGACGCGGGCCCCGTTAAACACACCCCTGTAACCCAAAACACCTCGAAGGAGTTAAAGTGGTTTTTTTCCTTGATGTTCTTAGGATGTGATTTTGAGCTGTGTAAAAACAGTACTTAGAAGTGTGTCGCTTCTACGATAATATATGGTCTTTATTATTTCTTCCATTTCTTGTGTAGTGCAGGATTTTTACCCCTCTTTGTTTCTTTTTTCCTCTTTTCCTTAGCTTACTCTTTTAATTTTTTTTAGGTAGTCCTGGATCAGTTTCAAGTTGGGAAAAGATTTTTTTTTTTTTTAGCTTGTCATAGGAAATTGCTTGAGGGAGAGATTTTACTTGCAGTTTGAAAATGTGAAGCATGTTTGACAACAACCGAATCCTCTCCAGGGGCTGTTCTGGGGGTGGGGGTTAATTGCAAGGCTAAGGGGACAGTAGCTTTATCTCGTAGATATATCATGATATATCATGTAGGTATATCACTCTGCGTTAAAGAGAGCCCCTCTTCCACTGTTGACTGGCGCAAATAAATAAATAAAAGTGGATTTATTTAGTGGTTTGTTTCAGTATTGGTGCTTTTTTTCTCTTAAATTTATTTTACTTTATAACAACAGTCTCATGCCTGTTACAGCTTCCAATGGTTAGATTTAGTTTTATACACATGGATGTGCTGGTGGATGCATACCTGCTCCAGTCAACCCTTTTAACCAGTTCAGGCTTCTGAAAATTTCCCAAACTGTAGGAGAAACTTAACACAGAGATATGTTTGAAGATGTTTAAGCTGAACCATCCTCTAGAAATCTAACAAGGGTTTCTCAGCTGCCCAGCTCAGTCCATTCATGCAAGGCTGTGAAGCTTTAGTGGTTCATACTGGCTGTATGAAGAACTATTATTTTGAAATTCAGCTGTTGCTAATGATATTGCCACTAAATTATTTTATGATTGTGCATTAAACCCCCCCATCTCTGTAGAATGGTAGTTTAAGGACTGGCCTTATTAAGATTTATTTCAGGGGTTGACTTTTTCATTTTCTTTTTAACTGTTGTTAACGGTACTGAAATATGGTAGTTGTAATTAAGCAGGACAGATCATTCCAGTTCCAGTACTATTGATCTATAATTTATTTCTTTCCCAGCACGTTTGTGACATCTAAGCCTGAGTAGATAATGATTTACCCAACTCAGTTCACTGTACTGATGGTAAGTGTAGTTACTGGTGATGCAGTAATTAAAGGACACCATAATTATATGCTGGAGCAAAGGTAATTTGTAGAAACTATGGGGACTATCACTCAATATATGGGTGGAAATAAACAATATTCAAGTAGGGAGGAGAGAAAATTGGGAAGGCCGTTTTAACAGTACAAGTTTTATAATTACCATTTAGGAGGAAAAGAGCTACAGGTATTTTCTATTACCTAACAGGTTACAAAATTATTATCATAGACTCATAGAATGTGCTGCATTGGAAGGGATCCATCGGGATCATCAAGTCCAACTCCTGGCCCTGAGCAGGACACCCCAAGAGTCACACCATGTACCTGAGACCCTCATCCAAATGCTCCCTGAGCTCAGACGAGGCTTGGAGCTGTGCCCACTGCCCTGGGGAGCCTGTTCCAGTGCCCAGCCACACTTTGGGTTGCCCACCTTTCCCTGCTGTACGATCTAAACCTCCCCTGATTCACCTCCCAGCCATTTCCTCAAGTCCTGCCACTGGTCACAAGAACAAAAAGATCTGTTCCTGCCCTTCTCCTCCTCCTTGTGAGGGGGTTGAAGACCACAGTGAGATCACAGGAAAGATCTGAAGCCAAGTGAACAAGTGCTAGGGAGAGCTAAAGGAGATACTTTGTGGTTCACCATGAAAACGAGGATTTGGGCTAATATTTATAGAAGGTTTTGTTGGCAGGTGTGGGGTTTGGGATTTTTTGTTGGTTTTTTGGTAGAGTTTTTTTAAGGATTCTGAGTTTTGGTGATGAAGCAAGTTTTGAATTTGCTAACCCAGCTCAGCTCTTTGGCAGTTATGGCCTCATCCCAAACAGTATCTGATTCTGACTGGGGGCTGTTCCCAGAGATGTTTGGCAGAATGTGCTTGCTACTTCCGGAACTTTTTGACAAAATGAGGTACTGTGATGGAACAGCAGTTACAGGACAAGGAGAAATGGGTATAAATTGAAAGAGGGGAAATTTAGATTAAATATTGGGAAGAAATTCCCTACTGTGAGTGTGGTGAGACACTGAAACAGGTTGCCCAGGGAGGTTGTGGGTGTCCCAAGCCTGGAAGTGTCTGAGGCCAGGTTGGAAAGGGCTTGGAGCAACCTGGTCTAGTGAGAGGTGTCCTGCCCATGGCAGGGGAGGATGGGACGAGATGATCTTTAAGGTCCCTTCTAATTCCTTAACATTGGTTCTACGATTATTTGGGAAAGAACGGTTGTAAATTTTTTAAAGACATAGACTGAATTCAAATTACAGCACGGTTAGAACAGGAATAAAACATTAAAGTATTACAGTAAAAAGGAACTACATTTTGTTATCAGAGTTCAAAAAGGGAATAATTTTAATTTTAAAATGACTAAGCAAATTCTGGTGTGTAGGTGTTTCTTTGAGAACTGTTGTTCAGCTTATGTTACTGAACATCAATACTGAGCATTTTCCAGCCAAACATGAAAGTAAAATGCCAGTAGGGCATTGCGTAAACCATCCAAACAGACCTCTGTGATTGTTTTTGAGCATTCATGTGAGTGTTAGCCTCATGAAAATTTATACTGCTTGATGTTCCTGTCCTCTTAAAGTTAAAAGTTCATTTGCATTAATACAAAAGCTGTAAGATGTCAGGGCTGCAGCATTAGGAAGTAGATTAAAAGTATTGTAGTGCTTTTGGGTATGTGCAGTGCCTTTCTCCATGTAGAATTCATTCTTGTGTTTGTTTTCCTTAGACATAAACTTCAGAACTTGGATGGCTTTTTGCTAAGATGTTGGGCACCCCAGGCAATTTGATCTCAACAGAATGTTATCTTTCTTTGAGTTCTTTGCCATCTTGCATCATTTTTATGCTCTGAAAACTCAGTGCTACTAAATGTGCAACTTTAGGGTTTACATTTGCTTCTTGGTTTTACACTGTTGATAATTTTTTCTTCTCCCTGAATAACCTCGTTCGGAAATAAAAAAACTAAGGAGAACGAACTACCAAACCACCTGTGGACTGGTGTTTGTACAGCAGTTGTTGTTCATCAACTGTTTAGATAAGTACACCCTACTCTGAGAGCAGCTCCAAATGTCTGCAGTGGTTCCTTTGCAGAATTCATGTCCATTACAGTGATTTTGGTCTCGTCGTGTGGTGCTGGGGAAGCTGTCATATAAATTTGAAGATAATTTGTGTATGCAATACAGTTTGTTTAAGGTTAAAATTATGGAGACCTTTTGATAGTTAGATGTTCTTTGAATGTTCTTTGAAGTTGGTCTGTTGCTTTGAAAAGTCACAGGGTGTGATCAAAAGGAATGTATATGAAATGTGAGGAATGAAAATGGACAGTAAAAATGAGAATAAAAAAAAATCTAGGACTATTTGATTGGTCAAACCTTTCTCTCCCCATACTCAAACTAGTTGAAATGGTGACACCTCAGTGCTACAGTCTAATCTAAATTCAGGTCTTTTGCAGTCAAGGAAGAACTAAGTTCAAGTATCATGAGGGAAGAACAGATCTGCTGGCCACTTTTTACTATTTCTGTTAATGCAGGAGTAATCAGCAGGTGTTCACAGCTCCAGCAGCCATCTTATTCTAAATCTCTTACAGCCCTGCTCGATAAGGCCGAGATAAATTGCCTGGAGCAGAAGGGCACAGAATATCTGTTTCTGACAGACATGCACTCAACGTTTTGAGTATAAAATGAGATAAATACAAAGAAAACATATTTCTCCACCCTGCACAAAAAAAAAAAAAAGGGAAAAATCAAAGCGCATGAAGCATTCCATTGGGCAGAAAGAATGGGATTTTCTGAGTCAGTTGTAGAGAAGAAAGAAAAAAAACCCCACTGAAGTAAATTAAATTAGAAGACCAAACCTAAAATTACATCAAAGATTTACATAATTGTGAGACAGACAAAGAGTCATATATATATGCGAAATTGATAAGATCTCACACAAATCAGAAATGGCACCAAAAGGTGTCTGACCAAGTAGAAGCCAAAGGCTAGATGAGAACTGCCTGGGGCAGCATCAAAGGCTGCTCAGCAAGGCAGCAGCTAAAGCCTAAATGGAGTTGCCTGGAGTGTCATCAAAATGTCAGTTTGAGACAGAAAATTTTCTCGCTTCCTCTTGTGTTCTCTCTTCACATTTCATTAAAAATCCTGGACATCCTTGAAGGCCATGTGTTTGACTCCCATCTGGCTTCCACTACTAAATATTATTTACTTTTTATGATACCTGAAGATGGAAACAAAACTTTTCAATTTCATGACCATCTTTGACTAAAAACTGAAAGGCTGAACAAAGGAGAATCCCACCTTCCTTTGCTCTGCTTATATATTTCTTGCAATTAATACGTTTGAAGAACTCCATCTTGTGTCTGGTGCCCAGCTGACAATGTTTGTGGGGGTGGGAACAAGAAATTCTCCCCGGAGCTGTGCATAGGAAGGGATTAGGAGTTACTGCCACTTCCCGGTCTGCTGAACGTCACTGCCCTGCCAGTGGTTGGTCAAACCCCAGGTGTTGTTTAAAGCTTTAGCTGTATATGCTGTAACAACTCACTCTTCTGAGATTGATAGCAAATCTGCCCTAGCTGCACAGTTAAGCACAAAGCTTACAGAAATGGAGCACTTATGACATTTCAGAGGACCATAAATTATTGATTTGTCAGAATAGCTATCTTCCTAGGACTAAAAAAGCAGAAGCAGGCAAAGGGAATAGTAGCACCTGAGCAAAGTTTTCTGCTTAAAGCAGGACCAAAAAATCTCACCTGCTACTGTGTGTACAGATATGCCACTATGAAACCTTGGTGAAATGGCAGAATAAGGAGAGCGACATTAAAAAAGTGACAAAAGAAATCACTTTGTCTCAATTTTATGTTGTGTAGTACAGATCTTGATCATCATGGTGCTCTCCTGTAAGCTTTTCCCTGATGCAAGGTTGCTGAACTTGGCTTCAAACCAGCTTTAAACCAGCATAAAGCAGATAATGGCAAAGGAAGAGCTTTTTTGTAATGCTTGGAGCTGTTGGCAATACAGAGCCACGGCATTAAGAGCTAATGCAATGAAAGTGTCCCCATGTCATAACTTTCTCCCTTTCCTCCCCCTTATAATTGCTGTGCAGAGGCTTCGCCCGCAGCCTTTTCTCATCTGGATGCTTAGGTTGAATTGTAGGAGCTGATTCTCCAATAAATTGTAACATATTGCAGTGTGCGTTCCTCCCTCGTTTGGGCTGGATTGCTGCAGGTCTGTGTCACTGTAGGGGCCATCAGCCAGTTTAAAAACACCACGCTGAGAACAAAAAGCTGGCCCTGGTCTCACACTGCAGCTTGATCTCTGTGTGTGATAAGTGTGTAACCTGTGCCTGAATTGAGCTAATTTCCCACTGTCATAATCACCTAAATGATCTTATGGCAATTTTTAAGCACTTACTTCAACAGTAGCCTGTGGAAACTTGCTTACAATGCAGAAGTTTTTTTTTTTTCTTTTATCATCTGCTTGGGTTTTTTATGTGATGCCTTTATTTTCTGCCCTTATATATAGCAAGAATAAATAAAAGCCTTTTCTTCTCTTTCTGTGCTTAGTTATGAGAATAATTATGCTACTGAAGCTGTTCCTAATAGCTCCCAGTGGAGTTACTCCAAGTTTTTAGATTGGTTATATTTCATATTTTCATACTTTTAGTGACCCTTGGTTGAAGAAGGAGACATATACTAATGAAACCTGCTAAGGCAAATGTACAAAGCATTCTTTACTGAGGGAAAAATCAGAATATATAATATGGAAATAATTAGAAAACTTTTTTAAAGTTAGAATGAAACTTAGTGTTATAAAGTACAAGACCATTTAAAGATTCACACAATTTTTTCTACCAGAAATAACAGATTTTTCATCAGAAGTTGTAGGAGAAGAAAGAAGATCTGGATATGATGTTGCACTGTGTGTGTTAAATAGGTCCATGTGATACTGGGATGCATGAGATTTACAGCAGATACAGGAAAAAGTAATTTTATTATACAAAGCTCCTGCCCACATAATTAGAAGGTTCTTTCTGAGTCACTGAATGTGTAAATGTTTTTCTCAATTTGCCAAACTTACCTTTCAAAACAGTTTAGTGAGTGTGTCTCTGTGGGTCAATCTCAGGGATGTCAGATGATAATCTTAGTTGTCACAAATTGCTGTGGAATGCTTGTTCAGTTAAACAAACACTGATCTGAACTGAGCAGTGCAATAGAGAGCAAATACACTGATTTCAGTTATTGAAACACATATCCCTGTGTATTTAGCAAAGGAAGTCGACGTCAATAAAAAATGCAGATTATGCTTCAAAGCTCATTCAGAAGAAATGGTTAATTGCAGAGGATTTTTACTTTTCTTGAGCAAGGGATGTAGATCAGTTTAATGATTTTGGTCTGGAATTATCTGAGAAGAAAGGTGAAAAAAGGGTGATTTTTTGCAATGCTTATTTTTTGCATTTTGCAAATGCATGTATATAATTTTGTCCCCTGCTACAGGAACCTGCATTGCTGTCAGTGGTAACTCTGTGTGTCTTACTATACTGTGAATTATTATCATGAAGCAATAACTGTATTAGCTAGAGTAAGGAGGCCTGGTACTGCCTTTCCATTCATATTAGTTCTCCTTTTTTTTTTTTGTATACTGCTACAGGCTCTTCATTTTTCTTCCTTTTTTCACTTTAGTTGTTGCAGTTATGCTGAATGGTGGCAAAGTGTGTCACGGCATTGTGGTGAAGATGCATTGTGTGAAGAGAAGGAATATGAAATTTTCACTTGTTTCCTGAAGTCTGAAAAGACAAAAGAAAGTATATTATTAAAAGGTCTCGTTTTCATAGTGTCCTTCTCTAATTCTGTATCATTAAAATGAATATATTGCTACCTGTCCTGAAAATTAAGAGCATGAAGAGATGCCAGAGGACCAGGTGAAACGCTGGTAGACAGCTTCCAGCCCAGAATGGAAGCAGTGTAAGGTCAGAGCTCTCAGTTCCACTAATCTCAGATAGATTGGTTCCTTTGCCATCATTGGGTTAAGTGGAGCACATATGAAATCTCTACAGAAATAACACAACCTTCTTTACTATCAAGAATGACATGAAAAGAATGCCATGAATGTAGTGTAGTAGGATGAGCGATAGTTTATTTATTAGCTAAATTTAAAGTACATAAAACATCAGGGGACAGAAGTTGCCTTGTGTTCTGCCTGGGCTCACTTTATCCGGTGTGTTGGCAGACACAGCAAAGATGTTGGGCACAGGAAAAACTTGGGCTTCTAAAATACTGCTTTGTATTTTCAGAATTTCACTCTAGGGACACTATAAAGCAGAGAAGCTTTTAACAGGGTGATTCTGTTTGGTTCTTTAACACAACAACATAAGCTTCACTGAAATATCTTCCTCGGGTTTGTCTCTGCAGGAAAATTGACCTCAGTGTCATGCTGGAATGCATCCCCAAAGTAAGGTACAGCTCCCAGTGGTCACTTAGAGTGGATTTGTCAGCCACACTGGGGACAGTTCTGACACTCAGTGTGTTGGTACAGGTTGACTTCTGTCCACAAGGTCAGGTCCATGAGATAAGAACTCTGCAATAAAATAGTTCAGCTCAGTGTAGACTCGTTTGATAATAAAAGCCAGTTCAGCCTGGAGGAATGAATAAATTAGTTATTAAAAAAACAAGACTGCTGGCACAAAGTCAGCATTGGTTCATAGAGCAGTTAAGGCCCGTGAGTGACATTTCTAAGGAAGGGACTTGCCTCTTATGAGACAAACAGTTAAAAACAGGCAGAAAATGAGTCTGAGAGGAGCAGAAGATAGACTGGGAAACTGGATTAAAACCATGGATCCTGTAGAACATACTAACCAGGTTTCTTAGAAAAATACAAAAACTGCCTATGGCACCAAAGTGACTAAAATGAAAAGGAAAGGAAAATAAAGCAATATATTCTGATTGCATCGTTAAAAATGGGGTCACCCTGCTTCCATAACAGCCTTGTCCTTGGTTCAAAGAAACAAACCCCCATTACTTTGTTTTTAAAGGTGTAGTAAAGCAGGAAATAATAGATGAGGACTTCCAAATCATAGGATTCCAGGTATGTGATCTGAAGCAGTTCTCAGGGAAATGGAAGTGATGAGAACATGTTGGTGCCCAGCAGCATACCCCAGGATTAGAAGTGGCTGCATTTCTAGGGTTGATTCTGTTCTTCCAAGTGAAGGTGATTATCAAGAAAAGTTTCAGTCTGGTTTGTGGACTCTTTTCTTGGGTGTCTGACACATGGCTCTTTTTATTTGTTATACTAACTTCTATTTATTTGTAGAAAGAGATGAACTCTTGTCTCTATACTGAATTTATTCTCTGGCAGAAGGTTCAGCACAGTGCCATAGTTATGCTATCGTGTCCAAATTTACTTTCCCAAACAGAGAATGAATAGACAAAAGTAACGTCAGAGTTCAAAGCTATTTTTGTGCTTTGTATAAAACATAGGGAATACTGGATCACTGGTTCACATTTTCAAGGCAGTTCTGGACTGGCTTTTATTCAGTACACTGCTTCATAGAGAACAGGTTATAAATCATTTTATGGATGTTTATGGGCTCTGCCCTGTGCTCCATGAAATAAATATGTAGAACTGAGAAGCAGAGGTTTTTTTTTAAGAGATTTTACATGTGCTTTTTTCATATTTGTTAAATTAAAGGGCAGGGAATTAAAAAGGGTGAATTTAATTGCAATTCTGTAGGTGATACCATTTATTTGCTGGATTTAGGATCCTGTACTTCTATGAATATATTCATTTATTAACTTTGAGGGGGTGGACAGCTGGATTGGGATTAACTGGAGTTTAATGTTTTGAAGAACGGGCTGTGGTCTCCGTTTTCATGTTCATCTTTGTGTAACCTTGGAGATTGTTCCTTCTCTTTTATGTTTCCTTCTCTTTTTTTCCTTCTTCTGTATTTTTTTAAGTTTTAAGTGGGATTTTTGTAGTGTGTCTTGAAATAAAAACAGAGGACCTCAAGAGGAGGATTCAGACTTTGATCTCCCTGTACTTTAATTTCCTAAGAGAGCTTCTGCTGGAAAAGTATGACTTTTCATAAATTCATTCAGTCCAGAGCACTCGAGTCTTTAAGATGCTACTTGTTTTGTTTTCTTTTTTACTTTTGGTTAATGCTGATTAATAATTGATCTTTCTTATCTACCATGACTTCCCTTTCCAGGAGGAAAAAAAGTGATTTGACATACAACTTTTTTTAAAAGCTTAAATTAATGAACACAGTAGATGTAGGAACACTGGTAAGCAGCATCCTGACCTAAAGAAGCAATTAAAAATAAATCATCCATCTCTAAGAAAGATAAAAATAATACTCAGTGAGAGTTGTTTCCGCAGCTTGAAAGCAAGAATAAATTTCTTAAAGCAAAATGAACGTTATAAGCACTTACTTTTGTGTGTGGAAAAAAGAGCCTAAAAATACTTAATACACTAAAAAAACAAGAGCAAAGGCTGAAATAGCATAATCCTTTCATCTTCAAAATATGGAAATGGGAAGGAATAGAGAAGGGAAATAGATCTTTAAATATTGAAATTCATTATCTTAAAGCAATTGCTCTGACGAGCACATCGGCAGTGTTGGTGCTGGCAGGAAAATCTGCCTATGGGAGCATGGAATGACAATTGCCCAGCTGAGCTGTGGAAATCACTTGTCCACATCGAGTGCCCGTCATCCTCCCTCCAGGATGGGGCAGATCTTGAACTCTCATGAATGCCTGAGCTGGAATCTGTATTCCCTTCCTATTGCAGGTGCTGGGTGACCATGCTGCATGATTTTAGGGCCAGACCCAGCTCTCACTGAAGTCTGCTTTTTACTGTAGCAGTGAGTGAACGGGCCAGCCATGGTTACTTATGATCCCTGTCAAAAAAAGTATCTGTTTCAGTTACTAGTGATGTCCTTTCAGGTTGTAAAATAATTTGGGGCTGTAGTGGAGCCTATAAATAGCAGATAGCATTGCCATGGCAATTCTTTTTTTATGCCTAAAAGAACAGTGCCAGCCTCAGAGCCACAGCCAGCTTGGAAATGAAGCGGCACCTGAGCTGGTCAGGAGGAAAGGAACAGGCTGTTTGTTAGGAGCACTAAAGGATGGAGTTCAAGGCAGTAGGTCAAGGATGAAATCCTGGCACTGTTGAGTTCAATGAGCTGTGTGTTGACTTAATTGGAGGTAGAATTTCACTCAAGATTTCCCTGAATAAGGGAAATTCTTTGAACAGTTGACATGTGTCCACCCTCTTGTCATCTTTCCCTCATTCTTCTCCCTCCTCTTGGCATTTCAATATTAGAAATTGTTGGATAATTTATCAGTTCTTTTTGAAGCATGAGAAAACCTGGCAGAGGGTCTAAAGTTGAAAGTAGCTCATCCTACAACAGTTTCAGATCCATGCTAATCATTAATTTTGAGTAAAGGTAATTTCCCCTTCAAATGGCTTCTCAGAGGGCTGTCTCCCCTGTGACTTCACGGGCAGGGCAAGCCTCCCACGAGCCCTAAGGGCAGAGCAGCAAGGTCAGAGTCAGCCAGGGCAGTGCAGTGACTCCAACGAGTTGTGCAGGAACTTGGCCTCTTTGTTTGATTGCAAGATCACCTCTAAATGTCACAGAATCTGAGATGAGCCTTTACTTGATACAGAGGCCCCATCCCTTGCAAAGGGATTCTGACAAGTAGCACAGAACAATATATGACTTCAGGGAATTATTTTCTTCCCTGTGGATTTGCTTGAATGGCTAAAGAATTATAGATTGAAGTTTAGTCAAAGACAACTGTCAGTTACGTTGTCTCAATATTAATATTGAAGATTTTAAGTGGCTCACAAAATGCTTTTTACATTTTTAAATTACTTCATGAGTATGGATCAATCAGCAAAATATAGCAGTAATGAGTTCCTTTTAATAGCAAAGAGCTTGCTAATTACCATGCTGATTATATGAACCAAGTTTTTAGCCAACAAAAAAGCTCCTGCAGGCAATGTCCTTCCACCTGCTGAGGGGCTGGCAATTCTCATTAAAAATAAGAGGACATAATTATTCTTTTTAGTCGTTTTCAAATCTTAGGGAAAAAAGTGTGCTCACTCGCTTTCTATGTGTGACATCATCTGAAATTAGTAGATGCTTTCACGGGTATTTGAAAGGAAACATTTAAAAATAGCTGCCCACAAAACTCATCCTTTTTCAATTCAAAAGGAAGGCCTTCCAGGGGTGAGGTTTCATCTGGGGCCTCCCTGTGAGCAGGTGTCCCTTTGGCCAGGATGTGGTTTTGGTTTATCCCAGCACCAGGCGCTGTTGGGCAGCCAAGGGATGAATTGTGGGCATGGGGAGCTGCCAGCTCCCTACGGGCTGTCCAGGGGCTCTGGGGAGGTGTCAGCAGCTCAGCCTGGCAGCCACAAGGTTCTCCACATGCTCAGAAGATGAGTTCTCTCGGAGGCAGCATTAGCTGGGCTAAAATCAAATTTAAAATGAGCTTTTGAAATGTGCTCTGGGTTCGCAGCTATTACAAAGCCAGGGGATGGGCTGCTGGTCATGGAATTAGGCTGGAGTTTGAGAAATCCATAGGCTTGAGGGCACGTTGGGCAAATTACTTTGCCTCCGTGTCTCATCTGGAATGTTCCTTGTTAATACATGAAAAATCATGAGGTGCTTAGTGGCTGGGGCTAGATAAGGTAATTAGGCAGGCTTTAGGCAGAAAGGAGCAAAGAAAAGCAAGTCTGAAAGCTTTTTCGTTATTATTTTTATCCTATATTCTCAAATTCCTTACTTTTCAAAGGAAAAATTAATTCTAGCAGATGCTTAAACCCCTTTTCCTTTAGATAATTTGGAAGAAGAGAGAGGGAACTGTGAGGTATCCGTTGGGACTCCTGCCTGATCTAGACCTAGGAGTCCATGCCAGTCATGGCACTAATGCAGCCCTGAAATAAACAGTTCCTCTTGGATCTATGGCTACCACACAGATTGGATTGTTAATGCTGTGGAAATAGGAGTTGTCAAAAATTCATTTCCACAATTTATATATCTGACTTCTAAGGAGCTACTAATGCCGTGAACCTTCACTGTGAATCAAGGTAGGTTTTTTGGTTGTGGTTTAGATGGGAAAGGTCCATAATACAATAGTTCAGATTCTGTAAGCAAGGATGATGGAGGTGATCCTGAACACTTAGCAATAAGAACTGGCACAAATCCTAATTTCATCTAGGAAAATCACAGGTGACAATGTTACTGAATATTCACTGACTCATTTTAAATGCAGGTGTGTGCTCAGCCTTGCTTCTTGTGGGTAATTGTATCAGAAATTCAAATCCTTACTCGTGTTCCAAGCAGAGACCAGGATGTGTACAATTCTTGCTCCTAAAAATACCATATTGATAGCATAACCTTGGGTGTGAATTAACATGGATTTCTTTTTCCACAGATTTTGTTTTCTTCTATGGGTAAAGAAAGAAATTCTCTTTTTGTATTTTTGTCAGTGGTGTAATTCTTTAAAACATAAATGAGTGTCCTCTACCTTACTTTTCTCTGTAGGAAAATAGATTGTTATCTTTTTGTATTGGAATACTGATACTGGAAAAACTCCTTAAATTTTAAAAAGAAAAAAATTGAAAACATAGATATTTCATTTTAGTGGCACAAAATTGTTTATTTGAATGTCAGTCACTGATTATTACTGTTTTTGCACAGAGAAGAAATTTAAGACTTGTGTTATTGTACATTTTATTTAATTTATTTTGCCTGCAGGTACTAATTTAATTCATTTTCATTGATTTGAGGAATGCATTTGAGCTGAAATAGTAGGCTTAAAGGCATCAGCAAGTGATATAATAGGACTGTACCTGTAGTTCAGAAGGAAAAGATAAAAGAAAAAGAAACTGTTAGTCCTAAGGAGAATTAAAAAGAAGGGGAGGAAAGCCCTTTTTAAATAATGGTTCATTTTTTTCCTTTTTAGTACTAAGTGATAAAAGGAAATAAATTCATGTTTCAAGCCTTAGACAAAGTGTAAGGTCATTTATAAGGATGTTATCTTCAAGGATAAGGAAAAGTTTGTCAGAAGTTGTTAATGTTGAAAGTACGGAAAGTGGATTAAAACATCACAAGGCAAAATCAGATTGTCAAGATGACAGAATAAACCTGTACACCTATTTTCCAATTTTCATCGCCACATGAAAACACAGCATGATCATGAATTTCAGTGAAAAGAAACAGAACACATCGGTCAGCAGCCTGGTAGGAGGGGAATCATGTTTTTAGAAAGCAGATACTGAGTTTGATAAAACAGAAACATATTCCTAAATTAGCGGTTGTGTTCTTTGTTGCAAGAACTGGTTTTTGAACAATGTCCAATATTTACTCAGGAAAGCGTCTTTTCCAAATACGTGTGCCTGCACTCGGCACTGGAGGAGAGTTTTGAGGAAGGCCATTGTGCTGTCTCTTGGGGAAGTTTATTGAAAAGCCAGGGAGCAGCTCTGGAAGGGAGGTGGTTCCATAAACAAACTGCCCCTTTGCTGGGTAACTTGGAGAGCAGGGTGTGAAGGAGACAGAAGATTCAGGCACGTGTGTCCCTATGGATCCAGAGCAAGGCGTGAGATGGGGAGGGGCTGAAGGGGAGATGTGAGCAGGGGCCACGCTCGTCGTGCAGGGCGAGAGCTGCTGTCCGTGTGTGTCAGCAGGGCTGGTGGAAGGGATGAGTGTGACCTGGTTTTGAGACAGCACCTGACTGGAAGAACTGAAAGGGGGAATCCCCTAGCAGCATTGTCCCAAGTGCGGGTAGAAACAGAATGGCATTTTTATTGGAGTATATTTATCAATTGTTTCATCCAAAGGGGGATTGAACCTTCAGCTCTGTGTGGAGTTTTATCTCTCTGGTGAAGGGCTTTTGGCTATTTCAGATTTATTATAAAAAAGTAGAATGATTTTTCTACTGTTGCCCTTGTTTCTTGCACTGACTCTAGGCGTCTGACAATTGACTGTACCTGGTTTCACTGTGCAGTTAGAAGACAATTACATTCTCTGCCTCAAACAAAAGGGAGAGTTCTTAGGCATCAGCCTGGTTTCCCAAATGCTGCCATGACCTGTGTGAGTCTGCTGATGCCAGTTTTGTAAACTGTCTGCAGAAAAGCGTGAAGTTTAGAATCATGCTTAAAAACTTTAAAAAAGGGTCTTTTCACCAAAAAATATAAAGTTTTGCATTTTGTAGGATGACAACTTCATTATCATGGACCAATCAGGACTACTTATTATTTTCTGGGTAACTATGCATCTTCTGCTTGGCTGTTGGAATATACTCATCAGCAAATCTGTCCAAAATCATGGCATGGTTCTTCAGTTACCCAAAATTCAAAAAGTTGTCTTGGCTCAAAGCGTGACTTGATTTTTACCTACCTGCTGCAATTCCATTTGATTTGCTTTTTTTTTGCCTTCCATCCTTCCTCGTAAGCTGTTTTCTGATTTCACTGAGGAAAGAAAGGAGAGATGTAAAATTCGAGAAAAAAGAATAATAATGAGTGTATATCACAGTTGAAATACATTTGAATTATTGGGGTTTTTTTTCCTTTGTCACTAGTAGTGTTTAATATGAAATTCTCTAGAGACATATGATTAATACTGTTTTCATTTTCACTTCTGTGAGAAGTATTTTCCTCTCCAGAGTATTCCTCCTTTTTATTTCCATAATTGTCTGCTTTGAATGAACCTGTAACAGAAAAACCTGTTAAAAGCATCAACTCTCTATTCATGCATGGTCCCTGCTGCACATACTCAGCATCATTAGGATTTTATTTATTTATTTAATTTGCAGCGGTCTTTTGAAATAGTTTTCTTTTTTATTTTTCTCCTGGATGAAATGTGTGGTAAAATATTAATTACACCTTCCCTCTTTCTCCAGGTGTTCTGTTTTGTTCTTTTTGCTTGGGTTTAGGTTTTTTGTTTTTGTTGTGTGGTTTGTTTTGTTGTTGGGTTTTTTGTTTGCTGCTTTTTTCCTAATTAATATATTTTACTCATTACACTCTATTCCTTGGCTCAGGTATTTTGGGGTGGAGGGAGTTGCTTAGCCAGGGATGTCTTTTGTTAACATCTACTGTGTAAATTCTGTTAAGTGGCCTGTGTCAGCTAGTCCATAATTTCAAAGTATTTGTGTTAAAGGGTCTATTTTACACTTCTTTTTCTCTGTGGTGAGTTTATGCAAGGCTCCTCCACAGTCTCCTGAACTGACTGCCTCCTTCCCTTGGTAAGAGAGTTGGTTTCTCCTTGAAAGAGGGGAGACCACTGCTGACAAAATACACTGCTCTGAGGTGTCTGGCTCTGAAATTCTCTCTGCTGTTGCCTTGGTCAAAGAGCATCTAAAAACCAATCTAGATTCTCTCTTGGGGTTTTTTTTTGGTATATTTTGGTGCATTATGCTTCTGTGTATGGAAAAAAAAGAAATTTAATTTGGGTTTTATGAGTAGTGAGTTTTGATTGAGCTTTCAATGGCTGTGGGGGTGTATTTATTGATCTCCAAGTGAATAATAAAATGTGATCATTTTCTATCCACTATGTGCTGAATGCATTGTTCTCCTTTCATGAGTTAAAGAATTACTTTTTTAACGGAATATTTGTAAGGAATTGACACCATAGTTTTCCCACCTTGAAAATAATGGAGATAAATTTATTCAGATGAAGTTTCCTCTTGTGCTCAGTGGTACTGATGGGACCTTTGTAGTTTGCTCTGTGATCAGCTCTGAGTCAGTTTTATGGGTAGCATTGGGCACAAAGCTGCTGTGCTGGCAGGCCCTGCAGGATCTCCTGAGGTGCACTGAAAGACTTCAGGGAATCAGATGAGCTCCAGTAGTTCTGTATTTCCCTTTCAGAACGTTTTCTCTGTGTTTCTCACAAGAAACATTCTTAACTGAATGGTGGAAACTTTCTATAGCTTATGAAATATCCCAGGTTTTTGTTATGCTTTGTAATAACTTGCTGTTTATTTCCTTCTGATACCACAAATGTTTGCAGAGACCCACTTTGACAGGTAATAATGGATTTAAATAGTCAGCATCAAATACAAAGGTTTTTGAATACTAAGGAAAACATCTTGTCAAAAGGTGAGCAGTCTTTGCAAGGGTGAGATAGTCTGCATGTTTCAATGTCTCTTTTAGTAGAATCACATCTTTACTTTCAATTTCATCTTTAATGTAAGGTACGTTCTGTAAATATTGTTTCTATTGACATGAACATCAATTCATGTTATTCAGAAAGAGACTTTCAGTATGTGAGCAATGAATAGCAAGCAGGAGGAACAATTGTTTGCATTTTTATATCTTAATACACATCCCTTTGCTAAAAAAGGGAAGCAGAGTCAGTTTTACACTTATCAAACAAATACTGCTTTTGGGAAAAGGGCTGATTTTTAGCAAAAATATATTCAAGTGAAGGGAGGTAAATTTATTGAAGTATATTTGTTTCCTTTACGTATTACAAGTTGTTTGCCAAATAAACATACTTGGGGAACCGGGATATTTTTGCAAGAGTTATAAAATTAGTGGTTGTGATGGGCTCATTTTGACAAGTACTGCGATGAATAGTTTTTGCTCAGAGTATTTGGTGTAAGAGGTGTGGATGGGGACATTTCTGTGGACAAAAACCTAGTTAGGATCTGTTGCCCTGAGTAAGGTAGTGGTGAGTCTGATGGTCTGGACATACTCAGTGTGTCCAGCCTTGGTCCTTTCCCTGTGCCTGTCCATCTCTTACTGCACAGAAGCCACTCGGACCACGGGCACACTTCACTGCAAGGGGGTGCACAAGGCTTTGCTGAACTAGACTCCTACTCAATGTGGTCTGTGAGTAAATAAGAGTTCCAGTAAAACCTGGGGGCTCCGTGAAGTGGTGCTGACACTGTTGAAGAGCTGCAAGTCCCAAAGGGTGGGGTTGGGATGTGGGTCGAAATCAGCAGAGTACATCACCTTGGGGTACACTCAGTGGGTGTGAGAGGAGCCCTGTGGGAGAAGGTGCACAGTATAAATGGGTATTTCCCTTTTCCAAATCCAGTGTAACTCTGCCACTGTGTTTGCCCAGGTCCAAGCAGAGCTGCATCTCTCAGAGATGGAAAGTGCTTTCCTAAAAGGTCAGAGCATAAATGCCAGGGAAAAGCTATTAAAATCCTCAGAGTGTGTAGTAGGCTTATGATCTCAGGGCTGCAAGAGAAGTTACTGAATACTTCCCACTTTCTAATCATTGCGAATTTCAGGTGCTTGGCACGTCTGAGGATTTAAGCTAAAATCAGGAAAAAAATTGAGTCATTCTGACAGTGCAACTTGACAAATTGCCAAGGATGTCTAAGCAAGAGTCACAGCTGCATTAAACAGCTTAGTGTAGTGTTATCTTCTGCTTTTTTCAGCTGCAGAAATTGCTTTGCCATGTAAAGCAGAGACCACCAAACCCAGAAATCTTTACGAGTTGTGTGTATATGCCAAGAGACACTGGGAGGGGAGCAGTGGGCCATGAAAAAAAGCTCTGCTCCTGTCTTGGTAGCTCTGAAATATGCAGAAAAACATTTTGTTTCTGGTATTTTTTTTAAACTATTATTATTATTATTTAAATTATTATTTTTAAGCTCTGTTTGTTTTCTAATGCCCAGAAATGCCTTCCCTTAAAGTGATAATATTTGAATTACTTTGTGCATTTGTATGCACACACATGCATGTAATTTTCATGCATAAAATGGAAGGAAAAAGAGGTGTTTAATCTGGTCCATGTTATTTGATGAATAATAGTGGTACAAATAATGCTGCATAAATACTCTGTGGCATGACTGCAGCAGTGACAGTGTGGATCTGCTGTTCCCTATTGTTGTTTTTATAGACTGCTAGAGTCAAAGAGGTGGGATGGGAGCAGATCTCTCCTTTATGAAATGCCCTCTACCAGCCAATGTTACTTTTGTGATGTATGTGTAAATCCATAATAATTATTTTACTCAGCTGCCCTTTAAATAACAAAAATACTCAGCCATGGATTTTGCCATTTCCAGCTGCTGTCGGAATGGATTTCCTACCTGTTTGGTGTGTGCATCAGGACAAATTTATCAGTTTCCTTGATGATACTTGGGTTTGCTCTGCTTATCAGAGGGGTAGTCCAAATGTGATTAGATCTACTTATTAAGTCTTAACAATAGAAATGATCTTCCAGCACCTTCACTACAGTGTGCTTTTCACTGTGTCTTTTGCAAAATGCACTCTGAGTGATGAACAGCACAGAGAAGGGAAAAAAAGCACCTGCTTCCTGGAAACAAACATTCCTGAAATGTAAGGATTTTTAATTTGAGATGTTACAGATTGGAAGGAAAAAACTGTATTAACTAAGCGCTTTCCTTTTAATTTTCTATTCAACTCTGTTGTAAAAATAACTTTTTTTTTTTCAGCATTTTGGATATATAGAGATGGAAGACCCTATTCAAAATAAGTGCACAAGAGTTCTGCTTAATGAAGCCTCAGGGCATTTTGAGAGTTGCCATCAGGAGGACATACAGTTCGTCATTTTTATTAGGGCTTTGCATCACTGACAAGAAAAGTTGTTCTCCCTCTCTTATTTTTGTGTGAGTATATGAGGTTGCTGGTCATGGGCAGTTTTAAGTCCTTCTAAATATGCATTTCCTTTAATTCATTAAGAGACTTTCATGTTCCAACATATCCATTACAATGACAAACTGACACTGTAAAATTAAAAAGCCTGCAATTACTCACTTGGTTTGTATTTTAATCAAAGCTATTGTAATATGACTCTAGGGAGACATAAATGGCCAAACAAAGGGGTTGGGATTTATATGGGACTTCTATATACAGAATATCTAAGTGGAAGGAGCTAGTGAAGAACAAAAATGTTGGATTTCTTCCATGCATCCAGGAAGGAGAGCTACAAATGCAGTTTGACCGGAGCATAAAACAAGTCTCAGGCCAGCTCAGGATCAGAGAGGTCCAGACTAATAGATCTTCTCCTTCATTTTGGCTTTCAGGCATTGAGACCATCCAACAAAGCCATGGTGGGCCCAGACAATACTTTTATGAATTATCATTGCATGAAGAACTTTAGGAAGTAAATAAATACAGAAAATGGGGTTTGCATGCATTGTGGCTACTAGGAAGGTAGCAATTGCATCATTGACTTATCTTATAAAGTGCTCGTGTGGGGTGGGGGGGTGCTCATTGATGTGTAGGCAGGAGAGGAGAGCGTGCTGCTTCTCCTTTGTGGTTTGTGATTTCAAGAGGAATTTTCTCATTCGCTGTAAAATAAGCAGGATCGATTGTATCTCTGAGGCTGCAGAGGTCAGACATCAACCAGTGAGGGCAGCGTGTGTAGCCAGAGTGAAACTTCTCCATGCATTCCTGCAAGGAGCCATGTTCCCACTGCACTCAGTGGAATTGCACCTCCCATCCTTGCTCAGTACATGGATTTTGGGTGCTCTTCCCTGGGAAGGAACAGGGACAGCTCATGTGTCACAAAGCAATTCTCTCATAATTTTTATAGGAAGTTTTATGCTTTTCTGTATTGCCTACAAAATTTATACAAGACTATAATTTTGAAGGAAGTTAAGTGAATAAAACTGCTCTGAAGCTGGAATGGCAGCTGCGCCTTAGAACTTCTTTTTTTGTCTCCAGGGTTCACATGGAAACTACTGCAGATTTAATGAGTATTTGTCACTTGCATAGCAAAGATATGAACAGACATTCTCATTTTGGACCCAAATCTGTCTTTACAAAAGATGGAATAGAAAGTTCTGTAATAAAGGCAGCACCTTGCAGTGGGTCTTTTTGCACAGAGTTCCCCTGAGGATCTGACTGAGATGACCAGAGGTCACCAGCATCCACAGTAACTAACCAGGCTTTCTTGGTATATTTGTGAGCAGCTGGAATTTGTACATCCTGCTCATAGAATCTGCAAAACCTCCATAGGTTTAGACTAAGGTCTAAGAGGTTCACTTTAGAATTTAGCAGAAGCAACACTCTCAGTTAACCACTGACTCTCTTCTCAGCTTGTCAGCTGATGCATTGACCACCTTGTCAATATTTAAAGTATCACAAGAGAAAAGGGCTTCCTCTATTCTGTGAGCAGTTGCAGGTACAAAGCTGGCCCGTGCCCAAGTACCCATCTGTCTGAACTGGGAACTGTGGCGAGTATTTCACAGACTATTACTGGTTAAGCTGATCATAGCCTTTTCTCATTCCAGCAAATCAGAGTTCTATTTTGCTCATGTTCAGACCGTTTTCGGTTTGTCAGCACAAAGTTCTTCTCACTTGTGTGTCAGAGGGAGAAGCAAGTGACTGTGATGGAGAAAAAGTAGCCCAGCACATAATCCAGGCAGTTAATATTGTGACACTTAAAATGTGTGACGCTGATTTCAGAGTGATTCACCCACAAGCAAGAATGGAAATATTTTTCTAATTGAGCCAGATTCCCTAACTCCTAGCAATGAGTTACCATGGCCCCAGTGGAGAGGCCTTCCTCCTCTTCCTGGGCAGGCAGTGGTGGTGGTGCTCTGGGTGCAGGTATTTCACCGGCTGCCATCTTCATCCCGAGGCCTCGTTTGCACTAGATGGCACTGTAATAACACTTGTTACACCACCCCATTTATTTACAAAATAAACCCCAAAAACTCCAAAACTAGGGCAGTTATCTTGGAGTGCAGCAGAGTGTTTTCATTCATTAGCTCCCTTTGAATATCACTGATTTATTGGCAAATGAATGCTGTTACACATGTGGATCCGTTGTTACTGAGTCTGCATGTGACTAGGAGTCCAGAACCACTCTGAACGTGCAGCCACACCTCTGGTGAGTCTGCTCAGACTGGCTTCCAGGTTGCACTTGGAATCCTCGTTGGATTATACCGTTCTCTGTTAAAGCTCTCTATTTGTCACTTCTATTGTCATTCAGAGCATGTAGTGTTGATAGAGCTTCAGTGTTTAAATATTTTTTTCAAATATATTTTTTCTCTGCTGGAACCTCCTACTCTCCCATTCCTAAATTCTTATGATCAGCAGACCCTTTGTATCTGAGTATCCTTTCAACTATTCACCTCAAATGCATTTCACAGTACTTTCTTTTTAAGCCTTAAAAGCCTAACATTAACTTAGGTTAAAAGTCTTTGCACCTGTGTCTCATAATAAAACTTTTCAATTTTGTCTGCTTGCTCAGCCACCCCTTCTAATTTCTAAATGAGTTTTACATCTCTCTGGCATTAGCAGCGGGTTTTGGTCTGATTAAGTCTTGCATTTCTGTGATGAGCCTCATCCAAGTAGATCCCCTAGTGCTTTATAAACTTTATTAACTGGTGGAACATACTACCTATCCTTTGCCCTTGATCAAATTAATAAACCTTTAGAGTGAAAGACAGTAAATGATTTTGCTGAAGGTGGAAGGTGATGATGGAAAGCATGTGATATCATACATAAACTACTCCAGGCTTCAGGATTCTTTCACCTGAATAGGAAAAGTGAAATAACTTATCAGTGTCATATAGATTTCAGCAGTGTCAAAATGATTATGTGAATTATTTCAGGGTCTGTGGTTTCTACTTCAAAGCCCAAAGACAGAGCTCATGTTGTCACCTAAAAAGGAACATCTGCTGTTCTAGATCTTATTTGTTGTGAACAGTGATGGTATGTGTAGCCTTGGCTCTTTACTGCAAAGAGCAGCAGCCTCCAAAATCCATCCAGGAATCTTTCCTAAGCAGTATTTTCCTGTGAGGATGTTGCTGGATCTTAATGTCATTATACTGAGAAGCAGTGACCGACATATTGTAAATAGATGCATATTCAGTACAGTTGTTCTCCAATGTTCCTGAACAAAGCAGTTTCTGAAACAGGGCACTGCAGACCTCTGTCGTAGGACGTGGCACATGGAAGGGTGGAGCTCCCCTTCAGTCTCAGTCCTGACAGGACACCCCAGTTAATAACTTTATGCTCCCTAAGACTTCCAGAAATTTTCAAAGCTCTTAGTCAACAGGAGCTATGATTGCATGTGAAAGAACACAACAAAATATATATCTGGGCAAAGCTGTGGCACCAGTCCAGAGTGTAAGGGAGGTTTGTCAGCTGTTAAACTGGGACTTTTATTTAGTGTGTCTACTGGGTGTTTTGCTTAATAACAGTGTAGCAAGAATGAAACCATCAGGCTTTTTGGACTGCTTTTCATTGGCTTTAAAGGAAGATAAGAGATTAACGTAATTCTATACATTAATTTACAGAGCTTTATTATACATGGTTTCCAAAATGTAACCAAATGTTTCATGGTAGTCACTACTGTGAAGTATGTTAATTTTGAATTCTCAAAATCTGGTATCATCTTCAAAGTATCTTTGAAAGTTCTGCCTCTGGCCCCAAGCCTGGCACACCCTGATAGTTTTCTGTTGGCATCTATGGAATTCTGCATTAAGCTTCATTGAAGGATATGGATTTTTATTTCTTTCAATTTGTCTGTTCTTAGCATTTCCTGAATGCTGCCCAGCAGTGTCTTTTAGTGCAAGACACTCTGATTCAGAGCTATTGCAATAAGCATTTTTCTCCTTTTCATCTGTAAGGTTTTCTGACTTTATCTCAGTCCTGAACCAACAAAATGTTGTATTCACTGCAACTGAAATCCAGTCTTCAGTTAAATTATAAAAAAACCTGTTACATTTAAGTAGCAGCTTTAAGTCCTAGTTTGCAATGAAACCAAAGCTGTGCTCAAATATAAGTGAGGAACGTGACATTAAATAATACAATTCATTTTATATGAAAGTATTAACTTTGAAAAATAACTAAATTTTAAAAATCATTAAATATAATTTTATATAATTACTTTGTGCATGTGACGCAGCAAATATTGCCATCAATTTTAGCCCTGTGGTCTGGCTTATTTTTCATGTGGGCTTGATCACAAAGTCTAGAAAGTAAATGATGAAAAATGCAGCATTTAAAGGACTTGAAAAGCTCTTAAATTTATCTTAACTATCTGAATTTCCTTGAAAAACCATGTCATTTTCTGACATTTTAAAAATATCTTGATTTTTCTTATTAAGTGGAATAAACTTCATGGCTTTTGCTCATAACATACTCCAGTGTTTTACAGTATCCCTGAATTTCTATTTCATTGTATTTTAATCACTTTTGTTTGCACGGATTAGGAAGGTTTTACCTGTAGTAATTAGAGCTGACTTCCAGAAGCCCCGCTGATGGACGTATTAATGCCTGATTTTATGGGCCTGCAGTGCATAGAACACACTAATGGGAAACAAGTGATTTAAATCTGAATGGTGGACACTGAAGGACCCCAGCTAATTAATAGGCTTGTGAATGAAGCTCTTGAGAAAGCCCACCAAGAACTAATGGGCTACCTTACAGCTTTACTCATAGCACTCTGATTATATATTGAGCTGCACTGTAAATCAATTAAATGTTCTTGCTTTGCACCACATTATTAAGTTTATGTGATCTGATCGTTTTAGCTTTACATCCATGCTGTTGCCAGTTCTACACAAAGGACAGATTGCATTTTAAACTAAAATTGCCTTTTTTTTCTTTAATATATATACGTGAAAAAACCCAGCATGGTGTTGAAAGCTGTCTGAACTGCACATAAATACAGATGGGTGGGCTGGGCCTTGAAAATAGGAATGGACCAACACAAAGGCTAACAAACCTCTTGAAAAAACTGGAATTTGGGTCTACTAAAACATTTTATCAAGATATATATTTTTCGTCTTGAATCTGAATGTTCAGGGCAGCTCTGAACTTCAGAGAAGTCCAACACAAACTTTACACTTGGAGGTGCTCTTGTGTGGAGACACATCCTAGGGAGGTGGAGGACAGAAAATACTTTACATGTGTATGATTCAGATCAAAATGCAATTTGAGTGTGCCAACTGGAACATCCACAGCACAAGAACCACCCCCAGCAGAACTGGGGGGTCACCTCTGGTAAGTCAAAGCCCAGCATGTTTGGAAGGGTTGGTGTCATCGGCAAA
>WEIT01004838.1:608-21118 GCA_013389985.1 Dryoscopus gambensis
ATAGGTTTTTCTGTGTAATAAAGTTATATTAAAACTGGAATCTAAGCAGCAGCAGACAACAAATATTAATACATGTATTAAAATACTAGTTTAAAAATATAGCAGGCAAATTATTTTTTTTTTACTATTTTAATTGTTTCTTGTTTTTATTAATTTTTCTTGAAGTTGGGAACTATTGAACAGAAAAAGAACATTCAGCTTTGGAAATATCAAATATCTATATATATTATAGTTCACACTTTAATTTTCAGGTAGCTGTTCTGTCAAGTGCATAGTAATAGTGGAATTGAAGTGATGCTCAGACAATGACATATTTTGACCAGTGGGAAGGGAGTGAATAGGATCTCTTGTGACTCTAGACTTTTAATTATTTTTTTGTATTGCCTTGTGAAGAGCATGTTAAAGAGCATATTCAATGCCTCAAATAGATGCCCTGTGAGACATGACAAAATAAGTCCTTTGTGATTTACTAGCCACAAGCTATCCTCTATATTTAGCTATGAAGTGTTTAAAA
Source organism: Dryoscopus gambensis (assembly GCA_013389985.1). NCBI lineage: Eukaryota > Metazoa > Chordata > Aves > Passeriformes > Malaconotidae > Dryoscopus > Dryoscopus gambensis. The sequence continues at coordinate 1,123 of WEIT01004838.1, forward strand.
TGTTACTTTTTAAATCTAGTGCATTATTTTTTGAACACATTATGATACTTTGGCTCACAATGAATAATCGTATATAATCAGAGTTGTCTGACTGAGTCAGCTCATTTGCAAAATGCTTTTCATCACAGTCTATTCCAGTCATTATAGTCCTCAGTCTTTCATTATCTTCTCCATATCTTTAATTTTAGAGCATGTCAGAATGCCTGAAGAGGTTCACTAGATTTAACTATCGTATTAATATTTGCTGTTTGCAAAGAGTTTAGCACATACTGGAAATCTCAGGCACTTAGTGTCTCAGACTTCGTAAGTCTATGTGTTTTCTTATAATAAGAAGAAATATACTGTTAGAAGGGGATGGTGTCTAAAGAAAAAAAGTTAGGAAGCAGGAAGATCTTGAAGAATCAATTGATGGACATGATTTATGTTACCAAGACTGCACTAGTATTATTCCAGAAAATGGGAAAGTGAGATTTTGAATTTTTGTTTCTGTGTTAGTCTAGAAGAGAGCTTTCATATCATTCAGAAAGATTTTATAACCTGCTTGAACATTAAAAAATATACTGCAAAGCCCTGGTTCATAGAAATTCTCAATACAAGTGAACCATCAAGAATTATACCGATCAAAAAATCAAGTTTTACTGAGAATGATGATGTAACTAGTTGCTTCCGTAATGAGCAATGAAGTGACTGATAATTTGACATAATCCAACTTTCTTATCGTAACCTAATTTAGGTTTATAATGCAAAATTGATGTCATGAAGAAAATATAAAGGGTACTACCCATCATGATGCATGCCCACCACATTTTTCCAGATATTCTGTTACTTGCCACAGACCAGTGCAGAGGTTTTCACCTCTTCAGTTAATCCTTTTCCCTGTGCCTGTATTCAAGGGCTGGTTCTGGTCTGAAATCTACAGTGAGGGTCTCTGAGGGGTTTAACAAATAAATGTCCAATTTTTACTAAAAAGCAGGTCATCCAAAAGCACTTGGTTTTTTGCAGTTTGTCTGCATATAGTTAATTTTCTTCCCAATAGCTCTTATGGAGCTACATTTTGTATTTATACTAAACACAGGATTGGTAATACAGAGATATTTTGTTATTGCTGAGCAGGGCTTAAACACAGTCAAGGCCTTTTCTGCTTCTCCAGCTGCCATGCTGCTGAGGAGGTTGGGGGTACGCTGGAGTCTGGGAGGAGACACAGCCAGGACAGGTGACCCAAACTAATCAAAAGGATATTCCAGACCATATGAGGTCATGCTCAGTATACAAAGTGGGGAGAAGAAGGAGGAAGGGAGAGACATTTGGAATGACGGTGTTTGTCATCTCAAGTCACTGTTATGTGGGAGGTGGCCCTGCTCTTCTGGAGATGGCTGAACACCTGCCTGTCCATAGGAAGCAGTGACTGAATTCCCTGTTTCACTTTACTTGTGTGCATAGCCTTTGCTTTCCCAATTAAATTGTCTTTATCTCAACCCATGAGTTTTCCAGCTTTTACTCTTCCAATTCTTTCCCTGAGCCCATTGGTGAGGGAGTGAGTGAGTGGATGTGTGCAGCTTGCTTGGTTGGTGGCTGGGGTTAAATCATGACAGGATTAAGGAAATTAGAAAAGGGAAGGGAAGAGAAGGGAAGGGAAGGGAAGCAAACAGGATACATATAAATAAATGTAAACCTGTCTGTTTAAAAAAATGAACATGTTTTAACTAACAAACCACCTTAACATTTTCTTGGGTAACGTGCCCTTGGAAAACCTTGGGAATTTCCAAACAAGGCTTTAATTTTGCTAGAGCATATTTTGAAAAGAACGATTGCATATTCTGTCTACATGAAATATATGTCCTATTAATTACTTGAGTCAATTTTTTTTGTTATAAATCTCTGGTTTATACACAGACCAAAGAAGAAAAGATAATGACATATAATGACGCAATATGTAAGCTGAGTGAATTTGCTGCATTTATAATTCTGGCAGTATAAATTCTAATCATAGAGTTATAGCAACATGCTTTTAAGAGTCAAATATGACATACTTGGTAGACAGGCTACTTTATAAGATGATGCTTAATGCTTACATACAGAAATGTGGAAGATTAGCAAGACTGCAAAAACCGGAAAAGGTATTTGTAATGTATATCATTAAAAGGAAATATTTTTTGAGAAAAGAAGTGAGGGAGCTGTTGTATTGGAAGTATATTTTTGAACTATATACTTAGAAGCTGTATATTTAGTTCGAAGATGTTATAAGTTGAAACGTCAAGATATAAGAATATATTTAGTATAAGAATTTTTTTTGTTTATTGTATTGTACCTATGACTGCAAATCCCAAAATAATCACAGTTTTTAATAATTCCAAGAATGACCAGGTGAATGAGCAGCCACCAAATTTTCTTCATCAAGCAGCCACCAAATTTTCTTCCTCAAGAACTATTCACACTCTGGCTTTTTTTCTAGGATAAAAAATGTAGCAATTGCAGGTGAGAAGTAGGAGACACCATATAGCTTGATTTTTGCAATTCTTTTGATATGGCCTACAATATTTTCCCCATAAGTTTCCTATCAGGAGAGCAAAAACTTGATTGTAAAGCTGTACAGAAAGAACAGTTATTAAAGGTTTGCTGTGAGACTTGAGGAATGGACTGAGCAGAATTCTAAGGGAGCCTGTGATGGCTCTAGTAATGTTTATCAGTTTTATTAACAGCCTGGCTGATGGAATGGCAAGTACACTGATTAAATTTACAGATGACATCAACCTTTTGGAATCTGCAAGTACATTGAAGTTGGATTCAGAATAATTTTGAGAAAATGGAGAAACTTCAGAAAAAGAGCTTCAATTCTACAAGGACATTTGCAAGGTGGAAATAATCAGCTGCATGAAATGAGGACAGAGAATAATTGCCTAAGTTATTGAAGAAATTGGGTTATTTTAGCTAGACAAAAAGGAGAAAGAAAGATCAAACAATAGTCTTTATATAGCCTTTATATATAGAATATACCTGCCAAGAGTAAGTTAATAAACTGTTTTCTCCAAGTCACCTGTAAATAGGTGAGAAGTGAGTACAGTTTATGCCAGGATATTTGTGGGGTTTTTTAGCTATAAAAACAGTTGAGCATTAGAACACATTTTCTAGAGAAACTGCATGACCTCTATCACTGCAATCCCCCTCCTCACTTCAGCCATACTACCAGTGGGAGTTGAGATGCTGCATCCAGTTTACTCTGGACTTTGGGAGATGAATTAGCAACATACTTTGGGAGATGAATTGCAACGTGGTAACCAAGAGCTGTGTGGAATGGGGACCCAGACATCTTGCTGGTAGTCAAATATGGCTATAATTCAATCACAGAATCACAGAATCAAAGAGTGGTTTGAGTTGGAAGGGACCTTAAAGTTCATCTAGTTCCAGCCCCCTGCCATGGGCAGAGACACCTCCCACTAGACCAGGTTGCTCAATGCCCCATCCAGCCTGGCCTTGAACACTTCCAGGAACAGGGCATCCACGACTTCTCTAGGCAGTCTTGTCCAGTACCTAAGAAAAGGCATTAACATCTTTAGAAACAGTGGACAGCACAGGGCTCATTGAGCTTTCCTACACACCAGGACCTCCTCTTGAGCAGAGACGCCTCTCAAGACTACTTGTCTTGGTTTAGAAGACAGATGACTGCCAAGGGAAACCATACCCTCCCTTGGAATAGAGAATGTAAACCCCCCACCTCCGAATTGCTATAATTTTGAAATTATGGGGCTTTCAGGCAAAGATATAGGGATAGGAATACCAGTTCTTTACTANTGGAGTGGCAGATGTGGCTCCGTTGGAGTAGAGGTGGTCCTGTAGAAACGGTATGGTGGTGACAGGATGGGTCCAGTTTTCCTTGGGGAATCCGGTGGGAAAAACCAGCTGCTCTGGTGTCCTGAGTTACAGGCTTTATGCAGGTAGAGAGGCTTTGGCTCCTCCCACTGAGTGGAGTATTTTCCAATGGGGTGATGTGATGTTATCAGTCACAACTAGAGCCTTAAATGGCTCATTCACAGGTGATATCCCCTTGGAGGAGGATGGGTGGAGGATGAGATAAGGAAGTACTGCCCCATCTGGTTTTAACAATTAACCCATTAACAGAAGGCACCCGCCCTCTTTCCCCCTGGGTTACGGGAGATGAAAATATCTTTAAACCAGTTTCAACAGATGAAATAGAATAAAATTTTTGGTTACATATTGCAACCCAAAATACTACTCCACAAGACTGAGAAACTTCTTGCCGCAACAGTAAGTGACTAATAGCATTAAACTTTGAAGTTTTGGTGAGTGATGTGGGAGATTGATTGTGAATATGTTCTTTTAGACATAAATGTTGACAGTATCTGGGACTAAGCCACATGTAGATTCTCCTCTGAGGTGGAATTTGGAATACAAAGGGACATTTCTGAACCTCATGAGTCAGTGTGTGTGGAGTGTTTCTCTGACAGTTTTGTCTTACCCTCTCCTCTATGAGGTAAATAATCATGTGTATCCTGCCATTGAATCTTGATAAACCACTGCTTCATTTCCTATCAGTCTTTGTTCAATCACTTTTTTATACTAATGAACATATTTTTACCTGTCTCCTACAAGGGAAGTGAGCCACTCCATCCACTATAATATTTTTTTAAAGAAAATAGGAATAGTCTAGGTAATCTCTCCATACTAATGGGGTGAACTAGCTGACCTATTACTGGCACTTTTGGACAAACCTCTTTTGTGGGATTATATGTATGTCTATATATAGATGTACACATGAAACTCCATGTTTCATTACAGCAAAGTGTCACTTTACAAATTAATTTCTTATATTAGAAACTAAGGATCATGACTCTTTTTTAACCATGAACCTTTTTGTCAGTTAAAGTTCAGATGTGTACCTGCACTTTATGTAACATAAGAGTTACTTGTCAGCTACACTACATTGTGTGCATGATCTTAGGAAAAAGGATATTGTCAGTTGTGCTGACTCTTAGTTCAATTTATGTTCCTCTGTAGGGGTGGCTCAGCCTATTCTTAGGCTGCGGCCCCGCATTGCCAGCCAAAGCCTGGCCAGACAGTGGGTGGATTTCCCCGCCTCAGCTGCATTGGTTCTGTGTTACAACTCCGCCTCCCAAACCCCCTCATTGGATTGTATCCCAGTTGTGTCCTCCCCTCTCCCTGTCCATCATTGGTTCCCCTTATGTTACCACCCCCCTTGAAAAACGGGCTGCCCGCCCATCTCACGAACAGTCTAGTTCCAGATTTCTTCGGATAAACAGCTTCTTGAACTGAGCCCTTTCCGCCTCCTTTGTTCTTGGGGAACGCTTTTGCCTTAAAATCAGGCTACCTGGCCGAGCCGCCTGAAGAGGGAAAAAAGCGCATCTCTCTCACCCGGCTCTGAGATTCTCCCCTGCGTTTCCTCTGCTGCCTGCTGAGCGGCGAGGACGCTTGGGAGACGTGGCTGCGCTGCCTCTGCCTTGTGAGCTCGACCAGAGAAAAACCCGGAAAGCGAATATTCCTCTCTGTCTTAACTTATGTCACTCCAAAATATCTTATTGTGGGGAAAAAGTAGATCAGAATCGTGTCCAGGACATATTAACTGCTTATCACCATTTTAAACCTGCTTACTTAGAAGGACATCCTTAGTTTTTTTTGTAGAAATTCTATAGTTTGCAGTCTACTGTAGAGTAAGTAAAGAAAGAAAGAGACAAGCTGATGTATCATACAGAGTTGTATGGTGTATGTAAAATGTTTTGGTTAGAATGTCTTGTTATATATCCCTAACACCTATAGAGCAAAAGGTGCTGCTGAGAAAGGGCAGCCAGGGAAAAGGGGTAATCTTTTCCAGTGTCTGTAAATATGATCCCTCCCATTACCCAGAAAATTTTCGTGGCTAAAAATAATTCAGATAAATAGACTGTCCAGTCAATGTGACCAGATTCTATTTTTCATCCTTTTACCCTAGTAAGTTTGTGGCAGATATTTTCCTTGCAATGAATTATAGATTACACATATGCAGAAATTTTAGTTGCTAGTGTAATGACATTCTGGAATATAACATGAAGCTATACATGTATGCAACATGAAACTATACTGGTCTGAGGCATCAATAGATTGGTTATAATGCTTTGATATCCATATCTATCACTGTTTCACTTTGGCTCTCTAAAAAGAACTGAGACGACAGGACAAAATGTATTTTAGCTTACATTAGTGCCTGTCTGGAAAGCAAGGGTTGGCAGCTTGGTGCAAAGACAGCAGTTGAAAGCAGCTGCAAAGTATTCTCAAAAGATATTTAGAGCTGTATGGAAGTGGTCACTGGGAATTGATTAGCCAGAAAATGATTTATTCTCAACACTAACAGAAGGGTTTGACGCAGATGAATGTGAATCTATGCTGCAGGCAGGACATAGAGCCTCTACCTCTTTAAGTGTAGTCTGCGGATTGAGATTTTACCAGGGATAAAAGAGGTGACAATTCCCAGAAGACTGAAATATCATTATCAATATTTCACTTAGAGGAAATCCCTATGTGAGTTCTGTAATCATTCATAAGTTATCAATAAAGACAGAGTCTAGATATTCTCTATCAGTATCAGAAAAAATTCGTAAAGTGTATAAGTAAGATGGTAAATAAATAAATAAGTAAGTAAATAGAGTTTTTCCTCTCAGTAGAAGAATTTTCTGCTCATTTAATAAGTGTTGTTTTGGGGACTCTGTATAGTTTTCTGTATGTAGCTAGCCTGACCTAATAAATTATAATGCATCTTTTTTTTTTATCCGTCAAAATACATCCCCAATGTTTTATTGCGACAATGTCAAATACAATATTGCAAGATGCATAGAAAGCTTTTTTTCCCCCAATAATTTTTAAGTTTGGTTCAGTACCTTAAGTGCACCAAAACCTAGGATTCAAATCTGCATCTTTACTGATTCTTCCCCTATGAATGTGTCACTCAATTATTTTTTTCCTTAATCTGAGGCCAACAACCATATATTCTACAATTTTTCCCCCTTTACTGCATAATCTTCTTGTGAAATGTCTACTGACTGTAATTAATGGCTTTTGCTATATCTCATGCACAGCCCATCTTTTCCAGCCTGCCAGACAGAAGTTGCAGAATCTAACAGAACAAAAGTAGGCCTCTCTACCCTTCTAAAATTCCAGGAAATAAATTTTTTGACACATCTGACACTTATTGATGGGCTACATTTTTCTACAAATCACAATCTGGTCATGAAATACAATAATAACAACTCTGAGCTCAGAAAGTGCCACTCATGAAATGATTTGGAGAACAGTATAGTATAAATTGTTTGTGTTAAGAATTCTTCATGGGTTGGAAAGCAAGCATATAATCCTTTAGTCCACTTTCATATTCTAATGCAAGCTAGGATTTGTAGATAATAGCGGTAAATCTGTCCCTTGGCTGATGGCATGGTTATCAAAAGCCCTAGTTCTTGCTGTTTCAAGCACCTGAGGATTATGTTTAGGATGGATTAAATACCCAGCTCATTCTGATCATAGGTATCTTGATAATTTTATGACACTGTGCTAATTATGCCTCAGTAATCATGAATAAAAAGTGTCAGGAAAAATATTACTCTGAACTGTGCCATATCTTTTCTTTTCATGGTTTTGTTAAGAATTTTACAAAACAAAGAGCTTATGGAATCCAGAGGAAAAGGAAACCCAGGATACAATATTTTCATGCTAAGAAACAGAAGGAAATCATTAGTGTGTGACTCTGAGTATGGAACAAAGAATAATCTTATAGTAAAGAGGTAATAGAAAAGGTATGAACTAGGTCACAGGTATATAAAATGAAAGTAAAACAGACTTGGGGTGAGGCTATAGAGCTCATTTATTTTGTGCTGGTTATATGATTATGTGGGCTAGCCCTATTCTGAGTCAAACAAGCTCAGATGTGGTAAAAAGAGGTCTTGGTTCAACAGTACAAAAAGCTTTGATCTGGCCATTCTACAGAATACTACCAGTGATAAAAAGCAGAATAAGAACTGGTGACTAGGAAGTACACCAAAGGGAATTAAACAACCAGAAGTGAAAAATTTAAGGAACCTGAGTAACGGAACTGAATTAATTAATTAATTAATATGTTTCAAGTATGTATTACCAAATTATAAAAAATAAAAAAAATCTGAGTGTTATATTTATGCATTTCAGAAAGCACAATGCAGAAAATAATGAAATTTACAGTTAATAGTATTAATGGATAGTGGAAAAGTGGAGGGTGGAAATGGAAAACAAATTTGACCTCCAAATCAGTTAAGGTGACCACATGAACATTTTTACAGCTGGAAATGATTCAAACGATGATGATGCAGAAATGGGTGATTCACCTTTGGAAATAAAACCTTAAAATTACAGATTTGAAAGGTTACCTTTTTTAACCTTTGATAAGAGTTTCCTTTAGAACTCTTAGATAGTAAATCAGTCACAGGTTTCAAAGGGAAAGCAGTCAACGACAAATTATGGTAATAGTGTCAGTATACTAAACATGGAATTATAATTTTTTTTAAGATAAGCCATCTGGCACAGTCTGGGAGCATTAATGTTTTTAAAGGCCATATGTATCTACTTACTATATTTCAGAGTAAAAAGAACTAATAAATACCATGTTTAAATTATATAGCAACAGATATTGCTAATGAAGTTCTGATATAATGAACCTTTATTTGAAGTGTGCTTAAACCAAGACAATTGACATTGTATTGTGTTTGCTTCATAAATTTGGGAAATGTACAGCTATAATGGGACAGGTAACACTTTGCCATCCCAAATTCAGCTTCAGCTTATCTCAAACACTTGTTCAGTGTCCCCTTAAACTTACACACTTTTTTTATCCACAGCATTCTTTGTCAAGGAGTACCGTAGATCTGCTTGCTATGATGTGGAGAATCAGTTACACTTGATTAGTCTGAATCGGTATTCTAGTAGCTTCAAATGAATGTCACAAGTCTGAGCAATGGGACAGAGAATAAACAGCTAAACAATTCCTCCATGCCCACTATGTCCCTCACAAGTTTGTAGACTTTTTCTATAATCCTTTCATATCATCATCTCCTTTTAGTTCTTTATACAGACAGTTTAATCTGCTTGACAAGCTTCTAGTAACAGGTATTTTCTGTTTACTACCAAAGTTCAATCTTGCAGAAGACAAAAAGGAAAAATCCCCAAGTAACAGACTCTTTATACTGATATGATAAAAAAGTCTAAGAATACACCATGTTTTGTGTCTGTCATTTCCACATTTGAAAAGGCAGTTAATTACTTCCTATGTTTTAAAATGTAAGTTGAAACTTACATACAATGATAACACAAATGCAGTCAGGACTGGCATCTGAATTTTATATTTTAAGTCAATTTAGGCAAAAATCAACAAGGATAATAGATAACTTATCAGGCAAATGATTGGTGACTGGTTTTAACTTGAACTGATTTTGTCTATCTGACTCATAAGTGCTACAAAGAATTTTGGCTTAGGACAGCATCATGATACATGGGAAATGGCAGCACTAATGGATACCAAAGGGATAAAGATAGCGTTCTGTTGAGATGAATTCCTTAGAAGAAAACTTTTAAACCCTGTAATTAGCAAAGCATGTGATGTATCGCAATATGCTTAATTTTACACTGGGAAGTACTATATAAAGTACATCTATTGATTAACATAAATCTAGACTAAGGGTTTGATCTATGGATAACAATGATTTGTATTACACATTTACATTTTATATTGTTTCTATCACTGCATCTCATAATTAATAGTAATTCTCTCATTGGGATATTAAAAATAATAGTAAGTGGGAGGACAATTTGATTTCTGTACTGAGAAAAAAGAATAACCTTAAAGACCTTCTCTTCCACAAACCTTATCTGTAAAAATCACTTTAGCTGTTGGCAATAGGCCTGTTGTTGTAAATGGATTTAATGTAAAAATGCAATCAGACTAAATCTTAGTTTAGACAAATGGTAGATGGTAAATATTTAAAAATGGAACAATTATTGGAGGGAAAGCACTGTGTGAAAATAATGCAGGCAGAAGAACACAAGATCTTGGTTCTGTTAAAAAAGGTATCCATCAATGCATAGGACTTGTATGATTTCAGCATTAGGTTTATAGGGAACTTCTGGCAGGATTAGGGTCTAGGCATATGTTTCATAGCTCCCTAGCATTCATAACCTGCTGCTTGGAATCTTGGAAAAGCAACGATGGAGACAGTTTCCGCTTTGCAAATATAAAATGTTTTTTGACAAGAGCATCTGTGTGCTCTGTCTTTGTCCTCAGGACCTCAATCTGTAAAAGCTATCCTCCAGTCAAAGGGGGTTATATACACCCTTTTAGCTTGGAGAACTAGTGAACTAGTTCTCATATTGAGTCTGTATTGTGACACTGTAAACATGAGTGGTAATATAGGTTGTAGAACAGTGAACATACAGCAAGTGGAAGCAATACATTGAGAGAAAGTGAGGATTTCATGAGCTATTTCATACAGTCATAGAATGGTTTGGTTTAGAAAGGATGTTTAAATTTCATTTAGTCTTAATTCCCTTGCAATGAGCAGGAATATCTTCAACTCAGCCAGGTTGCTCAGAGCCCTGTCCAGTCTGACCTTGAATATTTCCAGGGACATGGCATCTACCACATCTCTAGGAAACCTGTTCCAGTGTTTCATCATCCTCACAAAAAAAAAAAAATCACTATCCAGTAAAGATACAATTAGAATAGAAAACTGAAAAAGCTCAGCTATTCTAGTGTACTTAAAAAAATTAAGAAGCTCAGCTCTGAATACTGAAGGAAAATGCAAAACATGAGCATCCTAAGGGCAGTGCCATCCTCATGATCTTGTAAGCTATTCTTTTGGTCTTTCTGATGACAATCTTTCCTCTTGTAGCTTGAGTCAGCCAGGTCCTCAGAGACTAAAACAACTTGGAAGAACTTATTTATGGTAAGAATTGCTCATAAAAGAGTTGTGGACAGTATTCTTCATAGTGAAACTCAGATTTCTTTTACTTGAAGCAGTGAAGAGTGACAGGAGGCTTAAACTGGGCAGCAAAGTGCTGTACTTTGTCTGTGTCACTGGTATACATATAGATATATATATACACACACACACACACACACACACACATATATATATATAGCGCATATATATATGCGCAATGTTTAATGTTGTGGCTACTTATGGTAATGTCTGTCTTCCAGCTGCTCAGAATTAAACTAGTAACTGCTGATATACTGGCTGTGCTTTCTGTTCTAATTATTTCCTGTATCCCATTAGTATGTTATTGAACCTGAGGGCTTTTTCACAGTCTATCTAAAAAATACTGGGGCTTCATAAATGTTTTTTTGTGCTGTCTACTATCTGTTTGCTCGTGAGAAGCTGGATCTCACTAAATTTCATTTGTGTTTTGTATCACTTCTCCTCCATCATGTAAAGATTTATTAGATTGGTTCATTTATTTCCAGTCTGATCATTAGTAAGAATACTTTGATTAGTATAAGTAGCCAAGGAAAGATACTTTCTCCCCAGTCAGAGTCCCATTTGCTTTGTGTTTTATAGCTGAACTTGTTTCAGCAAGGATGAAAATAGGAAGTTTTCCACATCTGCTTTTTAAATGATAGCTGCTCTAAAATAAAATTTTACTCTGTGGTGCACTGGCACTGGCTGGCAGCCAAAGGCCCATCCAGCTGCTTGCTTACTTCCCCCTAATCAAGACAGGGGGAGAAAATAGGAAGAATGGGAGCAAGATAAGGAAAGGGAGACTGGGGAGATTACCGTTACTGTTGCAGGGAAACCAGATTTGACTTGGAACCATTTACACACTAAGGGTAAACAGCTTTTCCTCCTCCTTTCCCAGGCTCAGCTTCAGTCCAGACACCACCCTCTCCCTGCTTGCTCTTGCTGCAAGTTGCGCTCAGTGCTTTTAGTGAGACAGCAGGCAGTGTGATTGCAACCAGGACACAAAGGTTTCCCTCTGGTGCTCCATTCTTCATGTTCTGTTCTTCTCTTACGTGGGTTCTTCATGGGCTGCAGTGCCTTCAAGTGGAAGGGGCTGTACTGGATCCACAAAAGAACATGCCCCTTCCTTTCCTCCAGTCCTCCTCTTTCCAGGCTCAACTTCACACCTCTATTCACTCTTCTACCTCCTCCCACCACCCGGAGCAGCACAGGGGGATGGGGAGTGGGGGTAAGGGTCAGTCCATGAAAGCTGTAGTGCTGTAGTTCTGCAATTCTTGTACAAGTAGATAGAGACTTGTAGACACTTTAACAGAATGTAAGAAGGCACAGGACAGATCTGTGAGATAAGGGCTTTGTGTGTCTCATAGGAAAACCCAGATGCTGCAATGGAAAAGATAAAACACCAAATATATAATTGAGGAGGTAGTTGCTTTCATTTTAAGACTTCTGAATAAAATAAATGGTTCTTCCTAAAGGTTTGGTATTTTTCAAGAACCAATAGAAACTGATTTTCTCTGGCAGAATTTTTTACAATAAGTAATGTTGTCCAAGTATATAGTCCTTTAATCATACACTTGCCAGGACTGAGAAGAAATCAGAATTTTCCTGAACTGTCTTAAGTCATTATAAGCTGAAAATATCTTCCGATTGTTCTTCTGAAAACAAGCAGCGGGAACATGGGATGTTTATTTGCTCTTGCTATCAGCACACATTAGATGGCCAGGAGTAACTTACGTCATTAAGGTGTCTGTAACCAGTATCCTTGCTCGGTATGCCCTCATTCCCGTAGAGACTTCATGCTTCCTAATGTTTTTGGAATGCTGTGAGAGGTTATAATGGTTTTTCACAATTTCCTACCTGTTGCAGTGCATGTTGCTCTGGCCAGAGCCCCCAGACTGGGCAATTCCTGGTGGATGAGTGGCACTCAGAGATCCGTACTCTGACATCTTCTGCTCACTGCAAATCCCCGTGCCCCCGCAGGATCTGCCTTTTGCATATCGTTATAAGTTCAAGGTTTCCCCCACCCAGTTTTATGTAGATCCTGATGTTTATGCATATCCCATATGGAATATGTATGACCTCTGGAAAATTCTTTAAAGTTCGATGTTCCATTTGTTCATTCAAACAGAAACCTCCCCTGAGATTTTCCCTTTGGATATGCTCCCTGTCATTTCACGGTGTGCAGGGCTCCATTGGTTGTAACCTCTATGTCCCACCCTTTCTGGCACCCAGACAAAAGATGGAAAGCGTGCACTGGCGTCTTTTGTCTGTGTTCCTGATACAGTAAAGATCGGAACCTGCATGTGACCCTTCTCGTCTACTGCCTTTACGCAATCTTCACATTGGGTTTGCAGTCCTGCTCCCTGCAAGGGGATACCAGCGTTGGTTTGTTACTTTTGTAACGAATATCTTCCTATTATTGCTGTAAAATCCCACTCTGGGACATCTGAAACAGAAAAAAGGCACAGCAGCTTGGTTGCAGACTGCGTCGCCTACCTGTTAGGTACGCTGCAGACATGAGTATGGATTCAAGAAAGATTATGTTGGAAGGCAAGTATATAGTTAAAGCAACTATTCCAGCATGATTTTCTCTTTCTGTTAGACCATACTGGAACTACATAAACTCTTTATATCAACAAACTTGCAGTAGAATTACAAATGTACTAACACTGACTATTACCCAAATATATTAGATTTCAAGAATGTGTTTTTTACCTTTCTCTAGCTTTCCCAGACAGTTGCATGGAGTGATTCAAAGGAAGCATATGCTGTCCTCCCAACATCAATATGTTTTTTTGGGAGGATTTACTTAGGGTTGTTGTTGGTTTGGTTTTGGTTTTTTGGTTTTTTTGTTTGTTTGTTTGTTTTGTGTTTTTTTTTTTTTTTACTGCAGCCATCACTTCAGAATTCACCACCCTGAAGAATTTATGCAGGGAGTGACCACACCTTTCATCACTGAAAGTACTTATGGTTTGATGCTCACTTAATGTGTCTGCAGAAAAACTCCTTTCACTGCAAGAGTGCTATAAACACAAGTGAAATAATATGTTTTGTCAGAAGCAAATATCTATGGCAGGCTTTAGATACACTGGTTGTCATCAAACCCAAGTGCATACTTCATGCATAAATATTTACAGATGCTGCTAGAGGTCTCTTTTGTAGTGTCTACTAGGCTACAACAGTTAAATAAACTGCCTGCTATTATTAATAAAAATGGTAAATTGAATTAATAATTACTGAATGAATTATGAACAGATAATATTTTTTGCCTTTCTTCATCTGCTGTGCAAAATAAGTGGAGACTGCTGCTATCCTGATCTAGCACCACGTATAATCCACATCACATTCTGATTTTTATTGATGTAAATAACTACAGGAATTTTGAGAATTTTGAGATCAACTTAAAATTGTTACTTATAGGAAAAATAATTTAAGGAAAAGCAATTTTCTTCATCTACTTTATGGCTATTTCTGAAGAAGAAAGAACCTATATTAACTAAAAGTGCTTAGTATGAAGATGCAAAAGTTGCAGCATCTCTTTCAAAGTTTAATGCATAAAAATTCTTCAGAATTGGGATATGGAAGTTACAGGTACTTTTACAGAACTAGCACAAAATCAGTAATAAGAGCATCTGGAGCTGCTGAATCCAGCAGGCTGATAGAGCTGAGGATAACACTGCTCCCTCTCCCCAGGTCCAGCTGGTAGGTGAGACTGCGTTCCCTATAGGCACACTACACGTACACATGGCTGGATACGCGAATACAGGTGACACACTCGGCACTCACACATGCACAGACAGCACCAGTGCCCTCATCCTGTTCCCCTCTCTAGCTGATCAGAATGGAGGTCCCTTTGTGGGAAATACACACCTGCATTTGCAGTGTGGATCCCTCCAGTCTGCCCAGTGACTGACCTCCAGATGCCAGGGCTCCCTGGTTGCTGAGTCTTGTGTAGTATAAGGTCACAAGGCTCACAGATCCACTCCAGTTTCAGACTCCTCTCAACCACACACATAAACAGCTATCCACTGGAACATTATGGATCCTCCAAAGGAATTCTCCTAAGCTACCCGCAGTACTTAAGTTGTGGTTTTCAAAATAGAAAGACACAAGAAGGAATACTGTAAAGAGCATGAGAAAAACTCAGTTAAACAGAGAAAAAACCATTGAGAAGTGAAGAAATGACAGTAAACAAATGGAGTTCCTCATGGTATGTGGAAGTGAAGTACACCACTGAGGACTTAGCCATGATCTTCATATAAAGTCACTAAATAGGAGCATTTTCTCTGATTTTTGTGTTCCTTATTGATACACATGTATTTCTACCTGGCAAAATAAGTACACAGCACCTGCTGAATCACTTATTTCAATACAAAATGAATTATAATTGCAATTCCAAATTTTTCCCTCATATGCGTATGTATATTCATGAAATAACCATTTGGGTCAAACTGGCACACAGATGCAACAGTGATTCACTAGAAGATGAGCATTCTGCTCCAAAACACATGCTGAAGCTTCTGTTGGGCCCTTTTTTAAAAATTTAATTCCATTGATTTCAATGCAGTTACATAAGCAGAAATATGACTCACTGACTTCAACAGAACTAATATTCATGAAGCTAAAAGCAAAGCTTGGAGCTTACGAACAGTTTGGGAAGGACTGAAAAGAAGATGAGACACTTCCATATTTTAAATTCCCTTTCCTCTCCTTTGTATTCTCATGAAGAATATGTTATCTTGAAAAAGACTTACCTAAGCTAGATCTGTCCTGGTTTATTGAAATTAAAAATATAGATAAAAGATAGCTGTGATGGAGTTGATGATAATCAAGATGGCTGATAATTTCAGTAGATAGTCTAGTATGTTAGCTGGTATTTTATCCTTGGTAGCTGAATTGTGAATCTTAACGTCAAACTACCCTAAATTCAGAGCTGCCTTGTAAATAAGGTTAGAATCAAGCACTTTGAGATATGATTGTTATATACATAATATGGAAATATTTAGTATTCTTAAATTGTGTTCTCTATCAATCACTTCAGAAAAGACCATTAACATTTTTAGGAGATATATGTACACATCAAGGAGAGACTAAAAAGGAGAGACTTTAAAAAGACATTGAGCTTTGAAGAAAGCTGTTTTTAGAACTTATCTTTGAATGATGTAGTGTCAGCTATCAAAGTAACATATAACAACCATGGGATTAGAACTATTAAATGGCAAACTACAATAAGACAGCAATTTTTAGGTAAGATAATATTAGCAAAATATATTGCCCATAAAAAAGTGAGATAACTTAAAGAGTTTATAAGCAAAGCTAACAATTGGTTTTAATGTGTTGTTATTATGAATAGCAGCATTTACTGTATTAACATTGCTACAGTTCTACTGTATTGGCATTTTCCTAATGTAGATATATTTTTTCTCTCTGAAATTTTTGAATGCTGAATAAATATGCAGAGAGTATTTAAACCAAATATGAGACTATGAAGTACTAAATTTTTGCTTGCTACTCAGCCAAACAGACAGAGGTAGTGCAATGAAAATAAAAATTATGTGAAACTAGTATAGTCTGTATTTAAGGCAATCAGAATTCCATAGGATGACAGAAAGCTGCAGAAAGCTGGTGACTGCATTTCAGAAACACATCCGAAACATTACTGTTTCCAAAATTAAGTTTTGAAACTTCTTTTCTCTATTCTTCGTGGAAGGATGTGGTGCTATATATGCCTTTCCCAGCTGTTCTTCATTCAACATATTTTTAAAATATGGCTCCAGCTTGCCTGGATATTTCTTGAATGAGCAAAAGGGTTTTTATTTCATTGTTTTCCTCATAACTGAACACTGATGCGCACATTTGCCTACTTCAAAGATGCTCATTAGCAAAAGCAACAGTAAATCTCCAATCTTCTGGAAACTGTGAGGTTATCTAATGAGACTTTATAGTGATTATCAGTCCATTTTGGCCTCCAAAGAAACCATAAATTGAGGATTAAGGGTAAAAATCTGAATTCTAAGTAATTTTGCCGCTTCAACTAAGATATAAAGTGTATGCAAATGTTTTTGCTTCCATTTGTATGATGGACAAGAGACAGGAGATCAAAATGTTGTGCATGAACCCATTTACATTAATATCATTAAAAAGAGACAAAGATGGTGATGATGATGTATACTGCATGGCAATGAATTTTGTTTTATGTGAAAAACTGTGTGACATGTAAAAACTGTGTCACAAAGGGAAAGAGGCAGGGACTCTCCACAAACTGTCTGCAGACTATTCACATAATTCTTCTAGAGTGATACTAAGATTGCTAAGAAAAACATAATGCAAAGGAATGTTTCCTCTTTTTCTTATGCCTTGTAAAAAAAGTGGTCTTTTGAAAGAAAGTGGAAGAACCAGCACCAGTATTTATGGATATTGGCTTTATGAGCAACTTTCAGAAACAGATCTTTCAAAAATGAAATAACGTGTGCAATGCAAAAAACAATTTTCTGAAAACTCAAAATATTGCTCCAAACAATTGAAACCACGAATTATACTATGATTGATTCAGTGGAAAAGGCACCAATAATTCAAATATAAGGAGTGTAAATTTTGTTGTTACTTCTTTAACTAAATCATCACACAAACATCAAGACAAAATCTTACTTGTCTGACTAAAAGCAGCTCAGACTTCCAACAGAACAGTTTATTTAAAATGTTCATATTCTCAAGATAGATTTTTTTCCCTTCTCCTTTGTTAAAAATTTTAATGCCATCACTTTCAACAATTTTTTTAAGCTACTGTGGTTTTGACAATATATGAAAAATTTAACTTGTGAATTTTCATTTTCAGTGAAGTTCCAGTATTTGTATATTTCAATTCAGTTCCTAAGAACATTGTTTAAATTTAAATGGCAAACTCTTTCAAATTCTAGAAATTCATTAGCTTTTTCAATTTTTTACAGCTTGCAGTACATGGGCATAATCACAGCCAAGGTCTGTGACTGACCTTGTTTATGTTTTGTGTCAGGTCTGGGGAACAAAGTTGAGAAGTACCCAAAAGGCACGCTAAGAACCTAGCTTCTTAGCTTCAAAAATTTAAGTTACGATTGATGCCAATACTGATACCTGAGCTGATAACATAAGTGCCATTTATAACCAGTGGAGCAAAAGCATAATTGCTGAGGTACAATTCAACACATCGAAATCCAGGCATTAGATGTGTTGTGTCATAAAGTGCCCCTCTTACTACAGCTGGAACCCAGGATCAATGCTCAAACGTGACTGGCTACTCCTGCAGAACTAGGAATAGAATGGGGTATGCCATATAAAAACTGGTAGACAGGAATTATGGAAAGTCCACTTCTTTCTGTGGTTTTTTTTGAGATCAGAATCAGTATAAGTGAACTGATGATAACGATAGCCAGTGTATTCTCTACATCAGTATTGTAATTAAAAATGATTAATGTGAACAGAAAATATTGCAAGTACCCTAAGTTTAAAATAATTTGAAATTCATAGGAAGGATTATTGTTTAAAGAACAGAAAAACAGCATGAAGACATGATAAAATCTTTGGTTAGTCAATATCTTCAAACAGTTAAAATTCCTTCTTTTCAAGAAGTACTTGACATTGTCTTAAGTTTTAATGTAAAATTAGAGGACTTTAGAATCTAAATTATGCAATGTCAGTAGTGTCTCTCCTACACTTTTGTAGGTATTTCAGTTTCTCATTATGCAGGGCAGATGATCTGACCTAAGAAGAAGACAGAAATATTAAGAAAATAGAATAGAATTTAAAGAGTCTCATTGAACTCCCACTGGAGTTGATGGGTAAATGCCTAGCTACTTCAGTGGGAGTAGTACTAGACCTATGGTAAGCAGGTTGTATTTTGTAATATAAGGTGTATAGTGGTCCTATAAAATAAGATACAGAAACTACTTGGCCTTCAGGTGGCTTCATCTTGTAGAAAGCAAGAATTTTGCAGCAAATACCTATAGGTTTTTCCTAACCTTAGGAAGACTGGAACACATGTTTAAGAAGAGTTAATGGCTCATGAAGTTTACGGTCACTTCTGTCACAAGAAAAAATATAGACATCAAAAAAAAAAAAAAGAATTTTTGAGTTTAGTTAGGTGATTAAACTGCACATATTTCTTAAAATATATCTTAAACTGGTCAGATAACACACCTATCCTGGATGTTTTGGAGTAATCCTGTAGCAAAAATAAAATCAATCTATTGTTTTGTTTTCCATTTTTTTTTTCCCCAGAGATACTTCTTTTTATAGCATTAAAAGGTGGAGCTTTAGTTGTCATTAGCTTGTTATGTACTTCTTGTTTCTTCAGCTCTAAATGAGCACAGGTATTTGAGAATGGAGAAACAGCAGATTTGGACATTAGTTGTACAGCATTAAAAATTTCAGCTGCTTCAGTACTAATTGTATAATGCTCACGCCTCTTGGGTTATTATAATTTCATTCACTGGTACTGTGAATTTAGTGTTTTAATAAAGGCTGCTGAGAGAATCAAATGAATTTAAGTGAACAGCTTTGATGATTGCCATTAATATTGCTGTAATTACATATCAATAATAAGTAGTTGAGAAAGGGCTACAGTTGCATATACAAATAAGCTTAGAAATCCCCAGAGTGTAGAATGAAACTAGAATCAGACTCCAGAATAAGAATGTATGCGAAAGTGAACCATCTCAACGCTGAAGTGGAGGAGCCAGTATGTAAAAGAGCAGAGGCATGCAAGTACACAGGCACAGGATGGTGTCAGAGGTCTCAGGACTATACACAAAGGGCTCGGTGCTTGATACAGAATAGTGCAACAACCCAGTGAAGCTGCCTATAGCTGACAACATAGTTGAAAATATTTAAGAAAACAAAATCAACGATTAATTGTACAGAGACAACTACTCCAGAACCGGTTATGTGAAATTAATGACCCTGCTATCCTGCAATGTTATGTATTTAATTATCGTTAAAGGAAAATAACTTTAACATCAGTGTTTGGTTTAACATTCCAC
>WEIT01004839.1:423-17353 GCA_013389985.1 Dryoscopus gambensis
GCTTTTTTCTGGGCTATTCAGTGAATAGTAATCCCAAAAACTAAAAGCAGTGTAAAATAAATTGTAGGAATATAGCCTAGATTAACTGATGTCTATTTCTCATTGTCATACAAATGTTGTAACTGCCACAGGGGCATTTACTTTTTTATTCACCATTGTTTTTGGTGATCCTTCCCAAGGTTTCTGTTTAAATAGGATTATTTTTCTGATGAAATCTAGATGTTTGTGTTTTTCCTATTGCTTTTTCAAGTACCATCAGTTGGATTGAGATCTCAGCCTACTTGAAATTAATCTGTGGTTTTGCTTTCTTGTCCTGCTCAAAGATTAAGAAGTTAAGAGTAGGGAAACTATTATTATATGTGTGCCAGGAAATCTCAAAAGTACCAGTGATGTGAGAAAAAGTAGAGTCAGAAGTAACATAAGGAGATCTTTGAACATTTAGCTTTGAGAATATCACAAATTTTGCAAAATTGCTCTGTGGGAGTAAAGTTTCTCTAACAAATATCTCATAGCTGAACTCACTTGTTTTTTTTCATAGCTCACATACAGAGGAAATCCAGTAAAATGTTGGTGGGCACTGAGAAAAATTTAGTACCAGTACTAAAAACTTAGTATCAGTTTTACAAACAAAAGTGAAGAATGCATTTTATCATTTAATGAGCCTCATGAAAGTTATGGGTTTGGTTTAAATCAATTTCTGTACCAGTGTAACTTAAGAAAGAGGATTTAGAGAAACACAAAATGATAAATGAAAATGTGCGAGGAATGTTTTTCTGAAAGATACCTTGAAAGCATAGAACTTGTTCAATACTACTGAATTGAATTTACTCCCAAAAGGAATATAATTTCTATTCCTTTCTCCTTAATCATGTAAGCCAAACAAAGAAAAAAATCTAGATGACTTCATTTTTCTTGCTTAGTCTGACTAAATAAATTGGATTAGGTAAAGAATGCTTCTTAGAATTGGCTTCAGATGGTATAAAAACACTAAAAATGCATAGAACAATTCACTGCACTGGTGCACAGGTAAATTCCTCTCTCCTGCAGGTTTGTTTTGTAGAAATCACAAGACAGATCAAACCAGAAGTGGCTGAAACTGTCAAGTCCAGAGTAGGAAATTTTAACCCATTTAAAAGTGTTGTTGATCTAAATGAGTCTTTAATAGGAACAGTTTGTAGGGATAACAGCTTCTGGATTCCAGTACAGTTCTCAAAGAAACATCTGAAAAAATCTGAGTAAGAACAGTGAAACGGAAAACAAACTTCTTCAGCCCACAGTCCAGACCTTACACCGAAAAGAGACTTAATATGGTTATTGATTTTACACAAAAGGTGTCTGCTGTGGTGATGGGCAGCAGTTCTGCTGAAATCAATAGGTAATTAAACCCCCAATGAGAACGCAGTCTTAAACTGAATTAAACTGAACTTTTGCAGTGGCCAAATCACATTACCCTGAAAATATACCCCAAAGTCTAAAAAATTATCTGTAATCACCTCCAAGAGCTGTAAACTCAATCCTAAATTTGACAACATAGTAACCTTATTGCCTGGAATCCGAGCTCTCACGCATGGATGAGAATATGCTGACCATGATCCTTTTATGAGACTGGGAGTGTCACTGAGACCCCTCTAGTAAGTGATCTTAGATTTTTTCCTTAGAATCAAGTACAAGCCTAATCACTGGTGGCAGTATACATACGAAACTGAAATTCGTTTGTATAATTTTTAGATAATGAATTAGGAAGAGGAGGTTTTTAATGTCTTGGCAGCTAGGCAGAGCTGTTACAGCAAGCGAAAGCAGATGTGTTATCGCTGTGCTTTTATCAAACTACGTGCACCTCACTGGTGCCAGCAGGATGCCAGTAGGGAAAGGAGAGAAAACAGCAGTTGCCAAAGAAGCCAACAGTGTGCTCATCTAGTTTGGCGTGAAATACTTCAGGTCAACCAACAGTAGTCAGGAAATGTAAAACTGTCCATGTTCCTTAGTTTACAGATGGAGTGAGCAAAATGCAGACTTGGTAAAGAGCAGAAGGCTTGGACTGCATTGAAGATTTCTGCCACTGAGTAGGGAAACTCCTTGCCCAGGAGCCTGGAACAGGTGTCCAGTTTGGGGCACTACGACCTGGCCTAGCTCAGTGTCTGACAGCCCTTTTGGAAGGGGAGCCAAGGGAAGTTTAACTGGGCTGGATGCTGAAAAGCCTGGGTCTTTGCACACACAGTCACAGAATATTGCAGATTCTGTGAGAGAGAAATATTCTGTTTGCATGGCCATATGTGATTTCATGAGAAAATGTGGTAAGATGATGCCAAGGCTTTTTGGAGTAGAATGGGCTAGAAATTGCTAAGGACAAATAGCTGAGGTTCTTTCACAAGTTTTTCACTGGAAACCATCCTCTCTTATTGCTGCCTGTAAATGTAAATTTTTGAGCCCATTGCAGGGATATAAAGAACAAAGAAACAGTTTTCTTACTGTTAGTTGTTGTTAGTGTCTAACAATACAACTTTTTACTTCTTTAATTTTTCCACGTGGTTTTGACAGTGGATTAAGTATTCACTGCTTAAACTTGTTAGATGTAGGACGTAAGCTTTTCTTTTTTCTTTGTTTGAGGTATCATTTGAGACACTTAAGTTCTGAAGAAAGTATATTTCTGGAAGCACACAACTACTGCCACATAAACATAAACTCTAAACCTTCTTTAGTTTATCTGTTTGTCAAAACCCCACATTCTAAGTCACCTTGCCAAGTATTTTTATTGTGAAAAAATAACCAGTACCAACAGTATTCTGTATTATCCAAAACAGAGTGAAAAAAAATGGTGAAAAAATAAGTCACAGAAACTCATTTTTAAATTACAAATAATTTATTGACAATGTTTCTTTGTGTACATAGTGCCTATGTTAATGCTTGTATTGTGAATGGAGAAAGAATAGCCATTATTTTACATACCAGCTCTTGTATTTTAGATGTGAGTTGTCTGTTCCCCAGGTGCCCCAGTCAGCTAATATTCCTGTGTTGGGTAAAATATTTCCTCAGCTGCAGATTATTGGATGCAAACTGAGGAACGCATTCTGTACTTACTCTTTGTGTAGAGCTTTCGTTTGTATCAGTGGGAGTTCAGTGTATAACATGAGGATTGTATATTACTCTAAGTACTTGTACGAAATCTCTCCCTTTATATACTAATAGATTTGTTACTAGTAATTTTTTTTCCAGTTATATGCTAGTTCTACCAGTGCAGCAACAAAATGAAAATAATAAAGATAACCTGTAATGCTAGATAAATTACATTTGATATACCTTTTGCTTTTTATCTTCAATTTCCCATCACCTGTACGTGATGGCTCACTCTTCAGCATTTATTTTGTCATTGAACAAATTACTTGTGCAAGTAAGCCCATTGGCCACAATGAGATTGATTGCATTTGTTAGTTTTCATGGACAGGAGAGGGCTGCCCCATGAGCCTTTGTCACAAGGTGCCAGGTTCCAGGTGCCAGGGAGATTTTCCTCAACAACTCAGCTCCAAGAGTTCATGCAGGAGAAGAAGTAGTGAGTCTGTTCATTCAGTATTTCTCTGACACAACTGTCGCCCTCCTGCAAATAAGTTTTAGTTGAAAACTAGCTGCAAATAGAACAACATATGGAAGAATTTCTCTTCCGCTTTATAGACAGGAGGATTTGCCATGGAACTAAGTTTGCAAGTGATGAGGGACTTGATAATGTGAAGTACCTTTGCGTTACTCTGTGAATACAGTAATTTTTAGAATAGAGATAATTTTTAGCATAGCATATTAGGAAGCAACTATGGAAGACCGTGACGTTACAGGATGTATTTTTGTAGCTTAAGTAGGTGAATTCTTTGATGCTTTGGCATTTTCACAATCCAGTGTTAGGCGGAGATTTCCAAAACCACTGCGACGTCTCAAAGACTGGTGTTTCTAAACTCATGCAGCCCTTATCAAAGATATTTACCAGTCTGTTAGAGCTTGAAGCAGCTAAATTTCAGGAAATCCTGGATATTTATGGCAATTTTTGGAGCAGACATATAAACTTTTTCAAAACTCATCCATCTAGGAAAACTTTTTGGAACTACAACATTGAAAAACACAGGTATTTTACTTTGAAATGTCATTGGGACTGTTACTTATGAAAGAGGATTATTAATATGTATCAGTTCCATCCAGTCAAATATGGAAACAAACATTCAGGCATACAGTAAATTTTTCCAATGAAAGTAAAAGAAGTTTTACAATACTCCCACTAGTTCTGATAATGTTAAGGTTAGTATTTTAATGTTTTTAAATATCCAATTACAATATATAAGATATCTCTTTATTCTTAGCATAGAGGCAAGGTGTATATGGTGGGATAATTTATGGGTTTGGAATGGATTACATAATTAGATTAGTTTTCAAAAAGCAGACTATTCATCAAGTTAATAAATATTTTCAGGTGCAGACCTATCCTGTTCTACAATCATGAATTATACAGTCCTTTCTCTTCCATATAGTTATACGTGTGTCTGTGCCTCAGATCTTCTGAAACTGTTGAGTGTCCCCTCAGTTTTCATTGAGTTTCTGTGAGAACAGAGAGCACTTTGCATGTCATGAAGAAGCATTCAGCAGAGGAACAGTTGGAAAAAAAAGAGACACTTCAGTGGATGGAGATAAGATCTGCTTATCTGCTTTTATGTGCATGCACGTGCACACACGCGCCTTCATTTCCTTTATGGTTATGTACGTGTATGTGCGCATGCACATGACAAATCAAGATTTTATGTGGAAATGTGTGAAAAAATGTTGCCTTTCTAATCTTGCTATGAGCTAGACCATATGACTATGTTAGAGAGTTGGAAAGAACCTCTGGTGGAAATGTCTGAAATCTGATTTAGCTTTCTAGGCTTCATGGCTGACAGCAGACTGTATTTTGGGAATGTGCAAGAAAGTATTTAGTAAGAACAAAATACTAAATGGGATAAGTTCTGGACACCACTGAAGCCAAGTCTCTGAAATCTGGTTTTGGGAGCTGGGATTTATAAATTAAAGTGCAAAGGCTGTAGAATTTATAGACAGATTAGGGAGACAAAGTCAGCAGACTGTGTATGTACATGACAACACATGCAGGTGATACTGTGCTATAGTGCATCATAAAAGTTTGCTATCAGGTATTGAACACTAATGCAACAGAATATGCCTTATGGCCACAGGTATATGGTTTGAAGGATAGATAGTGCATTTAGCCCGTGAGTGTCCCTGGGGTTAATTACAGGCTGAGTGAACAAAAGGGGTGGCCCTGACTGCAGGTTGAGGTAGGCAGTGCTGCTCACGCTGTACTGCCTTTTGGGTGTATTTTCAGGAGCACTCATGAAGTAAACTGTTGACGGCTGTGGTTCTGCAAGTTCTCAGATGTGCGTATCTGACATTTAGACTGTTTTAAGGACTAGTTGTACTAGCTGTCATTTGAAAACTGTTGACTTATTCACTAGTAAAACTATTTTTTGTATTAGTGTTGTTGGGGTGAAATTCTATGTGAGAAGGCTTCTTTGGTAGTTTGGGTGAGTGCATGCTTGTGGAAATGGAATCTGGGGTGGCTGCCTGGTAGTCTAAAGGTGAGATTTTGGACATAGGTTTTCCAAGGAAAAAGCTGGTGTCCTTCCCAGAAAAGGACGTGTGCCTAGAGAACTTTGTACAAGTCTCTCAGTAAAGTAAAATTAAATTGAAGGGACTGTGATTTTGTCTTTGTGAACATTAGGAAGATTTTACAACCTGGAAATGGAAAAAACTATTTCTGGCTCGTCCTGGGCTTCGGCTCTTTGATGTGCTGCTCTGTTGGTTTCTGCTTGCTGGCAGTTACCCATGTGTGGTGTATTGCAAGATCACTGTGTCACTTGTTGTGGTGATGGGTCTATTCCTTACATTTTCATTAGCTATATAAATGTTTTATTTCTACTGCAAATGCTAATACTAAATACTAGTGGTTAAGATAATTCACCTCCTTGGGCTTTTTCTTGTTCAAAAAATATTTAAATCCTAAGGCATGTTGTGATCTCTTAGGTGCTAATAATAACAAAATATGCCACTTGCAATAGTCATGTTCTCACTTCATAATTAAATGAGGTAAATCACTGAAGATTTGAAAAACTGTTTTAGTACTTTATGCAAATTGAATATTGGTCTGAATAATAATTAGGTTGACAAAGTAGCTATAGGAAGCAATTTAGCATTTCTTTCAAGGAAGGATCAAGATACTTGATAGTGTTTTCTTTGGTGAGGAATGGTACGTGTTAACAATACGTTGTACAATGATCCCTGGTATTAGTGTTGAAAAATGCACACATACATTCTTCTTTAGTGTGAACGCAGATGTGGTGTAATACAGAAAGGATTTTACAAGTATTTGGAAACCATTAAATATAAGTTATGCATTTTTCTTGTATTTTTACACTTAAAAATGACAAATTTAAATCCTCAGTCTCTCCACAAAACACTGCATGGAAAAGGGTGGGTTTGGGAGAGCACTTAAAATCGGTGCAGTGAGAGGTAAAAAAGATAAAGCTAGAGAAAATTGCTGTTGACTGGAATCAAACTACACTAGTTGCTTACAATTGATTGTGTGTTGTTCAACCAGAAAGATAAATCAGAACATAGAATACTGCAGTAGAAAAGTGGTTTAGATGTCATAGAGACAGTATGACTATTTTTATCTCTCAGTTGTAAACCATAGCTTACAGTGGCTGAAATGACATTGAACTGTTTTTCTCTTTGATGATTTACAGCCTGTGTAGTGAGTTTGTAGGAGCAGATGTCACGTTTTATATATTTGAAAGTGTCAGCACTGATGACTTATGTCTGAAGATTCTGTGCATGAATCAATAGAATGTAGTGATTTCCATTTCTTAAAAGAGTTTTTTCCGACATAATAAAAAACACATAGTGAATTTTGGTCATTATAATGCTACTCTTGAACTCTCATTATTTTTCCCTGTATTTTACACTACCAGGAGATCATTATTTTGCAAAATCCATTTTCCTTCCCACTCCATAAGCACAAAAATCTACGAGTAAACTGTCTTCTTTTTTACTTAACCTGGAAGGTGTACAATGCACTTCATTTTCTTTTCAAAAATGAATGATAAAAAACTTGGATGAATTGATAAAAGAAAATTCACCAACATTATCTTATTAAGAATTATACCAAGCAAATCTAGACAGATCTCATACTCCCAACCTTCTCCCATATTTCAGAATGTTACTCACTGAAACATTTTGGAAAAAGTACTTATTCCATTAAAACAGAAAGTCAAATTTGCATTTAAATAGAAAAATCTACCAATAATTTAGCATCTACAAACCTGGGAGTTTTATTTTATTCTTAAAAAAAATCCACACAGACTTTAGCTTGCATATGTTCAATATGTGTATATGTGGAGGGGTTCCTTTATGTAGTCATGCAGTCACAAAAGCATTTAGGAAAGTATTAGCCTCATTTAACATTTTTAATTCTTTATGTGGAATGTCTATCCATATAAATATGAATTGGACTATAAACAAAGGACAGAAAAATGCTTTTTAGAATTTTATTAATATTTCTGTATTAAAACAATGACAGATTTGGTATGTGCAGGTGCTGTCCAAGCAAAATTTTTTCCTTTAAAAATGACTTTTTTTATATCTTCCTAATTCCAAATGTTCCATCTAGAAGAGCCTAAGTCGAAGGGCAACAAAGCCTGAGATATGAAAAGATCCTTGACTTTCTGCAGTAGGATTCTCACTTTGCTCGACACATACTTCCATCAGAGCTACGTCTTCACACCGAGTATAAGTTTCTTGCTTCATACATGTGAGAAGGGCTATTACGGGCCTCAACCTTTGGCTTTTTTGCTCAGCCAGTCCACTCTGCTACCACATATGGGTTTGCAGGCTGTGGAGAGCACTAATGCTTCTGGAAAAGGCAGTATGCTTCTCCTCTTTGTATACACAGAACGAAATTCTGAATATAAGTGATGAATTTCATGCCTAGATCTCATCTGGTGACTCCTACCTATATTAGTCTGTCACAGAGTTGTCTTCCACAAGGGAGAAATGGAGCATGGAATTGTGATTTCAGTTTGAACTGAAGGTGGTTAAATTGCACAAGGAAAGATGTGGTGCTTTTAATTTTGGGAGCAAATGTGTTTGCTTTTCAGTCATTGTCATAGTATGCATTGAAGCTACGAGTTTTCCTGATGGGTGATTACCGTATGATGTCACGTGTTAATTGTGTGAACACATTTTTTTCGTTCTTGACAGCAGCGGGGCCATAGATTATTGGTGTCACAAGTGCTGCCTAGCGGTGCAGGAGGTCAGGGAAACTGCTAGAGCATTTCCTCACATTCCCCAAACTTCTCTACTGAATTCAGTATAACATTATTATACTGACAGCCTTACAGAAATAAGAATTAGAGTAAGGCTACTGAAGCAGCTATGCCGCAGTGTATTAAATAGCAGTGGTAATTACTAGAACAGAGCTCCTGTGTTGTGCTAAGTGTTTAACAGGCTCCTGCCCTGAGGAACTTGCATCCTTCACGGTGCTCATGACAGACGGGCAAAAATGTGATTCAGCTTTACACAGAAAAGTGTCAAACCCCTACAACCAGAACATATAAATTGTTTCCTCTGTTGTGCTAGGCATTCCCCAGTCTGCCTAAGGTGTCTGTCATTAGCTGGGGCTTGATCCTGGCCAAGCTGAGCTTACACAGCAGCAAGCCTTGAAATAATATCTAGCTGAAAAATTGTTCTTCTGATTCCAGACTGATGTTTCCCAACTTTAGTGCCTGACCTGGTTTCAGCTGGGATAGAGTTAATTTTCTTCCTAACAGCTGATACACTGCTTTGTTTTGGATTTATTAAGAGAATAGTGTTGATAACACACTGATGTTTTAGTTGTTGCTCAGTAGTGCTTACTGTAAAGCAGTGACTTTTTGGTTTCCCATGCACTGCAACTGAGCAGGTGCATGAGAAGCTGGGGGCATGGGGTAACATAGACAGAACATGTGGTCCGAAATAGGGAAAAACATATTCCTTGCCATAGAACGTCATGCCCAGTATATGAACTGGGAGGAGCTGGCCAGAACGGGCCGATCACTGCTTGGGGATGGGCTGGGCATCGGTCAGTGGGTGGTGAGCAACTATACTGGGCATCACTTGTCTGTCTTGGGTTTTATTCCTCTCTCCTTTCCATTATGTCAACAACAACAACAATAATTGCTATTGTTAGCATATTTTATTTTTTTTTCAATTGTTAAACAGTTGTTAAATCACAAGCTTTAGTTTTTCTTTTCCGATTCTTCTCCCCAGCCGGGAGAATGGGGGATGAGTGAGCAGCTGTGTGGTACTTAGTTCCCAGCTGCAGTTAAACCATAACAGTGCCATAACACAGAAGCTCCTTCCTGATATTGATATTAGCCTTTATAAACATAACTAACTGTGTATTCACATAATTTTCTTCAGCACAGGCTTGTCCTTTCTTATCAAAATGTCTGCAAAAGAACTGAATGCCTGGAAACCCTAATATGGTATTCTAGGGATATTTGAAATTTAAAATTAATGAAATTTGAATCTATCTCTTCATTTGTGTATTAATTTGGATTCTGGAGTCCAAAGGTATCATCATACACTTTTTGTTGTCACCAACCTTGATTCATACTGGAAGATGTCTTTCAGCGAAAATTGTCAGTTCTGTAGGGGTTTTGTAAAACAGCATCTCTGGCAATCACTGTAGTGAATTTTCCAGTTGGCAATATTTTTTCTTAATAGTGGTTCAAGCTTTCTGAAGGGAGAGGTCGTAGGTTGATCTGCACAACAGCAGGCCTCTGGCAAAACAGGGTACACCTGTCTCACATGGGGGAAAGAGTCTTTGCACAGCAGTTAGCAGGGCTCATTGAGAGAGCTTTAAACTAGATTTGAAGGATGAAAGGGATAAAACCTGGCTCACTGGAAATACATCTGGGGGCAGCATGACAATGTTTGAGGGACCATGTGCTAGCAAGGTCCTTTGGTCTGCTGTCTGGAGGTAGGGGATGAAAATCCATGTGGCAGCAAAGACACAAGGATTACCTTATCCCTCTCTAGAACTACCTGAAAGGAGGTTGTAGTTAAGTGAGTGTTGGTCTCTTCTCCCAAGAAACAAGCAACAGGACAAGAGGAAATTTCCTCAAGTGGCACCAGGGGAGGTTTAGACTGGATATTAGGATAAATTTCATCACTGACAGGGTAGTCAAGAATTGGAACAGGCTGCCCAGGGAAGTGGTGGATTCACCATGGCTAGAGGTACTCAAAAGATGTGTGAATGAAACATTTGCAGACATGGTTTAGGGGTGGACTTGGCGATGTTCAGTTAATGGCTGGGATTGATGATCTTGAAGGTCTTTTCCAACCTAAACAAGTCTATGATTCTGTGATTCTGTTATTATGAAAAAAATAGGCAGTCTGGAGAATGATTCATTTTCCTGAAGTATTTGTATGAAAAAATCTCCTATAGTTTCACACAATCCCCAGTAAAACTATTCCAATAAAAATATGCTTAAAATATTTGAAAATAATTGTTTAGTGAAGCTCAATAGGGAGTGTTTAAGACTGGGTGGGAAACAATTTACTCTGATCCTAAATATTCCTTTTTTACTGATCAGGCTCCATCCTGAAGAAGCTGTTCCACATGCCAATTAAGCTGAAAGGGTACCATTTAGTCACAGACCAGACTATGCCGGAACTGTATGTTCACATTCAAACTTTGTGTACTCTCTTCTTTTCCAAGGAGAGGGGAGACCTTCCAGTGATTCTTGCTAACAAAGCTCAACATTTAATGATGTTTATTATTTACAAAACAGAAAACTGTAATCTCAGCAGATGATTGTATGAGATAACTCAGTGTTTGTGCAAACTGATTTTTAGCAGAGCTGCGACTGCAACTCATCCACTTAGGCACAGAATACTCGCAAAGCTTTCATTAGTGTGATCAAAGTAAATTTGAGACTCACCACTTCCAACAAATTCTGGTCTTCATCATTTGGCAGAGAGTCATATAAAGTATTAAAATGTGTATTTCACTTTGCTTGATAGGTTGATCAGCAAAAATAATGAGAACTATTAATTTTTTTGCAAGTTAAAAGTTCACTAGGCTTTATTATGCTTTTAAAAATTCTATTATGGTGAGAGGAATGGTGGTTCTAGATTCAGACAAGGTTTTTTTACCATTAGAGCTTAAAGGTGCCTATAAATATTTTCCTCTTCTTTGCCTTGGTTTTGTTCATTAATGTATCATGACTAAGTAACTGAGTACTATTTTTCTGCCTTGCACAATGATGAGCTGTTCAATTAACACAACAAAAATGTTGAAGTTCATGAAAGGATGGTAGTTCTGTATCTTGTCTCAGGATCTGCTAGAATATGTCCAACATGTGTCCTAACAAGACTACAGACTACAAAAGGGGATCATCATGGATACCCTTTCCAATACCATTTGCTTACTTTTCAGGGCTTGTCAATGACATTATTTTCATATAATTCAGACAGATATTGTGATACCAGCTTTTAAACCAGCTGTAGCACACTGATTAACATCACCAACAATTGAGGTTTTTTCCTCCTTGACAAAACTTTGGAGAGCTTTCTTTGTTGTGCGTCTAAAACAATAAATGAATTCCTAGCAGTTGCAAAGGCTGTTTAGAAGTGAGGATCAGACATTTATATGGGTCACATCCAGAGCAGCTGTAGCAGAAGGCTTCTGTGTTAAACTTGCATAGGGGAATTGCATAGGTCTTTCTACCTGATTCTATCTAGAATGCAAATGTGTGGCACTGGCAAAAGTACAAAGATATTGCTGTATATGAGCTGACGATAGAATGAACATGTTGAATTTAGCCAAACTATAATTTATTCCTGACAGTCCATTTTGCTTAGCATCCAATTTCCACTTGCATTGAAAAGATTTTCATGGAAAGAAAATACTATCTTTTCAACACTGTACTTGTATATTCTTGTCATTCCACACATTAATTATTAAAAAAACCCCCAACATATGATGCTCTTCCTGAAAAATAGAGCTGCGAACCCAAAATATATATGTTTTATAGTACATAATCAGTTAATTTCAATTTAAATTAAAAATGTATTTAAAGTGATGAAGGTAATTGCATACTTTTCAAATTGAATAAATAGAATTTTTCTGTTCAAAAAAAGGAACTGAAAATATTATAGTAGTTAATGCAAATTTAGAAATCCATACAATTTGCTGAGAGCATGTCCATAAGATGTTACTTTTATGGAATTCCTATTTCATAGGAATAATAACCTGAAAAGTTTAAAACTTTTTTTATTTCGGATTGAGGGTATAGCGTCAAATCCAAGAGTTATTTTATATTATTGAGTCCTAACATCTCAAATTCATGAATTCTCTGGGTTGTGAGCTGATTTACAGGGTTCTGTATTTTATTAAATTTTATGTGTACTGTTCTGTTTTTAGGAGTGACCAGTTGTCATATTGCTTTTTCTGAGACTTAACAGGAAAGCCTGTATTTTCATGATTCAAACAAAAAAAAAAGGATGTGATACTTTTAAATAAATTTTAATATTTTCATCCCTAGCAGTACTGTGTTTCAGAACAATTAAAGTGTCCATTTTCATTGCCCAAAATGCAGTTTAAAAAAGAATATTAAGTGGAAAGCAGATTTAGGCTTTTTGACATCCGAAAACGTACTGCAAAAACTTCATTATAAAACATGTGTAATTGCACAGGATGCATCTTTCCTGGGCATAATCTTGAACAGTGAGGTGGTTTATGGGAAAATCCATATTTCTGCGATAGCCTGTGACTTCAGAGTCATCAGGAGTGGCAAGATAGCCTTAACTTTACTGCTCTTAGTCTAAGAGCACTAGACTAAGCTACTAGAGCTTAAAAAACCCCCTGCAGCATCAGGTTAACAGGTCTGTGGAATGAAACAGATGGTGCTCAGGACCAGGCATGGACTTGCTGCATTTTGTTGTTGCGTTTGTTTTTGGACGAGTGTGACTTTGTATCAGCTCGAATTTGATTGGTCCGAGGGACCTAATACTCACTGACAGTTGCACGACACCTGGCAGTTTTGTTTCCTCCAAAAGTAATCTGTTTCTGTGCTTCTCAATACTTTATGCTGAGAAATTGCTGTGAAAATACACTTCTCATCAGAGTCAAACACCAAAATAAACAAATCCTGTGGAAAGGGCACTGAAGATGCAGTAACAGCTAAGGGGAATGGCATAATTCTGTGCAGCTTCTTTCTTTGCACAGAAAAGGTTTGGGAGGAGTTCCCGATGCTTTTGGTGGAATTGCCGGCGACCACCTTTGTAACCTGTTGCTTAACATCAAATATTGGCTCTGTGCTCCCATGTCCAACCATTGCATGGAGGATATATTGATCAACTGTTAAACTTGAAGTGTTGCATTTGCAAGAGAGGTTTGTTGGAGAACATGCTCCTGTTGAAGAATAATTCTTCCACTGGTCATTTATTTCAATTGTTGCAGTTTGTTTGTGCTCAAGGGTTTGAGTTTTTAAAGAGAAAAACAGTAAAACAAGTTTTGATTCAGCAATTTTATGATAAGCCTCTTGGAACTATCTAAGCTGTAGTCATTGACTTTCAAAATAATTATTTTATTGATTCTTAATGCTTCCTAGAATATCTCTAGCATTTGGTGGATGCTTTTAGGAGCTTATGCTGCAAATCTCAAGAGAGGTGTTACGCGTGAAGCGTTCAGAAAACTGTAGCACACCTAAAGTGGCAAAGAGTGACAGCAAGAAGCGCTTCTGTCCTTGTAAGAGCAATAAAAAGCCCAAAACCAAGGAAAATGTGGGAGGACTGCTGAATCCCGATTGAGGGAAAATGGATACAGATAAATCTGAGATCAATGCTACCTTTACGTCAGTCTCCACTGACAAAATCTCATGGGCCTTTGAGGCTAGAGATAGGATTCAAGGGAGAGAGGATTTAGCAGCAGCAGCAGAGGATCAAGTCAGGGATCTCTTGAGAAATTTTGACCCATAGAAGTCCATAGGATTGGATGGGGAGTAGCCAGGACACAGAGAGCTGGCTGAAAGCATTGTGAGGCCATTCTCCTTTGTTGTTGAGGGGCTGGAAGAGATTCCCAATGACTGGAGACAGCAATCACTCATCTTCAAAAAGGACAAGAAAGATCATCTAAGGGGCTACAGGCTGATTAAAGCTGATTTGGTTCCTGAGAGAATCTCAGAAGCTTTCTGCACACATGAAGGAAAGTAAGGTGGTTAGGAATAGCAGCATGGATCTCCTAAGGGCTAATCATGCCCAGTGACCTCTCTGCCATCTGTGGTGGAATGACTGAATCTGTGGGGAAAAGGAGACTAGTGCATCTTTGATCTTGACTTCATTAAGGCTTTGACATGATCTCCCTCATCATCCTTGTACTCGAGTTGGAACAATACAGTTTAGATGGGCGGACTAATAGATGTGTGAGGAACTGGATGGCTCATCAGACTCCTCATGTAGGAGTTAATGGTTCATATACTGCCTTGAGTTTCATTAAAAACAGAGGTCTTCATGGGTCTCTTCTGAGACCTAGCCTGTTCAGCATCTTTTTCAAAGACCTGGAGGAGTTCATAGTTGAAACAATCTTGTCAAGTATGGAAATGACACTGAATTGAACAGGCCAGTTGATATGCTTGGGGGCAGCATCGCTATCCAGAGGCACTTACACAGGTTGGAACAATTGTCCAACAAGAACCTCAGGATTTCAATAAAAGCAAAATGCAAAGTCCTGCACCTGGGCTGAACCAACCCTGCATTGGTACAGGCTAGGGACTCACTGGCAAGGATCTGATTGACTGGGATGCTGCTGAAAATGATCTGGAGGTCCTGATGGGGACAGTGTGCTGAACACTAGCCAGCAATGAGCTGTGGCAGTGGGAGAGGCTAACGGGTTACTGGGCTGTACCAACAAGTTTGTTGCCAGTAGATGAAAGGGTATTATTCCATTTTTCTTCATACTCATTAAAGCACAGTATAATTTAATAACTTGTCCAGGTTTGGGCTCGTCAGTATAGAAATGCTTTGTAAACTGGAACAATTTCAATGAAAAGCCACCAAGGTTGTCACGGAGAGATTTAGAGACCAAGATTTTTTTAACCTAAATAAGAGGTGGATTTGAGGTACCTAAGAGCAGCCCCCCAGAAGCCACAAGGGAATTTCTGAGAAGACAGAGCCATGTTCTTAGTGAGGTGCACAGTGGGTTGACAGGGTGTTTATAAATTGGAACATGGAATGTTCCTATTGGATAGACAGAACAGAAAATTCTCTGTGGGATACTTGAGCCCATGCAAGCAGTTACCTGGAGATACTGTGGAATCTTGATCCCTGTGGGTTTTCAAGACTGACCTGATCAAAGTTCCCAGCAACTTCATCCGAGTAGTGTTGATCCTACATTGGGAAGAAGGTTGGACCAGTGCCCTGCTGGGGTCCCTTCCAACCTGAATGTGTCTGTGATGTGATCCCAGACAACTCTGTACAGGTTCTGGGAGCTTGCCACTAATATTTTATATTGCCAGCACTTCATTAATCTTATGTTTCCTTCAATGGTTTGTAATTAAATATAGCCATGAGAATGTCCAAGGGCCTGTGAGGACATTATTGGGACTAGTAACAACAAAATACAATGGATTTAGGTGTCTTTACAGATATCTTGCTTCAGTCAAATGGTCAAATTAGTAGATTTTCTAACTGAAGAGATGAGTATCAGCTAAAATCCAGAGATTCCTTGAACACTTTTTAAAGTGATCACTACTAAAGGAAATTATTGAGGCCTTATTTAGTATATAACATGAGTAAATTGCTGACTAAATAATTGCTGTGGACATTCCTCAAGTAAAACTTATCCCCGGATGAATAATTTATTTAATAACTTAACACCTTATAAGTTAGCTTTTTAAGTATGGCTTTTTTATTTAAGAAGTGTTTCATTGTAGTATTCTTTCTTCAAATAATTTCCTGTTCTTTTACAACTGTTAGAGCTGATTAGTGTGAGTACTTTTGCTAAAGCATGGTATGAAATGGACATATTTCAGGTATGCAGTTTGAGTCAAAAATGTTATGCAAAAGAGAATCTGACATGTCTGTCTTGGAGGTAGAGAATGGCCTGTTCAGGCAGCAAGCAAGGTCTCTGTATTAAGTAGTGCTTCATATGCCTGCTGTGGTTGCCACCGTTGTTGTGTGCATTGTAGAAGAAGGTGGTGGGAGGGAAAGCAAAGCTCCTCTTACTCCAGAGGGAGTTGAAGAGGAACTGCAGTGAAGTTAACGTGAACACTGTAGTCTATTTGCATTGCTGCAAAATAGTATGTAACACTACCCATTGTTCTTTCAGGCATGAGAAACCTTGGAAATGGCGTAGACTTTCAGCACTACACTTTCTTGATCCTTCTAGTTCTCATTCCATTTTGAACATTGTTATTTCTCTTTTGAAAAAAAAAAAATATATAGAATGATTGTCATTAGCGGTGATGCAGGAAGACAAAAGACAGTTTTCTTTTCATTGACTCTGTTAACCCTACAGGCTCGAAATTGTAGAGATGCTGTTTTGATTGGTAAATTGAATAAATTTGACATGGGAGTGAGAACAGAAACTGCATAAAGCTGTTTGTATGTGGCTATTTGTGTGTGTGTGCGTGTATATATATACAAACAACAAATAATGTATATATTAGCCCTTTGTGGACTCTCTTCTCTTAAAAGCCAAGGGTTTTTTGGTTTATGGCCAGTTGACTGATTAACAGAATCTCTGTAAGATTTTGATGAGTTAATTGCACTCAAATCTGTGGCTGAAGTGAATGGCGCTAAAATGCATGATCCTGTCTGAATTTGACAATGTTGAAATCTGTAATTTGAAGCCAAATGT
>WEIT01004839.1:17955-55610 GCA_013389985.1 Dryoscopus gambensis
TGATCTTAATGGTCCCCTTTTTGGAGACTATGGTCTATCTGGCTGTGTTTAATTTTGGAAACATTAGTCTTACAAACCCAAAGTGAAGCTTGCCTTAATCTCAGTGTTGTGTGAGCACATATGGGGAGTGATGGAGGCCTCTTCTTTTTCTGTTTTGAAAAACGCTCAGGGTATTTTATACGTAATAGCCAACTACTGTTACAGCCCCTGGCTGTGTTCCAGTCATGACTGGTCCTTTCTTGAGTGACTCCATTGCTTGTTTGCCTGCTCTGTACCATAGAGGGAAGACATCAATTTGAGAAAAGGCCCGAGTTTCACCTTTTGAGTTGCTTCCCTATGAGAGTCATAGTGCTTTTCTTTTTATTTCTGTTGCTGTTTTACTGCTTTGTCTTTTAGAATATGTGTTTCAGTCTCTCAATGGATGTTGTCTTCACCACTTAAAATGGAATTTGTCCAGCTTTAGTTAACCAAGCTGGGTCCTCAAACATTAGCTCCAGTGCACTCATGGGTAGTATTTTACAGATGTTGCTAAATACTAGCAGAATAGATAAATACACCCATTTTAGACAGTGCTAAAACCAAAGGAAAAGTAGTTATAGGGTATTTTTTGGCATTTATTTGGCTTCTTTTTCTGACAGCTTGGCACCAGAGATCAAAAAGCTTTCAAAAGACATTTAAAAATAAGTCTTCCACAAAGCACTCAAAATAGGGATTGATGTTGTATTTTTATATTATTTTGCTGACATTGGCATAAAGAAATATTTAACCTAAGTTCACACTGGGAAATTGAAAACAGGACCAAGAATGGAATTTCCAAATTTTTCACTGGCTATCCAGTGGCAATATTTATCTCTTTAGGAAGAAGGAGCTGAGGTGCCTTAAAGCAACCAGAACCAGGTGTACAGCAGTGTAACTCAACAGATCAACAGTGTTTCCACTGAAATATTTAGATTTCTGATATATGCTGTCATTTTTCTGTAAAATATTTGACAGCTTGTAATTTATTCTTAAATTTAAAGTGCACTTACATTTATTGCAGAATATCTAAACTGCATTAGAGGTAGTTTATGCCAGGAGTCCAAACCAAAATTGACCATATCAAACGATGGCTTTTCTATAATCTCTCGGTGAGCAACAAGAAAAAAGATTATTTCCTCATGATTTTATTCTGAAAGAGGCTTTCTATAGTTCTTGTTTCATATCAGAACTTTGTTTCTTTTGATGTATTTTTCAAATTCACACACCTAGTAGATCAGAAAATACTCACTCATTCACTTCTGCTGTATTGTGAGCAATAAGAGCTTATTAATTAGTAATAAATAGACATATGTGCATTGTGCAAATGCAGGATGTAGGATCCATTTTACGTCTTGTTACCTATTGTAGGTATAAATATAGATAATGTGTCTCATACTTGGATACTTTTTGGCTGTTTTTCTTCAAAAGTGTTTTAGAGGAAATGCAAAGCTAATGATCTGTTATTGTGGGGAACTCTCCTACTACACTGGAAATCTGTTCTTACAAAATCAAGCATATGGTAACATTGCACCATATGTTGACTTTTATATTTAGTAAATGCATAAATATGATATAACCTTTATAAATTTCATTTTATTTTATTTTGACTGATATTGCTTCATTTTCAAATGGAACTGAATGCACTCCTTTCCAAATGTGTCATATTGTTGTATTTGCTGAAAAAAATCAATGGAAGTTATTAGTACAATGTGAAAAATATTTCCTGTAATTTATGTGTGTACACACACCTATTAAGCTTACACAGGGATGAATAGAGGAAGAAAAGCAGCAGATCCAACAGCCACTGAAATGTGTGCCTGAAGAATGTGTCTTTTCCTAACTGTAGCACCTTAATGACTGTATGGCAGAGATTTACATGACATGTGGGATATGTGAAAGATCAATTTGAATGTCTGGTCTCCTTTTTTTCTCTATTTTTCTTAGTGAACTTCTGAACCGATTAAATTATGTCATAAAAATAATTTGCCTTACTGTTAGCCTTATTAATAACCTTCCCCCTTACCCATAAGATTTATTTGGGTTTTTTTCTCATGCCTCTATAGAACTTACAGAGACACTTTGTCCATGTTTACTAGTCCAGTTTCAGTGCTATGTTAAGACTTGAAGAGCTAAATATAACTTAATGTGTATTCAGTTTTAACTCCTTCTCTGAATGTGTTCTTGTGGAAATCAGTTTCTCCAGAAAATGCAAAAAAGTTACATGCCTTCCACTGAGGAATTAGGAATCAAAACCTGTCAAGAAAAAATTGATTAAAAACAATGGCTTCGATATGTCAAGAAAAATAATTCTCAGTTTCCACCATAAAACCACACAATGATTCCTTACTCATTTACTTTATTTGGGGTGTGTAATGGTTCACACAAGGATGAACGCTGTACCAGATACCACAATTCCTATTGTGCAAATTCCAAACATTAGTACTCCCCGTGGCTTTCTTCAGAAAATGTTAACCAGATTAGAAGAGGAAGAATTTCTCCTCCTCTCTAACAAGCCCTTATCCCATCATTCAGACTGCATTGTTTAAAATTGTAAGGTGTATCTTATCTTTTTAGTAAGTATCTTTGCAACCATTTGTAAGTTATCTCCTACTCTGGACCTTCTTATACCTAAAGTGATTGCACAGATTGATTTTCTTACATAAGTAATACTGCCTGTTCTGAAGCAACAAGGGAAAATAAGTTCTCCAGGCTCACATGACTTTCCAAAGATATATCTTTTCTGTTTGCATGGTTTTCCATGTGCTTTATGGACTCAGTATGCCAGCTGGCACAGGCAGGTAGAAGTATGAACGATGCATAGCTTCAGGTAAGCCAGTC
Source organism: Dryoscopus gambensis (assembly GCA_013389985.1). Classification (NCBI taxonomy): domain Eukaryota; kingdom Metazoa; phylum Chordata; class Aves; order Passeriformes; family Malaconotidae; genus Dryoscopus; species Dryoscopus gambensis. The sequence continues at coordinate 20,812 of WEIT01004839.1, forward strand.
AGGCTGTGAATGTATATCTGCTTTACTTATATTGCAGTTTGGGTAAGCAGGGGTTTGTGATTGCAGAAGGTTATCCAGAAAACATAAACTGCGTGGACAAGTTTCATTTTTTCCTAGTAGAGATGGAAAATGGGTGAGCTCAGTGAAATAAAAGTTTTTTAAATGCCACTTTCAAATCAGGAAACTCAGTCAGTCATTAGATGCACTGTGCTTACGGTAGTAGTCCTTATCTATAGGTACTGAGTGACAGGAGGCAGAAACTCATCAATTGACTGTAATTTCTATTTAATTGTAAAGATCTGAGAGACTGAATTTTTTATTCTTGGACGTAGGTTGCGTAATTCTGATGTAACCCACAGTTGTCAAATTCTGGTTTAATTCCATTTTACTTCTGTGAAAAACTATTGCTACATGCCTTTGGTGAGCTGTATCCACTAGTTTGAGCTTCAGAGATGGATAGCCTGAGGTTGTCCTGCAAGTTTTCATTTTATCATTGCACAGGCACAGTATGTTATGCCAGGTACAAGCAGTGAGGAGGATTCCAGCATCTCCATCATACGGTAACTTCCTGTCAGCAAAAGATCTTCTGCAGTGATACACTGCTTAAATTTGACAGAGAACATAGATTGTGTAAATCACACTGTTTTCATTGATTAGAGTCGGAGAGTGCATTAACCTTCCTTAAGGCTCCAGAAATCACTTTCATAAATGTGAATAGTACAAGAAAATGTTTAGTGAAGCTTTTCGTGGATTAGCTCTTTGTTAGAGGATGAAGTATCTTTACACATACAGATATGAAAGCAATAGTTATACATGGAAACTTTTTTTTCCTCCACTGAACATTTGTTTACTATAACCCTGTGAAGGTTAATTTTCATTTACATTTTGCAGGGATATAGGGACAAGAAACTTTGAAAGACATCTTGTGTTTTGCCAACTATTCATTAAAGCTATTCACCTCTGACTGGGGTGAAATTTCTGTGTAGAAACGAGAGGTTCAGGTTAAGAATTTAAAAGTGATTCCCACAATTACTTTAGGCTTATCTCTGTAAGGTCTCAAAAGAAATACGTCTACAATTTAGGGGATTTTGGAACTGGTTTTGTTCACTTTTAATATGTATCTTCTGATTAGTAGTTGGACTTCTGTGTTTTAACATTATTGTGAAAGTTCTTTCCTCCTGAAAAATGAGACTGCCTTTCTGCTTGAGGAAATATGTGATTTACTTTGGTTTTGAGCTTCAGGGCCAGTGCCTAATTTTCTTTTTATCGCATTCTTAGTTCCATAGTAAGCAATTTCCTTTGGCTTCACTGAACTGAAATTCTTTGGATATCGTAATTATAAACTATACATTATGACTTCCTACATTTATTTTTAAAGAGAGAGATTATAGCATGTAGTTTTAGACTGCTTTTATTTTATTGTCTGTGAGTTTATTAATGTTTGTGTATGTAGAGTCTTCAGCTGATAGACTATCAACTGAAAAAGAGCCAAACTTTATATATACTGGAATTCAAAGGCACAGCATAAAGTTGCCAAAATAAAATTGCTAGCACACCTTAATCATATTTTTATTACCTCATACTTCACTCTAAGAAACATATTTTCAACCAAGTTTTATATGAAACAGATCAAAGCATCTCATAGCTCTGCAAAAACTCATAAATTGGGTGCAAATTATCCTACAGCAATTCAGAAGTCCATTTTGCTTCTAAGCATTGTGCTAAATTGTTTCTTTTTTCACTAACAGTCTGAACTAATAAATAATGGGTTGTGTTTGTGGGCAGGGGTGCAATATATTCATGCTCTAGTGCCATCAGCCTGTCCATAGATTGACTGCAACTATGAAAATTCTTCACTGGGAAGAACCTTCATGACTGCTTTTTCAAGTTTGAGGCTGCAGGTAGTGCTGCATAAAATGCCTGCATCCGTATCCCACAGTCTGACCCACTGTTTATTATTTCCTACTCTTGGGAAAAGTGGCACATGCACAAAATTGTTACCCTCAGACAAGGGAATCCTTTAATACAGCAGGCAAAACCATCCCATGGATTCTTCGTAATCCCTAGCCCTGATCTCCAAAAGAAGCAGAGATCTGGGATTCTGATGCAGTTTCACAGTGCCTCAGTGATGCCACTTCAGCTACTCAGGGATGGAGGGCACAGAGGATACTTGGTCCTGGAGAGTGTAAGTGCACATTTTACATCATCCCATTCACTATGTGATGTGCAGTGTTTGGGGTTTGGCTCACAACTTTTACACATCTAAAGTTTGATATATTTGTCCTAGAGTCCTTTTATAGTTAGCAGAAGAAAAATACGCAAATCATATAGACAGTTCAGCTGGTCTCTCATGCTTCCAGAGAAGGAAAATCGGCTCTAATGCCTGTCTTCCTTCTCTTGTTTCGCTCCCCAGGCAAGACGTGGTCTTTCCTACCCAGGTTTGCATCCTCCATTAGTCCAGCTTGCGTGCCAGTCTTTCTGCAGGTGCTGTGCTTGCGTTAGCTGTCATCTGCCTACTTTGGGGAGGCCCACCATGAACACAGGAGGGGGTTCAGGAGCCCACAGGGGTGATGTTCTAGGCCTGAGACCTAGTTTACCCTGTAAGTGGCAAGGGAACATTATTCTTCAGGCTCTGCCTGTCTTTGGACAAGACATAAAAGCGCATTTTCAAAGGTACTCAGATGCAAAATGGAAGGACTGTTGACTCCAATGAGTCTAGAGTAAAATGACAGTGAGTATTATTAAAATTGTCCATGTTGTTTAACTGAGGCACAACGCCCATGGAGTGAAGTCACAGCAGACTTCTTCAGTTCATCAACATTACTTTTCCATCTGGCAAGGATATTTATAAATTCCTGAATTTATACTGCTCTGGAGGGTATTCTGAGTACTGTCCCCTTTTTGCTACAAAAGTGGCTGTGTTTCATTGATAATTTACATTTCCATTAGCAAAGTGTGTTAGGCCTTAGCTCTTCTTTTCCATATACCCCTCAAAATGTCCACTGGAGTCAAGGAGTGCTGAACACAGAAAAAAGGCAGAATTTAGTCAATATTTGCAAAGCACTTTGGAGTACTTGAGCATGAAAAACATCATATTGGATAAATATTAGTTTCATTCTGAGTTAAATCCTGAAATCTGTACTTCAAATGTTCATAATTTCTGACCTGAGACAGATATGTGCATATGAAAAGATTTTATTTGGACTAAGTTTGGTTGCTTACTAGTTGATCCTAAATGAAATGAAGAGGGGTTTTTTTTGTTTTGCTTGGCTGAGGGGAAAAACAAGCAACAGCCCTTCCTACCTCTGGTTTTCTTGTTTTTGTCTGAATAATGCAGGCCAGCACCGAAAAGAAAATAAAATTTGAGTTTTTTGATAGTAAGGAAGGAGCAAATGTCCCATATTTTGATATTTAATAACACAGAACTGTCTTTTAAGACCTGTTGTTGTTGTGCAAGCCAGCTGTAAGCCTGACTGCTTTCATCTATGCTTTTTTAGGAACGAGTGCATCTACAGTAGCTGGACTGCATCATAGCAATGCCCAGTGGTGACATTACACACTGGGGATGACTGTATTTATGTAATTTTTATTATGTAAAACTTGCAGATTAAGTTGAAGTTGAGGCTGTAGTAGCCATCACTGGAAAAGTGATATATATTTTTCCTTAGACCACTGACTGAAGAGCAAAAGAATATACTTGTGTTTAGCTATCAGAAAAAAACCCAAGTGATTCCTAGTAGTGAGGTGTTGCTGAACCACCTTTGTCTAGACCACATAGCTCTCAGCTCAAAATGGAGAGTTGGAGAGAATTATCAAGTCAACACAAACACTGAGGAGTACAGTACCTTCCTCTCCCTTTTCAGGTCTTTCCTATCTTTACATATCTCCCCTTTTTATACTGTCTGCAGTGAGTATATCATTTATCGGTTAATAAGTTGTCTGACAAGATAGCCGCTTTGTACCTAATTGTTCAGTTTATTTATGTATTATTGATGAGCCTAGACTTGAACTCTCCTTTCCTTAGAGACTGCTTGATAAATCTGTTGGCTAATCCTATCTAAGAAACTGAATTACCTGCTGTAGCATAATATGTGACATTGCTTTGCTGTGTATTCTTAAAAAGGAGCTAGTTATACATTTTCAGTGAGCTGTGTTTAACAGTAAGAAATAAAATCAGATACATAATTCACATTGCTGTCTGTGTTAACAAAAGATCTTCAGTGATGCACTGTAATCCATAAAATACTTCCTCAGCTTTTAAATCAATGTTCTGACTATTTTAGCTTGTAAGGTTCTGGGTCATGTAGCTAGAAGAATTTCTGAACTGCAAAATCTTGATTATGAGTAAAACTATTAGGCATGTCAAAACACTTATGTATTGCTAATATGATCTGAAAATACTGGAAATTAACCACCTTATGCTTTTCAAGGCAGTAGTTACTGTTTCAAACAAATGAATAAACCACCAAATTAATTTTCTATCAAAACATGAATCTAATGACGGCACATATCCATACTCTGTTATTATTTCTGAACTTTTGACTTGTAGGCACTGACATAAGGGAAATTGGGGAGTATTGCATGAACTGTAAAGCACAGGAAGAAGCAGTGATACTGTATGACTAGCAATTTTTGAATACAGCCATTAAGACTCAGGAGCCTCTGCAAAGCCCTGGAGTCTCTTAAACTTCTCATAGAAAAATTTCACAAAACAGATTGTTGCTGACACCAAAAGAAGCTGTGTGCTGAATGCATGAGCCCATGTAATGGCTTTCCTAAAAATGAGAAAAAAAGAAAACTGCACCTCAAGAAGAGTTAAATTTCCTGAGCTTGATCAATTTTAGTCTTGAAATCAATTTAATTATACCAGTATAGATCCAGACCAGTGTCCTGATACCAGCCCCATCTGTGAAAAGGTGTTTAATTCTGAATTGCATTCAAATCAAGGACATTTTGCTCCATCAGAAAATATATGATTATTTTCAACTGGTGTTGTGTTTGCCTTTTAATGTGGGAGGGAAGGATCCAAATATGGGTTTGGAAATATTTATGCAGCTGCTGTGTTTCTGCTGGAGTTTTGTATCTGCAAATCTGAGCACAATTTGCACATTTGATTTTCTTTGTTCCCTCTTTACTGGTTTGGTTTGGTTTGTTTTGTTTTTTTTTTACCGAAGAAACACAAAATTAAGTTATTCTGTTGGGAAGGTTTAGTTTGGAAAGGAGTTTGACTGTGTAAAGAAAGCTTATTCTGTGTACGTACAGCAGAGACGTAATCTTCGGTATGACCATTGAAGCTGCAATTTTCAGTGGGTTGCTCCATAATTTTAAAACTTTCAATATGCATTTCAGTCTTCCAAAAAAAAGTACACTTTCAAACAAAAATTATTCAAGCCATTTAATTCAAGTTTAATGTGTGCTAATTTAATGGTCTTTAGGCATAAAACACTATGATAATTTTCATCACAAGTTTTATCAAATCCTGAGGACAGTGTATTAATATTTCAGTAGCTTTTACAGAGTGGTGAGAGAATATAACATGGAGCACTAAAATGGTAAGGCATATTTTCCATGACATTACTGCTATAGAGTATTTTCATTGATTAATCAAATGGCTAGAGTCTGACTAGGCTATGAGATTGCTGAAGTTAAACAACAATTATTGTACAATTGGGTAAAACAGAAGCAGATATTGTGATGCTGTGGGGAAAATGAAACATCAAAAGCTAATAAGAAACCATTTTAACATCATAAAAGCATAAGAACAGCTCCATCAAGCTTTAATCACATTGTTATAATACACACTTTTTAAAAAATTATGTTAGCTCATTAGCAGGGGTTATAACATAGATTGTTATAATTAGAGTAGGATTAACAAATACTGAGTTCTGCTTCTATTTCAGTGCACTGAAGCACAGGCTGTGCTGTGTGAATCACAGGATTATCTGTATTTCAAGAGGTTTGTTTTTACATTGGTGTCATGGTCCAGTTCAACTGCTGACACGCACTTTGCAAGGGCTAGTAGTTTAATTCTAGCCAAAATGAGGGAAACCTGTGTCCACCTTGTCCACAACTCCTCTTCTAGCCATGGTGTTCAGAGTACCTGTGTCTCTCTGGGCAGCTGCAAGTGGAGAATCACTTCCAGTGAATCAGAGCCCTGGCTGGCCAGCAGCGAGCCCAGCCTGGAGCTCCTTTCATGGTGAGTGGTGAAAATGAAGCACTTCCCTCATGTCTCTGCATGGCCAGTGTAACAGAATTCCGCTTGTTTCACTGCATTCAGGGACTTCTGAAGTACATCACGCTGGAAATTTTGAAGTGACAGAGTCTTGCCAATATTCATTTGACAAGACGATAATTGCCAATTTTTTTTCTGTTCTTAAGAGGAATTTCTCATGGCCTGAAATTATTTCTGCTCAAAGCTAGAAAGACTGATACCAGTAAATAATGTTCTGTGAGTGAGAGAACTCCACTAGATGTGAGAAAGGTGAATTCAAGTCTTCATCAACAAATATTTTTAGGAAGTTGACAGCCACACAAGTGATAGCGGAAGACCCAGCCTGTCTCCTTGGCGTGCAGCTGATATGTGAGGGAGTGGCAGAGTAGCACTGAAACAAGGTTTCCCACAGTGCTACTGTGTGCTTGAACTGCCACATTCTTCTGGTTAAAGTGTCTTTTTCATTTCTCATGTAAATGTTTAAAAGTCAGTTTCATCATTGGATTCATCTTGAAAATGCTTTATTTGAAAAAACATAGACCTCTAACTTGGGCTAAAATCCATGGATCTTAGATCTTCGCCATTTTTCATAGATCATGCCGTGTACCCTAATTATCTGGCAACTTTCCATACTACTGTAAAAGTCAGGATAAGCTTTCAGAGATTTCATTTATTAAGGGCTGGCAAAAAGCAAAGCATTTTCTAAATAAAATGTACAAGGTCTGGGTGAACCCTGGGAATAGAGAACCTGTGCAGGATTACCATGACTACCTGGAGCACTACATTCATTTTGGACACCACATGAGATGGTGAAATGGACATCAGTAAAGAGAAGCACTTAAGTGATTACAAATGAAGAAATGCTTGGAAAAAAGAATGTTGCCAGAGAAGGTTAAAGGAATTTTAAATTGGCTGACTGAAGAAGAGTATCTTCTTTTGCTGAAGAAGAGTATCTGTCTTTGTGTGCACAAGGGTTAGTAAAAGGTAGAAGTCATTAGTCTCAGCAGACTGGAAAGATGGAAAAAGGTCTTGAGATAAAACAGCAAAATGGGTGAACAGTTGAACCAAAAGGGGAACAGGCATGAAAATACCATTGTAGTTGTAAGGCAGGAATTGATAATAAGCTTTAGTGGATGCCCTGTGAAACCTATTCTGCTGTTCTTCAGGGGATGAATTTGCCTGCTCGAGGAGCTTCCTCCCAGCACTAATGTTACTGCCTCATGCTGATATGCATGGCCTCTTAGAAAGACAACAGCCATGGTGCTGATAAGGCCAGGTTTGAGTAACTTTCGCTATCTGATTTGCTGTGAGGAATGTACAACGGTAATAGATTCATAGTGTATTCATGGGAAAAGCAGCCAGTTCTGAGCGTGGCACCTGTTCTTCAAGCAGGAAGGAGGAGGAGGTGGGACATTTTTTGTCTTTAGAGGGTTTTGATAAGATAGTGGCAGGTACAACTGTAGCTTTATATTTTAGCTCTTTACCTTCAAAACTTAGAAAAATTTGAAATATATTTGCAGGGACTTGTCTTTTCTTCTGTTAAAAGAAAATATATCAAGTGTATAAAGGAAATGCTGCAGACTCTTTAAAAAAGCTGTTATGAGTGCAACTTGACAAAATAGAAAAAAAAGATGAAAACAGCCATGGAATAATTTAGTCATAAAGTGAACTTGAAGGTCAAATTTTGTCTTAAAAGGTGTAGAGAGAACACTTAGAATTTTTGAGAACAGATAAGTGATCTCACATCAAGGACACATCTTCACTGAAGTTGGTAAGAAAAAAAAAGTAAAACAACTTTTCCTCTTCTGCTTTTGAGTAATATTTTTAACATTTCTAACCACATCTACTCCTGAGTGACCTACTTTAGAATAGAATACTGCAAAGTTCTCTACATTGCTCTGCCAGTGTATCTCAGCTTGATCTGTAGACAATCATAGCAAAGAAGTAAGTCAAACTACAAGCCTTGTCAAGGTTCTTAATCTCTTGCAACTGTAAGTGTAAAAATCCATGCTGGTTCAGATTCTTCTTATGAACATTCATGGGTCTCCATCTTCTTATTTGATGCAAACAGGGAAATAAACGTGTGTGTCATTCTTAATGAAAATAATCCTGTTGAAATTAGTGAAAATGCTCATATACCAGAGTAACTGTGGATCGAAGTAGGATTGTCCACTTGGCTGCCACAGTAGCTGTTTTGGTAAACTATGATTGTATATCAGCCCTACAACACCCTTGTCATTTAACATATGTCCATGTTTTCCTAAGTCCTTGCAATTAGTCATTTCTGTTATCACTCTCTCCAGGTCTGAATTAGTTCTATCTAATGAGATCCCATCAGACTGTGCTAAATAATTTCCTTTATCAGAAATTTAAGCTGATTTTTTCCATCTGATTTTGGTACATACCTAAATATTTTATTCCTGTTTCTGTAAATGTCTGAGCTCTTTTATTCTATTTTATCACATATTTAAATGTGTGCTTGATTTTAAATATTTTCACATTGTCATTACTTTCAACAGGATAATTTTAATACATGTTGTGCATGTGATCCAAATGACCTGCTGCATTGGTCTAGAGTGCTTAAGTTATTAGGTGACACTATTTAAAATTGGATTTCTAAATATGGCGTAGGTAAAAAAAAAATATTTCTACATATTATGCCATGTGTTCTTCCCACTTTTTTTTTCAAACCTAATCATTCAGGCAAAGTTGTTTAGTTATCTGGCAATTGTCACATTTATTATCTTCTAAAGATTCTCTTTCATAGGATTTTCAGAATAGTAGTGGAATTTTGCTTGTGCTTTTTTTATTAATGTTAGTTAATCTAAGTGTAGATTAAGTGTAATCTAGCACTTTTTATTTCTAAGATTCTGCTGTGCAGAAAGAAATGTACTTGCCCATAGGAGCTATATGTGTCCCATTCACTATAAATAGCACAGTAGATAGGACTCTGTCCACGGAGCCCTGCGATATTCCAGCTGTAATCATGCAAGGCAATGCTTCTATCCTATTTGTGCAAAACTCGTCGACTATGGTCCATGGAACCTCTCTTCTGCAATACTCCAGCACAAGAGGTTCTCCATGTGGATATCTAAAAAATGCTGTTTAGTCATCTCTCTGCTCCCTGTAGATCCTTTTTATTAAGCTTTCCTGTGTTTTATTACATAATCTACCACTTTTCATGATGAGGCAGAGATGAACATTGACAAAAATTACTCTGAAACTCAAAGAAGATCCTTATTCCCTTACCAGTCTACTGGTTCCTGATCTAGTTCCTGTCCAGCAGGCAACAGCACAATTCCCTTCACCTTCCATGATGCAGGATCAGACCTTGTCATGAAACTGGCCAGGTCTGTTGGTGTTGGAAAATGTTACAAGCCTACCAGGTTAAACAAATTTCCTCAGCTACTGTGGGCAGAAAAAGAAGGGTCTTAGTTGTTCAAACCTTTCCACCTTATCACCCAATTTTCCCAGTGGGTGTCTACATCTATAATTTAGTGTGGATTGAGTAAAATAATAACAAAAGCACTTGCTACTTTGATCTTGGTATGTTTATTTAATGAGTGTTCCATATGCAAAAATTAGTTGAGCATAGGAGTCCAGACTACAATGCGCCGGTTTGCATTTATTTTACCTTATTTTATTTTACTTATTTTCAGGTTTTTATTTTTATTTTATTTTGTTTACAGAGCCAAGGTTAAAAGGAGCAGGAGCCCAGCTGAGAGAGTTCAGAGTTCATCTCTGCATGTTCACTGTCTTCCATTTAAATGTACACAAAGGACTAATACAGTACCCCCTCTCCCCTGGGCTGTCTTTGATACACTCTGCTGTGCCTGGACTCTGCCACTCCTCCTATCAGTCTGATCCTACTTCTTTTAGCCCGCTGTGCTCAGCACTGTAACCTCATTCAGCTAGTGCTCTGCATGCAGGCTAACAACTTCAAGGCTCTGTCAGGCATTGACACATGCAGGCTCCAAGCGGGAAGCTAAACACTCCCCTTCACCTTTCCTGCAGTTTCACATTAACCTCTATTAAGTGCAGGAAAAACACAAATGCTGTAGTGCCATTATTCAGGTTTTAACTACCAGTGTGTATTTAGATATTCAGCCAGCTCTCCACCTATGAGAACATACTCAGCAAACGCTCTGTCTCCTCCTTTTCTCCCAGTGAGAGAGGTGAATAGTGAGTTAGCTTGAGGAATGCAGTGGTGGTAGGTCTGGGTTGGGCATTTATGGCACAGGCATGAAAATCTGAGAGAAAACTTTGACAGCACTGTCTGTATTTTTCTGAGGCAATAGCCGGTGCTATAAATGGAAAATGAGGCAAAAATGGTCTCATTTGAGGAGACTAAAGCAGCATATTTACAAAACATTTTGTCTTTGAAAACCAAGCGGTAGAAAAGGCACAGTGCAGTGCTAGTCTGCAAGCCCTATCACACTTGGATCCAAGCACTGAATGGATCCAAGTCTGTCGGGTGCTGCGGGTAGAGAGAGTTTTGTGGCTGTTTCTGGCTTTTTCTAAGATAGGAAATGTCTGACAATGTTTCCTTGCAAAGCAGCGCCCTCGATTCCCGCTCTGGGGCTGCTGCCAGTGCTCACACACCTTGTGGCTGCCCTTAAGACTGGGGCAGATTCCTTCCCAGCTCCAGTCTGCCTAGTCCACACATCACTATACTTGGATCAATTAAAGACAACATACCCCATATTCCTGGTTCAGACTCTTCGGCAACATGGAAGAGAATGAAAGGACCAGAGACATAAAGGATTTGCCTAATACCTGGCTCTTGAAAACAAGTAACAGAATTAAAATTGATAATAATAATAGTAATAATAATAATAATAATCTTGAGACAAGCCATCTCTACTCTATTGCTTGGTTCATCAAACTTTCTGTATCCTGGAGGGCTCCTAGTGTTCCAGATGGGACAGGACTCCTCCAGGTCCTGCCAGTCTGCACTAATCAATCACCTTCCTTTGGCCATAGAGGGACACCCAGCTCTGCAAAGAATTTGGCTTCTTTTTGCCATGGTGCTGCATTCAGGCATTTTCACCCAATCTCGTGGTGTTCCAGTATGGTCCTCTGCTGATAAACAAGGTTTATGGAAGGAGGGAGGGCAGACAGCAGAACAATCAAACTTGATAGTATTAGATTGTTTTTTGACAATTTTCCTGTGATAGTCCTTCAGTGAGGTGTCAAGCTTCTTTCCTGGGAAGGATGCCTGTCTGGAATGCATTACTGTAACCTGTCTTGGGCAAATTTAACCGTGTTCAAGTGCAGCATATGAAATGGAGTTCAGAAGACAAAATGGAGTTTCAATTTAATACAAATATACCACTTTGCCAAACTGTGTCAAGAAGGGGATTTTCCATCCTGTACAACGTTTAAGACCATCTCTGTTTTTATCTTTAGTGGTTGCCATAACAAGATCAACTGTTTCTTTAGCACAGTAATTTGATGATTTGTGTTGTATCCCATTATTATTTTAGTCTCATTTCAGCAGTTCTGAGTAAAATAAAATATCACTCTTTGTTATCAAGCAACCTGAGAACAATATCCACTCTTGGCATTTGGTTTAAAATAAACAAAATTACCTAGTTTTAAAGGTTTTTCAGGATTAGTGGCTTTTAGATAATGGAAGTTACAAATTATATATATAAGCTATAAGCAGTAAAATCACTAAATCACTAGAAAGAAATAATCGTTTTACACAATACTATTGCAACATCTTCTTAAAATTAAATGTAACAAATTGTTCTGGGGCACCACCAGAGTAAGGTAAACTATGGTTTAATGATATAACTAAAGTTTATATTTAAATATAAATCTGTCTTCCAGTTCCAATCTAAGATGGGAGAAATTTGTATTTAGATTATGTGATTAATAACACCGGCTTTGAAGATCTGTAATGTCCTTTGAAGAAATCAGGATGTCAAGTCCAAGTGGCTTTTCCCAGAAGCTGAACTTATTAAACACAGCACCTTTCACCAATATCATCACGTCTCCCCTTGCTTCTTCTCCTTTAATGTTTACATTTTAGAATATCACTGTTGGGATTTATTTGTGCACAGAACATTATCCAAAGTTGCTCCCCCTCCATACTCCTGTCCCAAGCTTGTTTTGGCGTCAAAAGCCATGTGGGCTCATATTCCTCATGCTTCCCTGCCCACACTGCAGCTGGACGAGATGCAATATTGTCACGTTGTGCGACTTTTCATGAAAGGGAAAAACTCAAACATTCATGTGCTTGATTTTTTTCGTCTACATAGCTCATGTAACCATGCCTGAAGAACTCAGGGCATATATATATATATATATATATATATATGCATACAAAGAGAAAAAACTGTGCAATAACCTCAGAAGTCAAAAACTGGATGAAAAATGAATAAAAAAAATAAACTCGCATTTCACAACAATGGCAAGGAAGTGTTAGGTAGCAAGAAGATGGAGGTAGAGGGGAGAAATGTTATTCTCCCTGTAATCCAGATAGCACAGGTGATCCTGGCAATGAAAACAGAGTGACTTGGCAGTGGAGGGGAGAACAGGAAGTCAGGCTGAAAGCTTTTTTTGTCTATGTGGTAGCTGTCATCTGAACAAGCTAAGTGAAGCTAATGCAGATATTAATCTGCATTTATAATCACTGTATGTGCACATACAGTTACCAGTATAAAAATATATACCAGTATATAAATATATTTTATTTCCAGTTATCCTCTTTGGTTCTCAAGCCCTTCTAGCTTTTTCTGCCATCTTGCACCTTCCTTTTTGTATTTCAGAGTTTTCTGTGAATGAAGTTAATCAAATAAACATTCTCTCAGTTGGTGTCACCATGAGAAATTTTGTTGTCTGTTCAAGCTGTTTATAGTATCTTTGTGACATAGTCCACGTAGGGTGTTTTTCATTTAAAGCATGTTAAGAATGAATAAAAAAATACTGTTCTTGCAAGCTTTGCTACTTTATAATCACTCTTTTAAATGCTGGTAAAGTTTGCCACAATTTAAATGGGAAGATGAAAACAGGCTTCCTGGCCATACATTGTGTGACTGGTATCATACCATGTTAATGGAAGACAGAAGCCAGCCTCGGATCCCTTAAAACGCTCTGGCTTTTGCTGAACTCTGTCATACCTCTTGCATCAGTTACAGTCAGACAGTGTTTATGCAATTACATCCCTAACTTCAATGAGTAAATTGTATTTAATAAGAGCAGTTGGGTATTTTGTGCATGTTGGTTGCTGAACATCACAACTTGTCTTACGAAGGGTCATTCTGAGGGGGCTTCTAACTGGCCATGCCGTAGTGTTGCCTGTATTATTTTTTTATAATAATCATTTAAATAAAGAATATTATACAATCCTGAATTTATATCAGAACTAGCTCCGTTATATTTCTTCTCATATTACAATGCAGTCATATTCTTCATTTGCTCTCACCCAAACTTCTCATGCAGTTATACTTTAATGTGAAAAGAAATGTTGTCAAGAGTAGTTATTATCACACACCAGAAGATTGTATTAGCATTCACTTTTAATAGATTAAAATGAAAGATTTTGAAGTCTGCTCTTAATGATACTGAAGGATCGTGGAGACACATTGGGAAAGCATTATATGAAATGTCATATGATATATATACATCATACATAGGTTCATAAAAGACAGTTCATTTAACTGCCTGCCTTTGTATTTCATCTGTTCTGTTGGGATGAATCATCCACAGTTAAGTGATGCTTGTGTAGATTCTTTGCTTGAAATCAAGCACAGTGAGTGGCAGGAAAGTTTAGGGAATACAAGATTCTTGAGGACCTGAGAATGATGAGTACAATAAGGCAATTTTGGAGGCACAGAGTATAACCTGAAAGAAAACTCTGGTAGTTGAAGGCATCTTTGAGTCATATCTGCTCATCTTTTGATTCATTCTGATCCAGACAGGTTGCTTGACCTGCTGTTGCATATATCACCTTACTTGTAAAGCTGAATTCCAGGTGGATATAGCATGAATTAAGGTGTCCAGGTGGAGAGTTTTTGAGAGGTGCCATGCTGCAGAGCCTGCATGTCACAAAGCCGTCTATTAAAGGTGAAATGATTCAATATTCATTTCTGGGGTTTAGGGGCATGTTTTGAAAGCTTCTAAACAGATGGGAAAAAATATGAATAGAACTTTATAGTTGATCAAATTGTTGGTATTTTTTCCTCAGTTTATTGTTTTGGCGTGGGATTGTCACACTTGGGCAAGGTGTGGTGCCTCAGTTTTTCTGAACTTTTTGTTATTGAAGGCTTGTGTACCCTTTTTTTGGCTGGGGTGGGATGTACAGGTCATCTTTATTCCACACTGCTTTGCTAGTTGGGAAAGGGGATGATGAATAAACAATTCAGTATTGCAGTAAATATTTTGTTTTATTCTGGTATACAAAGATCATAATTTCACTCTTCTATAAACATTTTAGTAAACATTGAGAATATGAAGGAGGTATAACCTGGCAATACCTGCAGTATGAAGGCATGTGTATATGCTTCATGCTTTGAGTTTGCGGGTGGTTTTCAGGCTCATATCCAAAGTCTTAGGAACTTCCAAGAAGCCATACACCACACTGCACTGGACTGAGGGCAGATAATAATTTAAGCAGTGGTAAATGTAGTACAAATACTAACATTGCAAGAGTGTTAGTGTCAGCTGATGTATTACAGTCCACAATCTGCATATATAAACACTACAGAAAATATACATCCCATCAAACCTTTCTGACGTATATAACCTATTACACAACATCTTACACATACTTCTGGCAAGCAGATGCTAAATACTGCAGTGACTAAACTCCATGCTTGAATATTGAAGAAATTAAGTAATAAATCAGACAGCTGCTGGGTATTTTTAGATGTTAACAGGTCACTCAGATTTTACAAACATTATGCATTGATATATTTTTCTGAAAACTTACCCTAACAAATAAATCCAAAATGTTGCAGAAGGTCATTTCTCATGTGAGCATCAATCCCCTTACATTTCTCATATAAGGTCAAAAGGCCAGGAAGTTTAAATTTAGGTATAATTTTTTTGTTTTGGTTTCTCTGAAATGTGCTCTCATAAAGCCCACAGACCATGGCAGAATAAAAACATTTCAGAGCTAAATAGAGGGCCACAAGTAACAAACAGGAGAGGCTGAGATCCAATATCCTATCATGCCAGGGGGACCACTAATAGCAAGGCACTGATTAGGTAGGCAGATAATCCAAGTACAACACACAGAATTATAAAAATTTCAGTGTTCATGGAAAAATACCTTAGGGAAATTATTCTAAGAATGCATATTTGGTGATTGTAAGCATGGGAGCAAGGACAGATGACCAAACATTCAAAAGTGGGAATCCTGTGGAAGACTAGTATACTTCATAAAGATTCTTAAATCATAGCCTCATGAATTATGGAAGGCAAAATAAATTGAAATAACCCTTGACTGTACCTAGCCAGTATGCAGAAAAGAAAAGAAAATTCTTCATATTCATTGCAACTAAACACATGCAACACAGTATTTGAATTATAGCCAAGCTTGCAATGTATCACAACAAATGTATGAAAATAATGAGGGAAATTCAAAAGAGGAGACTCAAGGAATGATGGTTTCCAGGGCAGATAGGACACGCATAACCAGCAAGTGTAACTATCCTGTCCATAGGATTTCTTATAAATATGATATGGATTGCAACTGTTCGGAAAAAGATATCAAACTTAATTCTAAAATGTCTGAGAAATGATGAGTTTGCTGTTGACATAATGCTTAATTACTTCCTAAAGTAGGAACTTGTATCTTATTTCAAGACTGAATTTCTGTAACTCCCATTTCTCAACACTAGATCTCATTATACCACTGTCAGGAAGGCTGACATCTTGCTATCAGACATCTTTCCAGGGTGTAAGTACCAATCACAGTGATCAAGGCACCTTTCAGCCTTTCGTCTGACAAGCTGAATAAGTTGAGCTCCTGTAGGCCTTGCACTGGAGTGCTTGCTTTCCAACTACTGGTTGTGAAATCTCTCTTCAGAATTTCACCTGTCCATTTGAGTAGAAGAAACAATGCATTTTTTTCCAGTGCAAACAATCCAGATACTAAAATTTTTTCTCCAAACCTGTACTTTGAATGCTTGTAAATAAGAGCATTATTGGATGAAAAAGCTGAAAGGAGTGGTACATGTCAACAAGAAACAAAAACCGAACAAGCATCAATCTCTATTTTATTATCTAATCTAACTATCTCTGTTCTGTCAAAATTTGGAAATACTCTATTCCCTATGGCAGATCTGTGTCTGTGACATAATCCTTTCCCTCTCATGAAACTAGGACTTCTGACAGATAGTCTGTGACTATTAAATAGCTCTGACCGGGAAGGGCAGACCATCAACTGCTGTGCCAAGAGCTGGCACTTGTTCATGTTACTGCTGCTGTTACAAGCCTTGTAGCCTCTGGCAGAGAAAGAGGATGAACAGCTGGAAGCCGAAACCTTTTCAGCCACCTCAGCAAAAATTGGTAGAGCTATCTGCCAAAGCCACAGTTTAACTTTGCCACCTTGGGCTAGTTGAATATACTGCACCTTGCAGGGAGAATATCTCCGGAAGCTTAGCACTGATCAAGAAATGTCCATTGGATATTTCACAGGCACCTTCTGTAGGAGCAGAGCAAGCTTAGTAGTCGGGACTTCTTAAAAATGCTGCTGCATCATGCAAAACAATGGCTCATGTCCAAAATATGTCACTCTAAGCATTCACACAAGGGGTCAGGTGCAAGTTATTTCAAACAGACCTCATAACAGCTGGAAATTTGTGGCTGATGACTGGAGATAGAATTCCTGCTGTTGTTCATTTCTACTTTAAGGTTTGAAAAGATTTTCCCTAGATCCTGAGCAGACACTGGGACTATTGCCGCCCTGTTGGCACTGCCACTTGAGTGGGTGTGACGAGAGTTCTGCGGGGACATTTTCCAGACTATGTAAGAAATCAGTAGTTTTACACTTCTTTGTGCTGGTACAGGATGAGGCTTCAGATCTGACAGTTTTTCTCCATCTAGACCTTCAGATTTTTATCAACTCCTTTCTATGACATTTCCATTACTTCTTAACTGCAGTTGAGAGAAGAAAAAGAAAAAAAAAAGAAAGAAAAAAAGGAAACAAGGTTTTTATATATTGTACATATATCCAGGAATGGTATTTATCATTTACAGAAGGTTATTTTTTCAGTTCTGATTATGAATGTTTACTTTATTCACACATCAAGCAAGCTATCCTCTTGGAGGATACGGACGGGAGGTATACTGTTTCATACATTCAAATGTCTGAAAGCTGTCTGGAAATGTATTTCCTACTTTCTGATATGGGAACATTTCAATAGGAGGGGGTTTAATTTGTTTTGAAATTTCAACTCTTGTTGTGCTCAGAAGCTAAAGTTGGAATCCATTAAGATGCATTTTAGTGCAGATTCTGTTCTCATCTTCCTTTTCTCAGTAAGTGTGCAATTCACTTCGTACTTCATTGCAACCAACAGCAATATGTATACATGGTGCACAAAATGAGGCATTTTGTTTTAAAACAGATTGCAGATGAAAGGAAACCATTCATTTCTTCCTTGCTAGCTGTAATTACTACAGCACTAATTACTCCAAATCACTGACATCCAGGGTCAATAAGGATGACAACAGGAACATCAAAGACAAGATGCACACATGCAATTACAAGTCTCTAAATCCAGGCTGCAATATTATTTTATAGCAACTGTTTTTTTCAGTCAGTGCTAAAAAACCAAGTTTGCTGAATGTTTACTATTATTTCCTTTGCAGTTTGACGGTGAAAACATGTATATGAGTATGACAGAACCAAGCCAGGACTATGTGCCAGCCAGCCAGGTGGGTTAATTAATCTTCTCTGCCTTGTTTCAAATTGTAATTAAAAAAATTCAAAGAGTTGCATTGCAAATGAGTGGCACTATCAGTAACTGCTGCAATCAGGAATAATCATAATTTATAAACAAAGCATTTAAGCCTTGTTTCCAGTTAATGAGATAGAGCTGATAAAACACCAGAGTTGGCGTTTGTTGAAAGATACTACCTTGTTTCCTCTCCAGAATGCAAGCAGCTGTTTTGCCAGCGTGATCTTTCCTAAACAGTTGTTTTACCCTCAGGAAATAAAGTCTTTACAGGTGCAGGTTATTTGTTTATCTGACTGAAGACAAGTTAATCATTATAAGCTATACATGTCACAAATAGCTTTAATTATCATTCATAGGACAGTTGAAGAATTGCATTTTAACACTAATCCTGTGTTTAAGGAATGTTGCTATTATATACAATTAACAGCAGGGTTGAGACAACGACAGCCTTCTGTAGTTTGCAGGCCAAAAGGCTTAATGTGATGTGGATTCTTTAAAGGTATTTTTGAGCCGTTTTCCTTTTGGGGAACCATAAACACTAAATTTTGAAACTGGATGTATATTAAAAAAACTTCCACCTTTCCACTTGAACCCAAAGATCCTATAGTTTTCTAAGAATTACAAATTTTAATTACTCCTTAAAAAGCAAAAATAGTTTTGAAATTTTTGCTACATATGCAGGGCAGAATTTTTCATTTACTTCATGTGTTTCAGTTTAACTTCGCACTGTTAGGTGGTGGGGATAGTGCTGCAGGTCAGTTAGATTGTGTCGGAAATTGCCATGAATGACCAGACTTTTGGTCTATGTCATGCAATATTTCAGCCCAGCAGTACCTGGCCTGACAGGAGCAGGAGGACTCTCATTAGGTGAGAAATGTTTGCGTGAAGAGTGATTATGTTTAGATAAGCTGGATGTAACTTAGGAATCAATTTTGTGCATTCAAAACTAAATGTCTTCAGGAAGTAGTGTTCTTCAGGTACACAGGTACACTGTGGGGCAGGGAAGCAGGAGGCTGTGTGAGATGAGTACAGGTTTCAATCAAAAAGGCTGTCTTTAAAGTGTTCCGCCATGCTGGTTCCCAGCTTTCTGTTGAAGTCACTCTGAAATACCTTTAGAGACCAATAGTACTTTGCATTTAGGAATTGTGCATGATTGAACTTATTCCGCTAAGAACCCTCCAAGATCCAGAGGTAGTTTAGAATAGAACTGTTTGATTAAAAAATGAAAAATTATATTATTAATTTTTCTCTAACCATTAATCCAAAAACTGTACTGACAAGTTTTAGTATTACTATTAGATTAAAGCAGCCTAGTATCATCTCATTTTTGCCTTAAGGGTTTTGAAGTGCAAGGGCTAATTGAATTTGTTTGAAACAGTAGAAATACAAACTCTGTGAATGATTGCTGTTATCAGGCAGCTGCTACCTTTCAGAGAATCATTATGTCTGTCTTAAATAGTTTTGAATAAAGAATTGCAAAGCCACATTATACATCAGAATTATTTTTCTTCTGTTGATATTTTTGTACTGTGTATTCATGTAGTTTAAATAATTTAAATGGCATCTTGAAAAATTAAGAGTGTAAGTTTTAATCTTTTATGCAGTTTCTACATGTGCTAACAAGGCTCAGATTCTCAGAGATATTTATGCATCTAACACTCACTGGTTGCAGTGAAAGGTGCTTAAAGTACCTTAGAAGAGCCAGGCCTAGGTATTTTAAATGCAAATGACTTTGTATTCAAGGAAAAAAAAAATCTATCAAATGTGACATTTCCAAATTCAAATATGGAAACCCTGAATGCTTATTAAGGGCTGGAACCAAGAAAGGGCTTGCAGACTGAAAATTTGACCATGGCAAAGCTGAGCTCTTGGGTGTCTGGCTCCCAGGCGGAGTTCAAAACTAAAAGGCAACCTCTCCCTCCTTTGCTGGGGGACCCATGTGGCAAGAAGCAGCTCAATCCATGTGGCAAGAAGCCAAGCACTGTGTTTTAAGTTGTGACCAAGTGTATACCAGTCAACCAGCCTTCTGTGCCTGTTTGAGAGTAGCTGTCAGCCTTGGGCTGTCACAACCTCCTTTCTCTTGCTGGGATTTTCTCCTGGTGCTTACAGTCTTGCAGTGAATATACGGAATCCTAGAATGGATTGGGTTGGAATGGACCTTAAAAATCATCTAGTTTCAACCCCCATGTCATGGGCAGGGAACTTTCCACTAGCCGTGGTTACTCAGAGCCCCACCCAGCCTGGCCTTGAACACTTCCAGGGATGGGGATGTTGCAGTGACCCAGCCCACTGGGGGCTGTGGTAGGGGGTCTTCCCCTAGGCTTGAGAGGAAGGCTTCTCCTAAGGACATTATGTACCCCAGTTCTGTTTCTTTGATTGATCCATTGTTTCTCCCTGCCCCTTTTATTCCTTACATGTCTGTTTTCCCTTCCCTGTATCCCCCGTTGGCCCTTGTACCTCCCTCGCGGTATTCCCATTGGTCCCTTGCCCTAGCCCCATCTCTGCACCACCCCTGCACCCCAGCACCCTTGATCCTGATGTTTGGCCCGCCCTGCAAACCTCCTATATAAGGCCCGGGCACTTCCTCCATTTTGTTCTTGGCTCCTACCCTCCCCTGCCATGAGGCTGAAATAAATCATCTCGTGTGCAAGAACATGCCAAGAACCCTTCCTGATTCTTTCACCATCCGCCTGTGTGTGTGTGCGTGCCTGCTGCTTCTCTGACTAAGCTGATGCTGCCTGCTTCACCCCTATGGGAGTCTGACCCCTGCAGAGCTGCTTCCTCCGGGAAGCCACCCAGAAATGGAGGCTCGACGAGAGGGGCAGAACGGGGGCCTTGGTGCATCCGAGCTCGTCAGCTGGAAGGGCAGCGGCCCCGCAGAAGCAACTCCAAACCCCATGGAGACGTCTTCGGGAAGGTCACGGCACCCTCATCCACCACACCGCTACATGGGGAGTAGTCCACAACATCTCTGGGCAACCACCCAGTTGTGGTGGGTGCCAGTGCTTCACCACCCTTATAGCAAAGAACTTCTTCCTAATGTCCAATCTAAACCTATCCTCCATCAGCCTAAGACCGTTCCTCGTTGTCTTATCACTACAGGCACTTGTAAAAAGTCTCTATCCAGCTTTCCTGTTTGCTCTCTTTAGGTACTGGAAGGCTGCTCTAAGATCTCCCTGGAGCCTTCTGTTTTTCAAGCTGAACAACCCCAGCACTTTTAGCCTGCCTTCGCAGAAGAGGTGTTCCAGCTCTGTGTGGGCTGGAGCATATGTGAAAGCCTGTAATAATAACAGTATTTGAAAAAAATGAAAAAAAAAAAGAAAAAAAGAGAGACAAAACAACTTCACTGGGAGCAGGAATCTGGGGTGTGTTGGAAACCTGCCTCTCATGTTTCATCAAGAATCTGCAACTGTGAGAGGAGCCTTCCAAACCTGTTCCTGACATAGCTGCTAGTCATTCCTCAAAGGAACCAAACAACTCTGCAATGACAGTATCTGTGAGGTCTTCACTGACTGTAACAGGGTGCTGTTCCTTTCTTGGGCATAAACATTTGGTGGTCAGCCAAAACTGGTGAACTGACTACCATTTCAAGATTCAGCCTGATGGTTAGAACTGGAAAAAAATACAGTATTTCCTGCTCTGAAAACAAAGCATGAAGGAGTGTGTAGCTTACAGGGATAGGGAGAGGAACAGTAAAGGATGCAATTTCATTTTCTGACCCTAGTTTTTAGGACTGTTTGTTCATTTTCCTGTCACTGTTACTGGATGTAAAACACATAATGCCATAAAAAGAGAGGAGGATGATCATAGTTGCTTCATTCATAGTTTTGTCCTTTTGCACCTGTGCTCATGAGTCTTGCCATTGCATGACCTCAGTGAGAGGAATGCAGGCACCTTCCCACCCTTAATAACTTGGCTGTTCCCTTACAAGATCAGAGATGATGGATTGAGTCCTGTCAGAATGAGGAGTGAATTAATTACTCTGCTTTTCTTGATGGATTCACATCTGTTAACTGAAATATGAATCCCACATGTAAGGAGATACATGGTCCTATCAGAAACCTCTATTCAGGCTCTGGTCATGCTGACTGAGTCAGACCCAAGAATCATTTTCTAACTTTAGTCTGACACAGCTTATTTGGGAAGTGGGTTGGCAGACTGAGTCATGGTATGTAACTCGAAGGACCGAGGGGTTTCCACTTGGCTTTCTTCAGGATTGTGTGACCATAGAAGCAGGATTGCTGGGATCCTGATGCGTGCTGTCAAGCACCTCAGTTGTGTCTGTTTACTGCAAAGTGTTCATATCCAGAAAAACATCACTTTATATTATTTTATGGGTTTTAATCAATTTATACCCTTTAGGCTAACATAAATAAAAGCTCAGCCATTGGACAGAAAAAATATAGTTTTGTTCCTTTTGCTGTATAACATCAAACATCTGCATAGTTTGGTAATCCAAGACAAGTTGCCTCACAGCATCCCTCAACAATAATTATCATTTCTGTTCAATTTTCAAATCAGTACATGCTTTGGGACTTACAGACCAAGTTGCTAAGTAGCAACATATGGCTCACTACTGTTCCTGTGATGTTGCTGCGAGCAAATAGCATAATTCTATACTTGAAATTATTTTTACAGAAAGCCAGTGCTGGAACTGAGCCAGAAGTGTAAGTATACAGTAAAAATTAATGATATTCTTTTAAACTGTCCCAAAAGGCTGTTTGGCAATGTTGTCTCTGTGTACATTTTATATATACGTGTAAGTACTGCATTTTTGGTTATGATATATGTAGTACAGGACTCTACACTGAAGGCATCTCCTAAATGAGTTATGCCAGCCATATTAACAAACACACATTAAAACAGTGACATTTTCACTACTAATTGCACTTTGATCTGAAAGTATTTATCATTTTAAAATAAAAGTATGCCAACTTATCTGCATTTGAGATTCCCCCCAATTATTGTTTTCTCCGCACACCTATAATTGGAATCTTGGACATGAATTATTCTTTATGTTATTCCTCCTCCTGTAATTTGTGGGCCACGCACAGCACAGTATAAAATTATATTGCTTATTTTACATTTCTTCCTAGTCACAATATGGAATGTAATTCAGGATTCTGTTGCACAAAGCTTTAACACATTCGTAGCCTTCCTGAGGTTAATGAGTCCAGCTGCCAAATTCCCTGCAAGGTTCAAAGGGAAGGGTTGAGAACAGGCCTGGAGCTGATGATTTGGGGCAGTACCCCTGTTGTCCCACTGGGAAGAAAAGATCTGAGGCAGAGAAAGGAATGCTGTTTGCTCAGATGTGGTATTTTCCTGCTTCCCAGAGCTATGCCAGGGAGATCCATCTAAAATATATGTGCATGCTATTTGATACAGGGGGCACCATGGGTATCAAAACTGTTTTGTCCTGTAGAGCTACAGGGTGAAATAGGATGGAATGGCATCCAAAAGAGAGATTTTTCATATTAATATTGCCTTATGCACATGGTTCTACATACAGCCTTAATGTATTTTTTACATTTTTATACTGTAATTTCTTAGATTATTAATGACATAATGATTCCTCATGTGAAGTAGGGATGGATAAATGCTACACAATAGCTGCCCTCTCTTGCTCTGTATTAGTCCTTCCTTGTAGGTAGGCTAGAATTCCAGGGTACTGCCAGAGGACACAGCTCTTCAGTCTTGTTGCCTGGAACAGTCTCCATCCTCAGAGCAAGGCAGGAGTTGGCTGCCTTGGAAAGGACTGAGAAAAAGCAGCAGTCTTAGATGGAGAATCATTACATGGTCCAGTGTAGTCCCATGGGTACATGCTACCCTGACCTGAAGTCCAGCACAATCCTGCCCAAAAGTTGGAAAGCTTTTGCTCATTATTTAAGAGGCTGCTCCACAGTGAAAAAGCGATGCCACCTGGGCAATCTGCTAGCTGGCTGCAGTCCGGGGCTGTTCTGGACCATATTCCACCTCCCTCCTCCTGATCTGCTATGTTTTAATTTCAAAAATAGGTTATCAACAGAAGGGAATGTACTTCTTGGTCCTCCATTTCTCTGAAGTAGTCTATAGATGCCACATTAAAAAAACAAAAAAGAAAAGGACATAGATTAAAATGGCCTCAGGGAAAGAAAAACACCCAGGCAGGCCTTTCAGATCCTGAATGAGTGATGAAAGGTAGATGTAACTTTACCCTGCCTTTCCCTTTTGTGTAAAACATAGTCTTTTAATGTTGTCTTAACATCAGGCACAGAGTCTGGAAAGAACTGAGTCCCTGATAAAAATACACCAACAGTTGCATTAACAAGGTATCTATATATTTATAGATGTACATCTTTATAATCATAGAATGGTTTGAATTGGAAGGCATCTTTGAAGATCATCTTGTCCAGTTCCCTGCCATGAGCAGTTACATCTTTCACTAAATCAGGTTGCTCCAAGCCTCATCCAACATGACCTTGAAAACTTCCAGTGATGAGGCACACACAAATTCTCTGCACAATCTCTTACAGTGTTTCACCACCCCCACAGTAAAGAATTTCTTCCTGTGTCCAATCTAAATCTATCGTCTCTGTTAAAAACTGTTGCCGCTTGTCCTGACACTACAGGCCTCGGTAAAAGGTCTTTCTCCATCTTTCTTATAAGCCCCATTATATACTGAAAGGTGTTATTAAGGTCTCCTTAGAGTCTCCTCCAAGCTGAACAACCCCAACTCAGCCTTTCATCACAGGAAAGGTGCTTCAGCCCTTGTACCTCTGTGGTCCTTCTCTGGGCTCAAACCAACAGGTTCATGTCTTTCCTGCGCTGATGACCCCAGAGCTGGATGCAGCACTCCAGATGAGGTCTCACAAAAGCAGAGTAGAGGGGCAGAATCCCCTCCCTCGCCCTGCTGGCCATGCTGCTTTGGATGCAACCCAGAACATGATTGGCCTTTTGGGCTGCAAGCACATTGCCAGCTTATGTCCAATTTGTCATCCATCAGTGTCCCTGAGCCCTTCTCCAAAATGGATGAATGTCTTTAGCTTTAATGCAAAATGTATGAACGTGTACTGTGTATGTGTTCAAGGATATTTTTTTTGTAGTCAAATGCCTCAACTTTTATAAAAATAGAAGTCAGAATTAGGGCCTGTCGGCTGGAATTTAAGAGCTTGTACAAATGTCACAATAAAGAAGTAATTCAGTTGAAATACCTTTTCCCTCTTTTACTCAAATTCATTTTAGTTGGTTATGTTCAGTAAGTGTGGAACTTGTACTCTGACCAGAAGAAGAAATTTATACGACCTACTTATCTCTGAAAAATGAGTTACTTAAACATGCCTTAACTTAATGCTTCGTTCATTTAATGCCTATTCTATAGCACATGCTGTAAAAACACTAAAGAGGGCAAAATCTAGTCCCTAAGGATCCTAAGCAAACATACCCATAATTACAGTTGTATAAACAAAAGTGTCCCTCTCCAGCCTTCAAAAATCATTAGCGTGGATCTGTAAAATTGAGATCATATCAGAAACCTCAGCAAGTATAACAAAATTTTCAGTGTGCTATTTGTCTTCTGGCTGTGAAACCTTGCACTTATATTTTCTTTACAGCCACGTGGGCAGAAAACTTTTTAATGAAACAAGTTTGGAGGGTAACTGCCTAGCTACAGAACGTGGGGCTTTAGAAGTAAATGTCAGATACTGCTAGTGCAATGCTAAAATTGTGCAGTTGGCCCTGTTGTATACACAATGATTTTGTGCATCAATTAAAAGTATTTTTCTTAAGAGTTGCAGATGAGAGGAAAGTAAACACTGTGTCTTGTCTTAGCTGTGGCATCAGGATGATAACAACTTCAGTGATAGGCCCACAATAAATCAATAAAGTAAAAATAACAAAAGCTATTATTTTACCATGAAAAAGGTAAACAGAAAATCAATCATCCAATGATGAATTCTCTATCCAAAAGCCAGAGGTATTTTTTCACATATCGCAAGAGAAAAGGCACTGCTTTTTGCTGTGCATGTCATGAGAGAACTTTCTGTTTAATGAGCAGCCAGTGTAAAATATCCTTCAAAATGTTTCCCTCTGCTCCTCCATGTGCAACTTTTTTAGCATGTGAAAACAGATTACAGACATCATATATTTTAGTTATGTAGTTTCCTTTCCAGGAAACTCTACAGGTCAGCAGTGTGGATGAATTATGGGATGTAACCATGGGAAATGTTAAAGGCAGTATTTTTCAACTGAGCTTCACATAAAATGAACCTTTTTCGGTCCATAAAACGTCTGGAAGAATTACGTGAATTTGAACTACAAATTAGACCAATTACTATTATACTGTCCCTTTTGGCAAAGGCTGCCGCAGTAGAGTCAGTTTGACCTGCTGACCCCTGACTGAATAAACTGATAAGAGGCCAGTCTTTGATTAATCTAGTTAGTTTTACAAAATCTGGCATCTCAACAAGCCCAAACTAGTTACTCAAACCAGTCTTCAATGTAACATTCAAATGATCACTCCGTGGAGTCCCAGAGGTATTCATTACAGACAAAATTGCTCTCGTTGCCTTGCATACAAGCTGAGTTTTCAATGGGAAATGAAAGGCTGCCTGGAAAAATAGGCCACCTAATTAAGTTAAACTACTCTAGCATTTGGCTTGACATCTTCATTACTCAAAATTAAAAAGATGCTTCACTTGAGCACACAAGTTACTATTGTTTATGTTGTTTTCCTCTTAAATTGGCTTCTTACATAGAAGTCTGTTTTTCAGAATTATATCTTGTAATAGCTTGCATATTTCTTGCAGTTTATAAAAATGTCTTAATAGGTACTACACTGCTGATAGTTTGTACAACATCAGTACAATTGAGCTTATTACTGAGATCTCAGAAGTCCCAATGCTTACATGATGCTTTATTAAGAGAGGGACATATCCTGCCACTTTTACTCACTTAAATAACCTATACTCCTTCATATACTGAGCACTCCTTGGCCTTTTTACTGTGAAGTACTGGGTCCAAAATCTAGATGTTAAAGCCAGGGGGACCACTGGTAGGAATTGGGAGCTTTGATATGCCTCATCTTTCAGCTTTTCCTGTGATTGGCACAGGGCTAAACAAAAGTTACATCAGAATTGCAAAGGGTAGCCATGCCTCTGTTTTGATCCTCCTTTCCTCAAGTGGTGACATTTTACATTAAATCAGATTTTTCTCTGGCAATTTCATCAGTCATTCAGCAGAACTGTAACACAGGTAGGATCCACTGTCCTTTTGAATACTGAGAAGCAATCCATTGTTTCTGAGCTTTTCTAAGTAAAGAAAAGAGAAAGAAGGAGAAAAAAATCCTGAACAAAAAAATAAAAGGATCCTTTGTCCTTCATCACTGTGTGCCCTGAGTACAACATTATTTCATCTTTTAGTGTCTTTCTCAGAAAGGATATGGAAATTTAGACAGACTATTTACCCCCTAAACAGATAAATTGAAATGTAAATCTATACTACTGCTATTTTAAGAGCATTTAAAAATGTAAACAGGTGAAGAGCACACTGTCTTGATTACTGGTTTAGAGTCTATGATGCTAATGAGGCTTCTGGCAGGTTAAATGTGGTGTATCATCTATATTTTCAAGCAGCAGGATTTGTGAAGATGTGACTTCTTTTTTTTTTTTTCCTGTTCAATTCTGCTTATTAAATATGCATATTGCTAGTTTTATTACCCAGTGCTTTGTACTGAGCATAATTTAGTTATGTTTTGCAGAGAGTCTCTAAAAAGTTTTTTTTTAATTTTTAATATGCTTTTTACCTCTAGTTGAAAAAGAATATTTAGCAAATGTAGTAAGTGATTTATGGAAGTATGTCTTATAGTGCTGAGTTCAAGATTATACCATACGTGATGCTGCCTGCATTATAGTACAGACCAAAGCCTGTCAATGAGGAGCTTTCATTAAAATATAGTAGTAGTAGTAGTGGTAGTAATAGTAGTAGTAATAACAACAACAACAATAATAATAATAACAATAATAGTAGTAGTAGTAGTAGTAGTAGTACACGCTGTAGAAGGGACCAAGTGCCTTTCTTTTCAGGAGAGAAGAGTGACAAGGGTGTAGGACAATGACCACGCTTGGATCCCCACTGGGGATGTGCTAAGGAAGGTGAAAGGTGTGGTCTCAGGTTAGAGGGACAATACTTCACTTTGGGGGACTAAGGATGCCCTCTTTGTGCCTAAAGCTCTCGTATTATTCCTAAGGAACTGCTTTGGCTAGTTGGTCGGTAATTCATAAAAGACTTGCAGTTCTCTTTTAAATTTACTCAAATGTTCTAAATAGGAAAATTGCAGAGCTGTATCTTTGTCTGAAGGGAGGCTTAACTGCTTCAGTAATGGTATTGGTGTTTGAGGGCCCCAGATCCTTTAACCGCTTGTAGTATTTGTGCTCCTACTTATTGTCATCTTTAAACTGTATTTCAATTTAAAACCTCCATTGAAAACCCATTTCCCAGCAAACCGCTATAGTACATGCATAAAATTAATGCAATTAATGAAAAGACTCTCAAGAGTGAAATCTTTTTAAAAGTCTGTTGTTTTACATAGTTCTGTACATTTCGAAAATTATGATTGTTTAAAATTAATTATATAATTGTCAGCACATTCTCCTTCTTGAAAACAGAATTCATCTGGTACAGGAAAATTAATGTTTTGCTTTGGGCTTTGGCCTTTAACTAATGTAAATTAGAGAAATTGATTAACACAATACAAAAAAGTTATACCTTCCCCTGTAATACATTTTTGATAGCTGTGGCTTGATAAATTAGTATATTGTGTGTTTTTAAATGAATATGATTTATTGCTGTTGTCTACCATATGAAGAAACACAAAAAAATTGTTTTCAGGATCATTGACTTGAACATATCAATGGCACTGTTGGACAATTCTTACTGAGTGGTAAGATGATTTATGTAACAGACCGAAGGTTTCCACAGCAATGCATTATAGTCTCAAGCTATCAAGCCTTGTTCATGCAGAGACAAAAGCAGCTGAAAAACACTTGCTTCTGAAGGTCCTCCATTTAGAAATTAGAGATAAGGTTGATGCTATTAAAACTCCTGGAAATATCCACTGTCAAATATATTATTCTAACTTTCAAAGGTGTATTAGGTACGTGGCTGTTTTTCTGCTTCTAATGAGCTCATTGTTTTTACATTACTCTCAATTCATAAGTATTTCAGTTATGTAACAACGCGTTCAATAATAGAAGAGGAGACAGCCTGAAGCATCTATCTTTTAAAAACTGGCATCTTTCCACAGTTCAGAAGCAGAAGCCTTGGTGCAAATGAAAAATTAAGACACGCTCTACATAGTTGGCAGAACCATTCATATCATTTAAATTAAATATCTATAGGCAAATTCCCAATTTTTAAGGAACTGTTGCTAATATGAGATTCTGTTGAATAAATGCATGGTGACTGATGCAACCACTGAGCACACCAATCAGACGTACTTGCTGCATGTTATCATCTGTGCTGTCATACGGGAACAGTTCTGCTCTTTCCAGAGGGATGTACATTGGATGTTTGAAAGCTTGCTGCCCCTTTTGGTCAGTCTGTTTGAGCCTTCTCCTTTGATTTTCCTTCTCTGATCACTTTTTAAGGTTCTATTAAAACTATTTTAAATCATCAGTAAGTTTTGCTGGCCAATATGCAGTTATCACTGTAGAGTACTTAAGGAAAGGGGCTGTATTTGTATTTCCTGCCAGCATTTCCCTTATTCCACTGATGAGTAACCTCAAAAGTAAATACTAGATTTTTTTGCGTTTGTGTTATCAGCATAGCAGGATGCATATCCCTAATCTGAGTTTTGTGTTGCCAAAGTAAAGAACTGACTTCTGAGATACACTTCCTCTCCATATCCCAGTTTTGCCCCTCCTTCCATTGCTTGTTGCTGGATTTGGCCAGGCTAAGTGGCTTAAAAGGTAAATTGAAGGGGACCAATGGGGTCTTGTTCAGAAACAAAAGCTTGGGTTTGGGTTGGACAGTGAATCAGGGTTAAGTGTTCATAAAATTTTATTCTGGCAAGATTTTCTCATAAAATTGTACGCCAAGGTAGCATATAGATAATAAAGTCTCTTGAACTCAGAGTGGGCATCTAAATAATTTGTTTCATGAAGTTTCCATCATTTCAAGCAGAAATGTCGCAAATATTTACCCAGAAACATAGAATATTGTCCTTTAGATTTGGGAAGACATTCTAATAGAAAAATCTTTCATAACTGTGTGTCTATAGGTAGTACAAACTTAAGGATAATCCGTTCTGAGGTTCCCATTGTGTGGATTCCATCTGAACATATGTTTATAATAAACACAGGTGTAATGAAAATGCTCTTTATAATGCAGAAAAATTTAAGCCTGTGTCTGTTCAGTGCTGTGCAGCTGGTTTAATGGTGTTAATTTGCAGAGGGCTTTCTCTCTGGAATGTAATAAAGGCCTAGGAAGTTCCCCTAAACTGAAGAGCTGATTAACACCTCTTCCACTCCTGTAGTCACAAGATGAAAGTGAAACCACTGGCAAGGTTCCTAGTAGTTCTGTGGTAAAGAAAATAAAGCATTTCTGCTACTTTTTTTTTGTTTGGTTGGTTTTGGGGTTTTTTGTTTGTTCAAAAATGAAAAGGTAATCTTGCTAAGGCTTCTGTGGCCAGAAGAATAAAAAGGAACTATTCCATGTCTTTCCGAATAGAGCAAGTCCTGCTGATAGGAAAACCAACCATGAAGGAAAAGGAAAAACCCTTGGTGTGGAGGGAAAAGACCCTAACCTACCCCATCCCCAAGAAAAATCTAACAGAGCTGAAGCTACAAGCCATTATTAATATTTATTATTAATACGTATGAGCTGTACTGAAATGCAGCTGGATACAGGGAGTACAGCCTTCCCTGATGCTCTGGATGCTAGATAACTGCTTTCGTTAGAAATTCCAGATAAACGGCTTGTGTTGGAAGAACTGGTGCTTTAAGGAAGCCCAGAGGCCACGACAGGATGATGACTGATCTGGGAGTGGGAGTTCTTGCTGCAGGGTTAAGCTCGAGCCTGGCTTTCTGCTAAAGTTCCCTAAAATTTCCCTTTACTGAAGAGGGTAACAGTACAACATTCCAGGAGAGCCCATTGCCAGAAGTCGATCAGTTGCATCAAGAAGACCCCAGATGGTTACTAAAACAGGTTTTCCAACGGCAAGGCGAGAGGTGGCAGGAAAGTAGGAGTGGGTGTTTGAAGCTTGTAGCTGCCATTCACAGGACAAGCACATGTCCCGTTCCTCACGCCTTTCCTCCAGGCACAGTTGCAAGCGCCTTGTTCAGGGATGTGTAGGGTTTGCTGCAGGTGTATCTAGGAATTTTGGGGTTTGATATGCCAGTATGCCAAGTCATTACAAGCATCTGAACCAAGCTCCTGAACGAGACAAATGAGTACCAGCAAATCACTTTTGAAGCAACTTCCCTGAGGAAGCTATGTCTGTATGCATTACATACACACAATACTGAGCACGGAAATATCAAATTGGCTGAAAATGTGACATGAATAGGGTGCTTTACAGATGCTTTCAAATATCTGTCCATACCATTAGCATATAGCTTGGATGCTGCCTAACTTTACTGAAATAGTACAATAGTTTATGTCCTAAGAAAAAATTAAAAGAGAGGATCATAGGAAATGCTATAATTTGCATTATATGTTATGGGGTCTGTTATTACTGCTTTTGCTATTTTAATCCTAAGTTTAAGTGTAGTGGACAATGATATTGTAGGTGATGTGAGATCGAATACACTCTTAACTGGTTCACAAGCAACAACCATGGTGTGATATTTTTTTTTAATAACTGATCAGAGAACAATTATTTATTTAAAAAGCTTAGTCCATAAAATATATATAACATTATTATATACTTACACATGACACAACTTGGATTGTGCAGCTGCTAGTGCTTTATACTTCCTTCTTAATAAGTGAAGCTAGTATCTTACTGGCAGTTCAATTGCTTCCACCATTTTTGAAGTATTATTAGTGAAAGATACATTTGAAACACAAAAAAATCAAAAGTAAAACCTGGTCCATCTGTATTTGACATGCACAAAGAGGTGTACAAAGAAGCAGATATGCTAAATGCCTGCAGTAGACTGTCAATATTTGATTTAGGAATATTTGCTTTTAGTAGTGAACATCAGTCTCACAGGACAGTGCAAGAAAGAGAAAACAGATGTTAATACTTTGTACCTGGAAAATCATGGGAGAGAAAACTCTTTTGAGGCCGTAAGTCTTTTGGGACAGTAGAGAAGATACTGTTGAACATAAATGTCATCTTTACACAGCTAATGAATCCCTCCTGGTAGCTGTAGGCTACGTGGATCCAAGCTCACCAGGATTACAGTTACCAAATCTAAGGGTACCTGCATTGATTATGCTGGTCCAGGAGAGTATTATGGATGTTATCCCATCCTTCATTTCTGTTCCTTGATGTTTTGTTATTGTGATATTAGACCTTAAACTCACTTTAGGTACCTTTCTCTTCATAATGGATTTTATATAATAGTAATTAGCAACTAGCTAGTGTATGTGTTGTCCCTAATAGTTTTACTTGGTTTTGCAAAATTTATACATTGTTATTGAGTAAATGTGATGTTCTCTTTGCCATGTTTAAGGCTTCTCTCAATTTAGTGAGGGTCTATTTTTACTATATTTCCTCTTGGAGATGTTTCCACTGACGGCTGCATCATGGCTTCTAAAAGCAGGGGCAAATGCAACTTCCAGAGGTCAGTAGACTCACACCAGCTTCCCATTAAGGAGAAGGCAGGGGCAAAGGCAGAGCAAACTCCTGTGCTGGAGGTGAGAAACACAGCTGGAATATATGGGTAGAATGAAAGTCCTCACACCATAGTGATGGTATCACTGTCAAACCCTTTCGTCTCCCTGTTCTGTTGTTTTCATTCTTTGGGATTTTACTTTGGCCTTTCCAGTCTAGACTTCCTGTTCTATTTCATACTAAGATTTTGGTAAAGAGATTAAAACCTTGTTGGAAAAAAAAACCAAAGCAGCCAAAACCATGGCAATGTGCATTAGAGGAGATTTTTCTGTGTTCAGCAGCTCACTGAAAACATTTAATTCTGTTTGGTTTTGGTCTGATTTAAGTTTATATATACATGCTTGTACAAAGGAGAGTAACCTCAGGCATCAAGAGGACATTATTACTATGATGACTAATGAAAAATCCCTTTGTTTATAATTGATCATTGATTCTTCCCTAGTCCTTCTGCATGAATTCATACACCGTACTGTCCTCCATTTGGAAACTCATATTGGGGAAAACATTTTCTTCCAATAGCTGCTCTTTGAAATTGTGCCCTCATATTCATCCTTTCTGGTGATACTTTTCAGGAGCAGAATGTATTTAAATCCTTGCATTTCCAGAATTAACAAAAGCAGCACTCAGAGCAGGACTGCTGTGCTGAAGAGGGGCAGGAAGGGTGGGAGTAGTCTCTGTGCTATAAATCTCCTGACTGTGGGCATGGGATGTGCAAAGACTGATCACTTTGCAAAGGAGTTGGCTGTTCTCAGAAAAGCAGAGCAGGCTTTCCGGCTGAGCCATTGCAACTGATCTCTTTAACTCTTTATTATGCTCACTTTTTCCTTTCAAGAAATACATTCATACCTGCCCTATCCTAAAAATGAGCCTGCCTGCTTATATAGATAAATATTAGCAATTATCCACCTTGGTGCATTACTCTGACTTTGCCTGTGGCTTTTTCCTGGATCAGATAGAGTTGGATGACTTAACGGCAGCAGACAACAAAAGACTAACAGTTGTTTGGTGGAGTTACTAATTCAGATAACTGACAAAATGTACGTATAATTCAGTTTATAGATTAAGAAAGAAAAAAATTAGTTTTTTTAGACACTTCAAATGTATTTTTATAAACACAAAGTATACTTATACTAACTATGTACTGTTTCTTTTTCTTTGTAGCAGAGTAAATGCATGGCATTCCCATATGCATAAAAGAAGTATCTCTCTTCACTATGTAATTCTTGGTCTGAGTAGCAGGGAGTAAAACCAACCATTTTGTGCCAATGTTAATTTTATAAAGTGCATTCCCTTTTCCACAATTCCCATGAAAAAGGTATTCAGCTAGACGAACACTCCAGGAAAATTTTAATAGGACCCTTGAAATCTGTTTGAGTTCACCTTCTTTAAAAAAAAATATTTCTAGTGGAAGCTGTGAAAGTATCATAGATTCTTATGCCTTAGAGGCATTTTTTCCTCCATACATAATGGTGGGACTTCATTCGTATAATATATGGGTCTTGAAAATAGTCTCTTTGTTAAATTGTAAATCGTGCTCAGAAGTATGTGAGTTGGGCTCTTTTTGCTTGTGTAATGACTTTTATTATTATTATTGCCCAGTGCTCATGTGATTTTCATAGCACTTTGTATCTGTTGGTTTTTTCCAGTCCTTTCCTGGCCCAAGTCTTGAAAGTGAAGATTTTAACATACCTCCTATAACTCCTCCGTCATTGCCTGACCACTCCCTGGTGCACTTGAATGAGATAGAGTCTGGATACCACTCTCTGTGTCATCCCATGAACCACAATGGCCTCCTTCCGTTCCACCCACAAAACATGGATCTACCTGAAATTACAGTTTCCAACATGCTTGGCCAAGATGG
>WEIT01004840.1:29790-48513 GCA_013389985.1 Dryoscopus gambensis
ATCCCACCTCGGACTGGC
This sequence comes from Dryoscopus gambensis, assembly GCA_013389985.1. Taxonomy (NCBI): domain Eukaryota; kingdom Metazoa; phylum Chordata; class Aves; order Passeriformes; family Malaconotidae; genus Dryoscopus; species Dryoscopus gambensis. The sequence continues at coordinate 29,809 of WEIT01004840.1, forward strand.
ATTTCCCCCCAAATCCCATCTCGGACTGGCATTTCCCCCAGATCCCACCTCGGACTGGCATTTCCCCCCAAATCCCATCTCAGACTGGCTTTCCCTACCAGATCCCATCTCGGACTCGCATTTCCCCCAGATCCCATCTCGGACTGGCATTTCCCCCCAGATCCCATCTGAACACAACCGTGTGCAAAGGCCTCCAAAACTCCCCACGCTGGTGAGCTGTGATAAGCTCAGTCTAACAACCTTTACTGATTTTAGTAGCACAGACTCGTGGGGTGGTTTGGGCTGCAAGGGACCTGAAAGATCATCTTGTCCCACCCCCTGCCATGGCAGGGACACCTCCCACTGTCCCAGGGTGCTCCAAGCCCCGTCCAAGCTGGCCTTGGGCACTGCCAGGGATTCAGGGGCAGCCCCAGCTTCTCTTTATTAAATCCTGGCAAAGATAATTTTGAAAGGATTCTGCAAACCTCGATCTGTGGAGGATCACTTTGGGCTGGAGTTGTTTGCTTATTAAAGGGATATACAGGAGGTGGGAGGTGCAGGTGGATAACGTGAGGCCTGCAGTGATTTTGGCTGCAGGAAACACAGCTGAGTTTAAAATAACCCGGGTGAGTCCTCAGCGAGTCCTCAGCTCAGAGAGGTCGGCAGCACTGCCTTGATGAGTTTATTTGAGCACGTGTTTAATGTCTTTTCTGGATCTGGCTGCAGCCGGGCCAAGCCTCGCAGACATTTTCAGGTGTGCGGTGACAATAAATCACTTTTTAAATGGCCTTAGACGGGCAGTTCTGAGTGAAGCTGCACCCGTTAATATTCCAGATCTCTCCTGAGCATCACTCCACCTCCTTCATGTCCCTCCACCTAAATCATCTCCTCCGTGATGGATGAAAAATAAATTCAGCTCCCTGAAACCATTCTCTCCCGTTTGGTTTTGAGTGACTGGGGCCGTGCTGGTGACTGGGGGCTCGTCCCCAGAAGCCCGAACTGCCTTGTCACCGGGCTGTCACTCAGCAAAGACATTTCCACTGGCAACATCCTGTGGGAAGGGGTTTGGGGGGGCTGCTCGGCCACATCTGCACGGCAGAGCACAGCTGGCGAGGCAGGGCTGGCCCCCCTGCGCCCCCGCTCGTTAATTAGGGAGCAGTTATTAGACAGCAAGCTGGGAACGCAGAGCTGCAAATAAAAAAATCCCCGCTTTAATCAGATTTTCTTGCAGCCACGTGGAAAATTCCTCCCCCAAAGGATCTGGTAGAGCCCCCCCCGCCAAAGCCGGCTCCAGTTCAGGTGTTTTGTCAGCAGGAGAGTGGCAATTTTTGCCACACAAAACTCCTGAAATTATGCAAATGCCTTCAAAGTAGAACACAAAACAGAGCCCAGCTGGTTTTTACAAGGTACCTTCAAAAGAACCATGAATTTTTAGCAGAATTCTGGTGATTCCAGGGTGGTTTTCCATACCGTGGTACCTTGAGAATGCATAAGAGTGCAGGTGTGGGTGTGTGAGAGTATAAAAACATAAATATTTGTTTAAAATGTTGGTGTTTTCTGTTCTAAGAAAAAACCTGCAAGTCTGTGGTATGTCCAAAATGCTGCTTTTTTAATATGCAGGGATATTTCTCCGGTGGAAAACTTTGCAGAAAACCAAATATTAGGGGAAGGATTGTGGAATGTGTTTGCCTGGCAGAGGTAAAATCAGCAGCAGGGAGCTGCCGAGCGCTGCTCTGAGCTTTAAACATGTTTGCAGATTCATGGAAAAGTGGGAATGCAGCAGAAGGGAAGGGAGCTGCTGCTGCTGACAACTTTCTTTCCTTCAAAAAACAACTGGCTGGTGGCAGCCCGGAGCTGAAGCGATGGACTGAGAGGAGTTTTGTGTCATGGTAACGGCACTCAAGTGGGAAATGTGCTCCGGGCTGGACCAGGATCTCCGTGCCCGTGGGAAGGCAGCGCAGTCCTGCTGGGGAAATCTCAGGGATGCTGCTGGGGACAAAGGGACACCAACTCAAACCAGCTTTTCCACTGCCAGGGCCTTCACATTTTTACTCCATCCCCACCCCATCCTGCACACTCAGATCTCGCTGATTTATTTCTAAACGCTGGTTTCAGAGCGTTCCTAAATTCCTGAGGGACCCAAGTTGATGTCTCGATGCAGTTTTATTGATATTCAAGTGTCCTTCCCCCAGATCCTCTCTAAACCCCAAAACCCCTCATCCCTGCAGCGATTCCAGCCCAGCACTGAGGGCTGGCAAACTGGGGAACGCGGCTTCGACTTGGGTTTAAACCTGATTTAAACCTGAGCTCTGCCACAGCCCCCCCAGGTGGTTTTATGGAGCCACTTAATCCATCAGGATCTCACCTTCCCCAACCAGAATTCAGGGAGAAACGCGTTTTCCTCCATCCCATGAAGTGTTTTGCAGAGAGGCCTCTGTGATGTACTTAGGGATTTCCTCTGTGGAAGCCCGAACACCTCAAATCCTGTCAGAACCCCTCCAAACGTTCCAGCCCAATAAAGTTCAAATGGGGAATAACACATTTGTTAAGAGAGGCACAACTTTATGCCGAGAGGATGACATGGCCAAGAGACTGTACATCCCTCTGAAAAAAAAGGTAAAAAAAAAGAGGACAAGATTACCCGGCCAATGTAAACTGGAGCAGCGTGGTCAGGGTTTTTAAGATTTTTAGAGACACTTGGAATGAAAGAGGGAAAAATCCCACAGCCGAGTCTCAGGCACGGCGCAGCCTGAGCACGCTGCAGGAGGAAACTTGGGTTATGAGCAAATATTTTAGTACAAATCAAATGCCTTCCAGGGAGAAGCAGCTGGGAAGGCGGGAAGAAATTAATATTGGGAGCTTTAGAACTTCCCAGAATTACTCCCTCCCTCCTTGATTGAGGGAATTAACTTTTATTTTATTAACTTTTTAATGCCCTTCTCCCATCCAGGGTGCTCGGAACGGCTTCTCCCCTCCTCCAAAAGGGCTGCCCTGGGGATGTTGCTCTTCTCAGGCTTTAAGGAGCAGCTGGCTGTGATTAAGTGGATTGGGAGGATCAGTGCTTGATTAACTTTGAGCTGCTCCTGCTTTGCTCAGGTTCCTGCAGGAGAATTAATCCCTGGGTTCGGGAGAATGTTGGGCTCTAATGGATACCAGACCCTGGGAGCCCACCCAGTGCCAGAGCCTGGTTTGGACACGTTCAGGCTTCACTCTCCTGTCCGGCAAAGGTGAAACTCCTGTGGGCTCTGAGCGGAGCTTTGCTAGGCTGGGTTTTAGTGGAGGTGCTCGTAAATTCACCGAGTTTCCACCCAGCTCCGCGCCTTGGCCCGTTATTCTGTTATTGCAGTTTTGCTGTAGAGAATCGTGGGATGGTTTGGGTTGGAGAGAGCTTGAAGCCCATCCAGCCCCACCCCTGCCATGGCAGGGACACCTTCAGTTATCCCCGGGTGCTCCGAGCTGGCCTTGGGCACTTCCAGGGATCCAGGGGCAGCCCCAGCTTCTCTGGGAATTCCATCCCAGCCCCTCCCCACCCTCACAGGGAACCATTTTTCCCCAATATTCCATCTAAAACTCCTCTCCTTCACCTTAAGGCCATTGTCTGGGTGGGCAAATTTTTCTTAAGCAGAAGAAACTTCCAAGTAACACCAGGAGAACTGAAGGCTGTGAATGAGGTTTATTTTGCATAATAAACAAATGAACAGATGCCGACAAAGATCATTTTGAAAGGAACCTGCAAACCTTGATCTACCAAGGGTCGCTTTGGGCTGGAGCTGTTTATTGATTACAGGGGCATTAAAGGGGTTTCACACAGAAAATCAGATTTTCTAAATGGAAAGTGCAGCAGTGACTGAAACACCAAAACTTCAACCACTGTGATTGTAACGTAAGAAACACCAGGCTCTGAGCGTATAAAGTATCCTTTTATCACCCCAAATAGATGGACACGCTTCCCTGGAGGGAGATCTCTGAGCAGAGCTCCTTGTCCAAGCCCTTGGGACTTGATTTTCGGCAAAGACAGGAGAATTTATCCATCCTTTGCAAAAAGTGACTCTTGCTGGCCAAAACCTCACTGTGAGTGTCCCCAAGTGGCCAAGCCGAAGCCAGGTTTTATAATGTCCTCTTCCTTTTTCAAACTGAGCCCCAGAAAGGGGCCGGGAAAGAGAGATGAGCCCAAAATAAACCAAAATTCTCCCATTAACGGGCATCATTAAGTGCCCAAAAGTAGCTCTAACGTTGCTGTCATTTCCCACCGCAGAGAAATCCTACAACAATCCTAAATCCATAATTGAGCTGAGGAAGCCGCTCTCCCAAGGAGCTCCTGGTTCACTGAAACTGTAATGTAAAAATAGCAAGAATCCAAAAAGAAATAAAAATCAAGGGAGTGCAAATGGAGGCTTGGCTGTGCTTGGGCACTAAATTCTGCCTTGATGGAGACGAATAAAGCTCTAGTGGAGTCCACAGGCATCTCCTAATTATATCACAAGGTTTTATTCCACTTAAGTTTTCATGAAAGACTCCTGATTTCTTTTTATTATTCTCCATGGGAGTATAACATATTGGCTAACCAGGAGAAAGGGAGCCAAAAAAAGAAAAAAAGATGAAACTCTTGATCGCCGTGTTTGTCGGGATAGATCAATTGTGGGGTTTCAGCTGGGTATGGAAATTCCCTGCTTGCAATATGGCTAAAAAGAAAGAGCATGGATGATTTAACAATTTACATAACCTGAGAGACTCAGCTGCAAATTGAATGAATGGGGCTCTTTGTTTTCTCTAAACTGGAAGAAAAAGAGGGGGAGAACAAAAAAAAAAAAAAAAAAAAAAAAAAAGTTCTTATATAATTGTCTCTGTGACTGGCATGATAGGAAGTTTTCTGGCGATTGGTGGAATTAAGACTGGGAATTATGAGAAAACACAAAGCAATCAGGGGGCAGTTGAGCAATTGGACAGAGGGACTAATAGAGAGTGACAGAGCCAGGCCTGCTCAGGCCGGCCTCGGCCTTGCACCATTGTCCCGGGCAGATCTGGGTCCCTCTGGGGGCACTCGGCCCCTGAGTGACCACAGCCCCTCGAGGACATCCCCGCAGAGCCTCAGCTCGCGGGTGCTGCAGCTCCTGAGGACTGGGGTTAACTGGGAGAGCCCCGGCTCGGAGCCCCTGGCACGGTGGGAGCTGTGCCTGCCCACGGCCCAGCTGAGCTTTGGGGCCCCTTCCCACCCAAAATACTCCAGGATCCCCTGGGGACACATTTTCCCTCAGGATTCTGTGGGCTCAGCGTCCTCGCCCTGCCGGAGGCACAAATCCCTTCCCTGGGGCAACCCAGGGGTTGAATTTTTTGTCCTGGGGAAGCGTCACCACCTCAATTATCCCATTCCCACCACGGCCCCTCGGGCCTGGCCAGCGCACACCTCCGAAAAGGGAAATAATTTCTGTCTCTCTCTGCTCCTCTGGGAAATGTGGATCCCTCCGACAAATCCGGGGAAATCCTGAGCTGTTTTAGGCCCCCCCGGCCCCCAAACCTTCCCCCTGCGAGGGTGCCACGGGGCAGCTGCTCTCCGTGCCTGCAGCAGGAGCCTTTTTGTTTTTAAGGCCTGTAAACCCAGCACGTTTGCACCACGCAAATAAACAGCTGGGAATGGGCTGGGGATGGGAATGGGGAGGGAAAAAACCTCTGGCAAACATCTGGCAGCAGAGCTGGTGGCATATGGGGCGTATCTCCTCCCCGAGCCGCTGCAAGAGGGAAAAACAAACTTCGCCCCTTGGACTGGAACCAGCAGATGAAAACAAATTAACCTTTTTTTCCTAATTATTTTTTCTGCGTGTGTGTTGTATATTTGAGCCCAGTGTCTGTTTGAATGTCCTGCTTTAAAGCTGTGGGTTAGGAATTCCTCAGTTTGCCCCCTCCCCTCTGAGCAGAACCAGTGCAAGTCAACAAATTCTCCCTCATCAATCATGGCCAGGATTCTTTTTCCTTCTTTTTCCTTCTTTTTCCTTCTTTTTCCTTCTTTTTCCTTCTTTTTCCTTCTTTTTCCTTCTTTTTCCTTCTTTTTCCTTCTTTTTCCTGTCCCAGTCCTTGCATCCACATTTTATTTCCACATCAGGCATTAAAGTTCTCAAATTGTGGCCTCTGATGTGCTTGTAAATTTTTTTCCTTTTTTTTTCCCAAACAGGCTTTATCCTTCAATGAAAAAAATCTTCATTAAAGGCTCGTGGCATGATGACCCTGGGTGGGCATCATTTATTTCAGAGCAGATCCCGACCATAAAACCTTCACCAAGATGATGATGGGAGCTCAACTTTCTTACTAAACTCCAGAAATCTCACACAGAAAATCAGATTTTCTAAACTGAAAGTACAACAGTGATTGAATGAAACCCCAAAACTTCAACCACTAAAACTGTAACATAAGAAACACCAGGCTCTGAGTCTATAAAATATAAAAAAGAATTAAAACCTTCTATATCCAGCACTTAAACATACATAGACCCATGAGTTCTGGCCTATTTTATCTCTTATTCTCCAAAATTTGATACAGCAACAGTGGTTTTTTTTACCCACAGTCTGCTCCCAAAAATAATCAAGTATTTCGAGGGCTTCTTTTAGGGTACATTTTTTTCTTATAAAAAATAATAAATGTCAATATCTGAACCACATTTTGGTATTTTATTCGATCTGTGGCCTGCCAACTCAAACAATGATTTGTGTCTTTATAGGAAGGCACTTCACCATTTTCAAATAAATATTTAAATGCTACTTCACAGGAAAAAATATTCCTGTGGTTAGGTGAGATATGCTGGAAAAATCAAGGCTGGTCCTCAAAGGCCTCGTGTTGTTCCACTTCCCTGTTCTTAATTCGCTTAATCCTTCCTCAAACTGAAAAATTCAGATCAGAGCAGAAGAAAAGGTGTTTTAGAAGGAGTTCAGTACCCACAGCAGATTTCTTAATGAGGTTTCTTTTAGCAATCTGCTGCAAAAAGAGACGGGTATGAAATAAGAGCTTTAATCTTTCTAATTTATCTGTTTTCTTGGTGATGCTCTTACATAAATTCTGTGTCTGCCAGGCAAAGCCTCTCCATCAAAACTGGAATAAGGAACAGATCTGAAAGGGATAAATTTATGGGGTTTATGTGTGTTTGTAATCAAATAGGTGCCACTTGAGTGTTAAATTCCCATTTTTTCTTAAAAAAAACGAGGGAAAAATGATGAAAGAGATGATGATGATGAACACCCTGACACAGATTTGTGCTGTCACAGGGAGCATCAGCACCTTCTATTTAAGGAACTCTCAGAAAAAGGCTGAGTAGGAAAAAGAAGCAGAAAAAGATCAGTATTTGCACCCCATGAGCTGTTTGGTGGGGAGAGAAGTGAATCCCGGCTTTTTGCCTGCCAAGAAAAACCTTAAATGGGAAAAATCCTCCGAAATTTCCCGTTTCCAGGCAGCTTTTCAAGCCCTGTCAGACCGACTCCTGCTTCAAACTGGTCGAGAAGCTCGTCAGCCCCAGAGCCACGGTGCGGGTCGGGTTCAGCCTGGGCTCCCACCCAGAAATTCCCTCTGGAGCCGTGGAAAAACCGGGATTGAGATCGTGGAGGGCTGAAGGAAAATTCCCCTGTTTCAGGCGGCATCTTGTGCTCTTGATGCCGGAACCTCCCAGCACCCGAACCTCACCCCTCCTCTCTGAATGAGCTCCTCGTGCTCCCCAAATCCCGAAAACCCCTTAAGCTCCCTCCTGATACCCCCTTATCTCCACATCCTCATACCCCCGTATCTCCACATCCTCATACCCCCTTATCTCCTCTGGCAGGTTGGGCTTGCCCTGAGCAGGATTCGGCTCTTTCAGAGCAGCCAAATCTCAGCTCTCAGAGCTGCACCCCCCCTGCACTGCAGGGCTGGGGGAGAATAACCCAAATCTTTCTTTTGGGATGAAAAAATCCCCTTTCTCCCCCTCGGGCACTGAGGCGAGTGTGAGGCAGCAAATCACACATTGCTCTATTTCCAAATGAGATCCCTTTGGTCCACCTTTAATACCATTTCCCCCCTCCCCGTGAATTAAATATCCGCTCTTTTACCACCCAGTTTATTTGATCATCCAGGAAGATAAATGGCTTCTGCTGAAATATTAAGCAAAGGGAAAATTAAAGTACTGGGAAGGGTAAACAATAGAGTAAAGCACAATTTCCTCTCTGCTACGTGGAGAAAATAACCCTCTCTTTCTTGCTAAATATCAGCACACAGGCTCAAATTCTGGCCCTGGGCACACGTGGAGCTTTTCTTCCCCAAATCAATGGGATTTGTACCTGTCTGGGTAAACTTTGAATCGAATGGGAGCCAAGGAAGGGTTTTCTAGATAAGATCCACCCCAAAAATAAAATTTATCGTGAAGTTTAGCACGAGGAGTTTTTAATATCACGGCTTTGGCTCTGTTCCTTGCTTGCTCAGCAAAGAGAAAGTGAGAAATGTTATTTTAGTTGTGTTTTGGGCCCAGCCTGGTGGGACAGCACCAAGAACTGGCTCATGCCCCTGGACACTGCCAGCTCCAGGGACCACCACTCCTTCCACCCCCGGGATGGGTCCTGGGAAGGGCTGGAAGGACTCAGCTGGAAGCTGAGGAGCAGCAGCCCATTTTTTGAGAGCTGACTGAGATCGGCTTCCTCCCAAAACCCCCAGAAGAGAAGCAATTCCCTTCCCTGGGCCACTCCTCTCTCCAAGGGCTGTCACATGCCAGCGGGGACATCAGCTCAAACCCAGCCCAGGATGAAAATTCCCAGGTGAAAATGAGAACTTAAACCCAGGACTGACAAATTCCCTCCGCCTTCATTTCTCCTGACTGCTGGGTGCTCTTTCATCTCAGCTGCTCTTCAATTTAGAATTTCAAAAAGGAGTTTCTTCCAGTATTCCAGGAGCTCAGCGTTAGAGCTGAAATAATTTGGTTTGGCAGATGATTGATGGGAAGGAAGGACTCATTTCTTATGCGCTTGCTTCTATTCCATAGGAAATATCTGAATATCACAGGAATTTTTCTCATTTTTGCACAGTTACAGCCCAGATTCCGAGTTGAGGCCGAGTCATCACCACAGAAATAGCTCTGACGGGAATCTGACAAATGGCAGTGGATCAGGATTTGATCCATGGATATTGATTCTCCTCAGAGTTTTGCCGTGGTTCATTTTTCATTCAGCAAAGCCACCTACGGATCAAAAAAACTCTGCCCGGTGTAGTGGAGGCATTTCTGGGTTTATTATTCCTGGATTATTCCCGGAGTCCAATGTGGAGTTTCAGGCAGACTAAACACGATGGAAAATGGGGTGGAAATGGGTGAGGGGCTGGGAGAGGGGCAGCAGGAGAGCTCTGCGAGCTCCAGCGAAGCAGCAAAACCCTGGCGGCTCCGTGGCTGCGCCAGGTGAGGCCGAAACCTCTTTTTGGGAGGCAGAAGCCAACGCCGGGGGTTGTCCGGGGCTGCCCCGGCCGTGACCTCCATCCATCCCACCCAGAGCATCTCCAGGGCGCAGGAATTCAGATTCCAGGCTCACTGAGGCCTGACCTGCCCCTGACAGAGATGGATGCCCAGCTCTGCTAATGGGCTGTGGCAGCTCCGTGCTGGGATTGATCCCAGCCCAGGATGAGCCAGCTCATTCCCGCTCAGCCCCTGCTTCCCCTGGGAGTCCTGGAACACCCAGCACCCTCCCGAGCTCCCCGTTGTCCTCCCCAGGACTAAACCCCACAGTCACAACCATCAGGAAGGTTTTGCAGACGTTCATCTTCAGCTTTATCTGCCTGAAGGCAGAACCTGCAGCTCGTTTTGTGGTCCACGTTTCTGTACAGGGAGAAAAATGCAACCCTAATTAGTGCAGACATAGCTTCATTTGGGATAAAAGTAAAGGTGGGTGGGAAATAGCTGATGCTGGTGTGGTTTTGTCAGAATTTATTCACCACAATAAGCAGCGGGTGGCTCTCAATCTCCGATTTTTGCTGCACTCAGAGAGTTTTTAGGCACTTCCTGAACAAGAAATGAGAAGCCCCAACTCGATCAGCCTTCGTGCTGAGCACTTCCTTTCCCTGTGCTCCCCTCCCACCCCATCCAGCCCTCTCACCCTTCATCTTTCTGACGAGGAAGGAGAATTGCCCCAATCCTGTCCGATTCCCACAAATTTCCAGCTTAGTGAGGTCCCAGCGCTCCTTCCCTGAGAGCTTCTGTCTCTTGTTGGTTAAAGCGACCTTTGAGCAGCCCCCGAGCTTGGGAAGTGCTGCTGCTGCAGACCCAGGAACGTGCACGGCTTCCAGAGGAGCCTTTCCCCTTCTCCTCGGGACCCTGGGGATGGGGAGGAGCGGTCCAGCCCGACCTTCCCACTTTGGAAACCGCTCAGGAGCCGCCTGTTGTGGCCCAGGGCTGCAGCACAACCCCGGGAAGTGCTGGGTGCCACGTCCCGGGTTCACCCTTAGAGCTGCACGCGAGGAAGGAACAGATTCCTCAAAAAGTAAAATTAAAGTCCTGAAAGGAAACATTTTCCTGGACAATGCTGGGCACCCTCTTTTCGGATTGCTGCGTGTGACTTCAGCCCCTGCAGGACGCGGGGCTAATTTAACGAGGCATGAATTTAAATATCTTAAGAGCTCAACAAAACAGGGAGGGAATCGGAGAGGTGAAAAGTCAGTGCCCCTCCTTGTCCCGCTGTCTTCTTTTTGTTGGCTGCTGGGCCGGGAGACACAAAATCAAGCGGAGCAACACAACCTGTCTGAGTTTTATTCAAATCAGCCAATTAAAACATCAAGCCGAAATGTCAACGAACATGTTCTGGCCACTCAGGAATTAAAGCAGGAAAGCATCTGTCTGTCCTCACCACAAAGCAGGGAAGAGTTTTAATTCCCCTTCTGCAGAAGCTCTGACGGGAGGTCGCAGCCATGAAAAACACGCTCTGCGGCGGGCCCTGCCCGGCTGCCCGTCAGCAGCTGCAGCTCTGACACTGAAGTAGAGCCAATTCAACGCCTTTTTCCTTTTTTATTCCCAGGAACTCTTCACCAGGCAGAACTCTGGGTGCACCATCCACCTCTGACACCGCCACAGCTTATTCAGCGACTCCTTTCTACCTCTCTTTGCTCCCCAGATGCTGATTTGAGCTGCTCCCCTTGGTGACGAGAACACAGAGATTGAAGTTCCTCCAGCTCTTCATTTTCTCCAATATAAAATCCAGAGGATTTCAGGCTGAATTTCAGGATCTCCCCTGTTTGAGAGGATGTTGGGGTGACCATCATTTCATCAGCCCCGCACCTCGCCGAGTTCCCTCTTTGTGACGCGGCGCTCAGGGGATGATCTCAGGGCTCTTTTCCAACCCAGGTGATTCCATGAGAGGAACTCGAGGTCGATAACTCCAAACACGGCAAGGAATCAACGCCTACTCAAGGCTACCCTGGCAACCTCTTAACAGAAAAGAGAAAAATAAGGTTTTTCTAAAAAAGAAAATAAGGTTCCATCAGAGTCGATTGATTTCCACAAAAATGTGGGCTCTCAACAAGTCGTCTCTTTAGAAATGGAATTATATCGTGTTGAAGAATTCCCATTTGTGTGGTAACCAAATATTAGGCTGAGATCAAGATAAGTGTTTAAGGTGGATCCATTAGGCCTTTTTAAAATTTTTATTTCATAGAATCTTTAAGGTTGGAAAAGACCTCCAAGGCCCTCGATTCCATTTGAAGTGCACCAGATACACAAATGTTATTTTCCAGACAAATATAATCCACACGTGCTCCAGCCTCTCCGATTAATCCCGAGGGCTCTGTTGGGAGTGTGTCCTAGAGATGCACGCGCAGATGGAAGCCTGGTATCCAACATTTCCCAAAAAATGGGGGAAAATGGGAAAAAATGGGGAAAAACAGGGGGAAAATGGGGAAAAATGAGGGGGAAATGGGGGAAAATGCATCTAAACCCCCCCAAACAAAAATCTCTTCATAATCCTCATATTCTGTGTGTTTCCAGGTGCAGGAATTGGCAGGATGGCTCCTCACAAAAGCCCTCTGCGGAGCTGTTGCTGTCTCCACAAGGAATATTCTTGTCCCTGGGCCAGCTCGGGATCACAAAAAATATCTTGGAGCTGCTGCTGGGATGCTAGATTGGATATTTAGGTGGGGGCTGCCTGAGGAAAGGGGGAGTTTCATTTTTATCCCAATTTCAGTTCTTATTTTGCACAGATACAAAGGCTCAGCTGGCAGCAGTGACACCTCAGGTCTTCAAAAATAGGATTTTTGCACTTCGGGTGGAATCCTGGCTGAGGAGCCTCCACTGGATGAGAAAAGAGGGAAAAATGGGTTTGGATGCATGGGGAAACCTGGGTTTGGATGCATGGGGAAACCTGGGTTGCTCAGAGGTTGTAATGGGGTTAAAAATGATGGAAAGGGAACAAACTGGAACCACGCCCCCACAGATGAGTGGATGTGATGAAGGGGGGATTTTTCCACGGCATTTCTTCCAAGCTCCAGAATTTCCTGAGATGGACAAGGACCTTTGGAAAGACTCTGAATGTTCGATGTCCAACGGGGATGGTTCAAGTTTTTATAGGAAATTTTGGAAACAACAGCGAATTCCTGGTGGTGGAACACAACCGAATCTGTGAATCTCCAGAGTCAAACCACCAAGGTTGTAGAGAACAAGGAGAAGAGGCAAAAGCCAGATTCCTCCACTCAGAAATTCCCAGCTGGAGGAACTTCCAGGCTCCTGAAATTTGGGTGAAAAGTTGTATTTTTCACTGGAATTATGGGATTCTGCTCACCCGCCTTGGGGTGGGAGAGAGGAGTTGGGACACCTCATTCCACATCACTCGGTGCTGATGTGGGGACAAACGGGGCCCCGATGTCCCCTCCCAGGCAGATCCTACAGCAGAGGTTTCCTTCCTCTGGTAAGGAAATCATTCCTGATTCTGATCTGTGACGAGCCCAAATTGGGATAATTCCATCATTTCAGAGAGGCCCCCAAATCAGCTCCATCCCTTTCTTCTGGGAGCTCCAAAAGGGTTAGAAATACAATGGAATATTTCAGTGTCCTTAAATTTATAGGACCAGATCTTTGCTCTGCTGATTTCAGAGCTGCACTAAATTTTCCCTGTTAAAGTTCTGACCCAAAAATGATGGAACTCCCCGAGATGGGCTCCACACCAATCATTTTATCTCCCATAAATCAACCAGCTCAGCTTTAGATTATCTGTAGAAATTTAGTTTTCTCTATTATGAAAAAAAATAAATCGGGGAAGGGAGGAGGAATTGCAGTGTGCAAATATCCAGGAGAACAGCTTACTTATTGTTCCAAAATATCCTCTCTAATGGCATTACCAGAAAACCAGCCTTTTACTAGAAAGATGGGCTGATTTTCCTGCCCAGGCTGGCAGCTGGGAGGTGTCCTGGACAGGGAGCTCGGGAATAAATCCATGGACATTAAACATGAAACTCCTCCATGGGTAAGGAGGGAGGAGATCTCATTAATGCCCTTTAATCTCTCCTTATTTTACGAGCTTCCACTGCAGCCTCCCCTGTCTGGTGGTGGCTTCCAACAGGACTGGATTTGGCTGAGAAGTTTCATCCAGGGAAGTTTCCCACCTGGAAATTCCCTTCCCTGCTCACCAGGATGGGTCCCAGGCTCTCCTTGCTTCTGTCAAATCATTCCTGGTCGGTCTCGTTCTGCCATCATCTCTCACAATGTGGAGCTGGAAATGAGAGAGGTTAAACCTTAACAAAATCAAAATCTCGCTCTTGTCACAGCTTGAACTTTGCCGTGAAACCAAAATAAATCTTTCTGACACACTTGGGTTCACAAATAATGATTGTGTTTGCATTTTTCAGCTGAAACTGAAGATTAAAAACAAGTTCTGAGCTCCCGAGCCTCTTCTGGAGAGGATTTTTTGTGTTCACACCATGTTGCAGATTTAGTCAATCACTGGGTCTGGGCAATCTGGTTTTACAATAGAATCCCAAATTCTGCTGATGTTTCCAGGGTGCTGCTCTAAGAGGAGTAATAAGCAAAGTGATGATCATAGAGGAATTTTATTTTTAGGGAATTGGGACCACAACTTCCTGAAAACTACCAGACCAGATAATGTCTTTTTCCCTTCTCCCTCTTTTATGGCAGGCACTTGTTCTAAAAAAGTTCCCCCACTTTCTTTCAAATGGACTTTTAAAATCCATCATTTCGTGCAGCTCTGGAAAATCAGCTCCCGTGCTATTTCCTTTCCTTCCTTCCTTTCCCTCTCCTCTCCTCTCCTCAACCCAGCCCTGCATTTCAAATCAGCTCCGAGAAATAAAGCGAAAGGAGCTTCAAGGAGTTGAAATCTCTTCGTTGTGACAGGGCCGTGTTTTTTTTGTGTTGAGCCTAAATGAGGCTTTAGAAAATGATATGGTCCCCCCTAAACGGGTCTGCTGTGGCCAGAGCCCATTAGGCAGGGGAAGAAGATTCCTCGGGGACAGCTGAGAGCAGACTCCAAATCCCAGGGGATGGAGATCACTGTTTACCTTCCTGCACGGAGAATTAATAAATGTCTCCATCTTCCACCAGCAGCCCTCAGCCGCTGGACATAAAGGAAACAGAGGGAGTGGGGGGAGAGAAGAAATGGGATGTGTGTTTTTCCCTTTTTCCTTCGGTGCACATTCGTGTTTCCAGTCGGTATTTGCACATTATTCTTTGCTTGATCCCCGGAGGATTTTCTGCCCTGACTTGAAGGCAATTCATCTGTCCCGAGCAGGTACCTAAAGATAATGAAGAGGCCATAATTTAGGAACCGTGGCCATCTTGTCCTTGGAAGATTAATTTTTGGCCTTTATGTGTCGAGGTTGGTGAAACCGAGGCAGCAGCAAGAGAAAGGCCCAGGCAGAGGGACAGACAGAGCCCTGGGCTGGGGCAGATTCCCAAAATAAATGGACCCTGGAGTCACTGCCCTATCTGCACAAGGCATTCATGATTATTAAAACAGCAGCACGCCCCAGTTCATCCAGCTCAGAGCTCGAAGTTGCTCCTTTCATTTTCTTTCCTTGTTTTTCCGCAGAAAATTCTGTCCCTGGGCCTGTCCTGGAATTCCCCACTCCCCTCTGCTCTGGGAGTGCTTAGCTGAGGTTTGGAGGCTTTGCTGGCTTTCTGCAGCACAGAGGGATGGCTTGGATGGGGTTTGGGGATGGTGCTTCCCACAAGCAGTGATCGATCCCGAGGTGGGGCAGGGCGTGAAGGAGTTTTGTGCTCACTCAATCGTGGAATCATGGAATGTTTGGGCTGGGAGGGACCTTCGAAGGCGATGCAGTCCCAAACCACTGCAGTGAGCAGGGACTCTTCAACCAAAGCCTGCTCCGAGCCGCGTCCGGCCTGGCCTCGGGTGTTTCCAGGCATGGGGCAGCCACTCCCTCTCTGCTCCTGTGTTTCACCACCCTCATCATAAAATAATTGTTCCTGTAGTCTGAATCTCCCCTCCTTTAGTTTAAAACCATTCCCCTTTGTCTCAGTGCTACAGCTCCCACTAAAATCCGCCCCCATCTTTTTTATGACCCCTCTTGAAGAATTGAAAGGCTGCAAAAAAGTCTCTCTGAAGCCTCCTTGTTACGGGCTGGTTGCCCGAACAGCTGTGACCCGGCTATTTTTCTTAAAGTCCATTCTCAGAGCCCCATGAAAAGACAGAGTCCGCAGGTGCTTGTTTCAGAGATTTTATTCTTTCTTATCTCTGAGCTCAAGCTGGCTTGCTGCGGAGCTGCTTACAACTTGAGATGCCCTGCAAACTGCCCCTGGATGGGCCGGCTCCCACCTCTTCTATGGTTTTGGAGCTCCANCGTAACGTTGGTAATTTTTCCCATGGGCTAAGGTCAAAAGCTGTGCTTTTTTGAGCTATCATCCCGGGTCTTAGACCCTCCTGCCATGGTGTTTGACCCCCCAGGGCAGCCAGGGGGCTGTTCTGGGTCCCAACACCTCCTAATTAAAAAATTAGAACTCTGAGGATGAGCCACGGTCTGGCACCACTGCAGTCTCTCCTCCCAGCTCTCCTCCGCGTGGGTCTGGTGTCTGTAGGAGCTCAGTAAAAGTGGAGGAGATAAAAACAATGATCCACCCAGCGCATCCATCCCAAAAGAGGAGCTGGACAAAGATCTGAGCGTGAGCTGAGCTCCCAGCCAATGCCAAGTGTTAAAAGAAAGTCCTTAAACTTGGAGATTATTTCCAGGCTAAATTTCTCCGGATGTTTGCAGTGGTTTGGGGCGGAATGGAACTTCAAAATTATCCAGTCCATGGGCAGGGACACCTCCCACCATCCCAGGGGGGCTCCAAGCCCCGTCCAGCCTGGCCTTGGACACTGCCAGGGATCCAGGGGCACAGCTCGGAGCTGGGTTTGATTCCTGTGCAAACCCCGAAGTGAACCCCGAGCCAGCTGCTGCTGTGGTGCCAAACCAGCTCGGGAGCCAGCAGATCAATTATGCAAACTAGAAAATCTGTTTATTTCCTAGGAACTGGCTGGAAAATCGGCCCCACCAGGAGCAAAGGGCTCTTTATTCCCGTGAACAAAGGACAGGAGTGTGGAAAGGCTGAATTTATGGGGGAGAAAACCAATCTGGAGCCTGATGCTCCTGCCCTGCCAGCTCCCTCTCTTCCCAAATCACGCTGGATTCACCGCTGGCTTTCAGGGACCACGTGGAATAACAGAAATAGGAGCCCGGCCCATCATTCCTCCATGATGAAGTGGCTCTGCACCCACTCAGAGGTGCCTGTCAGAGGTTTATGGTCTCTGTTCTCCTTTCCTTGGTACCTGATCCCACTCCAAGGGCCCTGAAACATTTCCCAGCTGTGTTTCCCTTGTCCTCCATGAGATTTTCCTTTTCCATCAGGAACTGAAGACACAGCTCCAGTTTAATCCCGTTTTATTGTCACCAGCTCCTCCACATTTGGGTCCTCCATCACAACTTGTGTGTGTGGGATGCAAACCTGGGAATAGGGACTGGTTATGTTCAGGATGCCAACTGGAAATATCCTGGAGTAAACCTGGGAACAGGGCCTGGTTACATTCCCAACTGGAAATACCCTGGAGTAAACCTGGAAACTTGGGAATAGGGACAGGTTATGTCCAGATCCCAGCTGGAAATATCCTGGAGTAAACCTGGGAACAGGGCCTGGTTACATTCCCAACTGGAAATACCCTGGAGTAAACCTGGAGTAAACCTGGGAATAGGAATTGGTTATGTTCAGGATCCCTGTTGGAAATATTCCTGGAGTAAACATGGACATAGGGACCAGTTATGTTCCAGCTCCCAGCTGGAAATATCTTGGAGTAAACCTGGGAATAGGAACTGGTTATGTTCAGGATCCCAACTGGAAATATCCTGGAATAAACCTGGTGGAAACCTGGGAATAGGGACTGGTTATATTCCAGCTGCCAGATGGAAATATCCCGATTTTAGGAATGCCTCCCTTGCCCCTGGCATTTTTTGCAATGCAAATTTCATCACTCTGGAGAATAGAAAGTGAAAAAGTAAGAAAACACAAAAAAAGTTAAGTTGTTCCCTTTTTCGCACTTGTCCCTCTTTTATAAATGGAAAAGTTATTCAATATTATGCTGCCTGGAAAAAAATAAAACAGGCATGGAATTATTTCTACCACATTTTTGCCAGTTTTGTGCCTTTTCCTGCACAGAAAAGAATGAACAGAGGGGAAAGGAGGAGGGAGGAGTCAGCAATGAGGGAAACAAGGTGATGAAAAATTGAAGTGCTTAAAATGAAGCAGGGAAATCTTATTTTTATCTTTTTAAACATAAGAATAAAGCTCCATCTCTGGATTGAAAACGTTGCCCAGGACGACATTTCAAAATGAAACACAGGTTTTCATTTCAAGGCTTTATTTCATATCCACACACACAAAATCAAACTGGGTTTTCAAATGAAAACACCACAGGGAAAATAATATTTTCAACCGAATTTTTTTAAATTTTCTTTGCCTCCCCCTCCTCCAATAAATAATAATTTTTTTCCCAGGAAACTGTAAAAGCGAGAAGAGAGGGTGAAACATAATGGAACGAAAGGGGTTTTGCCATTTGGAGTAGCAGGGTTTGCTGGAATATTTGAGAGTTCCCAGGATTATTTCTGGCATGGAAGTGGCTGCTCCCAAATCCCAGGGGGTCACTGATCCGCTGTAAATACAACATTTGTTGTTATTTAGGGTTTTAGCGGGTTTCTGCTGGAGGGGCAGCTCAGCTCCCATCGGGGTATTTTCGGGGATTTTGTTCCAGCAGCAGAGCAGTCACAGGATGACGTTCCCCCATTAACAAGTGGAAAATTCCCCCTCAATCCAGGTTTTCCTTGGGATGGGGCAGCTCCCAGATTCCATGGGCTGGGCAGACTGCTGTGGCCAGGGCACACGGGGCAGCACTGAGCTCCTGGTTGTTATTCCAGGGATTTTTGTCTTCTCCATCAGCCAGAAACGTACCTGAGCTCCAAAAAACAGTGTCCCTGAGCTGGCTTTAAGGTGAGGGCAGAGCATGGGGAAGAAGGAATGGCTGAAGGCCACCTCCAAGTCCAGAGATCCTTTGTGTCTTGGTTTGAGAGAGACAGATGTCTGCTAAGGAAGGCAGGAGCCTCCCTTGGAATGGAAGATGCAACCCCCTTCCCTCCAAATTACTGTAATTTTGAAATTAAGGGCTTTCAGGCAAAGATATGGGGAATAGGAATAACAGTTCTTTTACCAGTATATATATATATAACAAAACAATAATTCAGAAACACTGGTTTAACCTG
>WEIT01004841.1:0-60003 GCA_013389985.1 Dryoscopus gambensis
CTCCGCGGCGGCCCCGCTGCCCGCACGGCAAAGCGCTGCCCAGCACCGCTCGCACGTCCACCCCGCCAGAATACCCGCTTCCCACTTAGCAGGGCGCTTGGTCTTTTATTTACGGCGTTTTTTTCTTCCTTCTCTTACTGCTCGTTTTCTGTGTTCTCCGTTTGCCTCTATTTTAACTGAAAAAGCCACACTTCACTGGAGTTCCGAGCGCCGCTCCAGCTGACCTCGCAAGTTCGCCGTTTGTCAGCTAACACAGGTTACATATACTTCAAAAATGTGTGTAATTAGGGGCTTCCAGATGCTGCAGTCAGCTGGGAACTTGGCTTTATGCTCCGATGTATAATAAACTTTTGAGACGGTCCTGGGGCGCAGCTACCCCGGGGCAGCGAGCACCAGCTCTCCGGAATTGTTTTATTATCAATAGCCTGGATCATGCCATTCACTACGGATATTGCAAGTCCTGTGACTGTGTTGGTTTAGGTATGACTACTTTCGTGGGCATGCTGTCAGCTTCCCCCTTCCTTGCTCTCTTCTGCCTTTTTTTTTTTTTTTTTAAATTTTCTAATGGTAATTCTCCAGGGGGAAGAAAGAGGGAAAAAAAAGGGAAAAAAAAAAAAAAAGAAGAGGAGGGGGCACCAGAATTGAATCCTTCGCCATTATTACTGACAACTAATAATTGATCATTGCTCACAAACACAAGCTTTTACCCGCATAATTGAATCATAAGCAATACGGGTTTAGTCAAAGGCAAAAGGGGAAAAAAAATGAGGAAAAGAACCTCTCTCTCTCTCTCCCCTAAATCCCAGAGAATCGTAGTGATGGGGACTCCTCCGCCCCCGAGGTAAAAATGACTAATGCCAGAACCAGCCAAGGTGGGATTATTTAATTCAATTCTTTCTTTACACATTTGCTGCCTTTTGTTTGACCTGATGGCTGGCAAATTTTTACACCTAGCTGTCCCTTTTGAGTTTATTGATGAAGGTGCTTCTGAAATGATTATCAGGAGATTTACAGCCATCACTACCCACCTACGGGAAAAGTAGTAAAATCAATCCCTCAATCAATCAGACCTCTCTGTGCATATCTTTTTAATCTGCTCTTTTAGCTGTTTTATTACAACACGAGCATTAAATATGTTTGTTTCAAATTTAACACGAATGCCTCGGAAGGACTCTGTCAATTTAGACATAAATCATGAAGTAAACAAGCTGGATGGAAAATTCTCTCACTCGGGCAAGAATGTTAAAACCCAAGGAGTAAAAAAAAATCTCCTGCATCAGTGCATGGGCAACTCTTTTGTATGTACAGCCCACAAGGCAGGAAAATAACAAACAGAAAAATAAATATGCAACACTGGGAAAGATTTCCATGCACTTTTACAGGACTAGAGAGTGCTAGTAATTACAAATACTTTCACACCCTAAAGCCCATCATTATTTCCTCTGACATCTTATATATATATATATATATATATATATCTCAGAATGTTTTATTTCCCATGTTAAAAAAATACTTTTTTTTTCAATTAAATACCATACACTTGAGAAAGTGTCTTGAATCTTGATTCCAACATTATTATTGATCCCAAGGTATCACTCTATCCTTTATATGCCTTCTTTTGGGTTAAAAATAAATTAGAAGTTATTTCAGGTAGGCTGCTTAGGTCAGAAAGCTTTCCCGCTGATATGTTACACAGTGGTCATCAGGTATGGACAGAGTGAATGTATAAGTTCTACAGAGAACCAAGATTTTTATTTGATGCTACAGGGGAAGTTTTCTCTGCAAGCCACATGCCTTTGCATCCCAGTTTAATTTTTTTTTAATATCCTAGTGTATCACAGTGATATAAAGCCACCATGTGGCTCCACCAGAAAACCAGAAGTTTAGAAATGAAGTGACAGAGATTTCTCCAGCCTTAGATTAAAAAAAAAAAAGTTGGGCTACATTCTGAGCTACAAAGACATCTTTCAAAGACACATTGTGATGTCTCTCAGCACAGAAAAACCCTGGATAGGATGAGGGAAAAAAAGGACACTGAAATATGAATTATGTACATGTCAAAAGAAGAGTCGTGAATAATTACATCTGATATTGGATGATGAGATATAACCTGCAATATCAGCCGACATTTCCTCCAAATATCTTGCTTTAAGGAAAGTGCTTTTATACAGTGGGAAAACTTCAAAGTCTCTATCACTCTTCATCCAGGTATATATCCAAGGGAGTCTTAGTGTTGATTTTTAATAAAATATTATAGTTATAATTTCTTTGTCAAAATAGTATTTTAAATAGTGTAAAATATGGAGATGGGAGTCATTTAAAAGCAAATGAAGGAGCAGGACCAAGGGATGTATTTTCCAGGATATTTAAGGAAAAACATGTGTTCTTAAAAAAAGTGTTCCCATAGGATCTGCTTACCTTTGAATTAAAATTAAACAAAAATTCTGTACTCTGACAAAATATAAACACAAGGACAAAATTTCACATGAATATTTTCCCTGAAACAGAACCTACAGGTGATTTCTACAAGGTAGTCATCTGACAAAGTAAGACCTGTTGTCACAAGAAGATTTACACTGTCAAATCAGAGTTACAAAGTATACATGTTTATTTACATTTTCAAGTTTCATTTTAAACTGGAGAATATGTAGTGATTAAAGACTAAACACACTTCAAACCTCGGGGGAAATGTTGCCTGTAGAGTTCCAAATTTCTTACGTAATGAAATGAACCTGACAACCCCCTCTCCTTTTCATGACATATTTTTGATTCGAATACACTGGAAGTATTTGTAAGTACATACATTTTGTTTGCATAATATTGAGGTGCCCTGATTAATGCATGGTGTTTACAATGTGAAAATTGTTATGCCCTCTGCATCAACATAAGGAGCTGGCCTGGCAGCAGCTAGTTGCAATAAAGTACATGGTTCATGAATAATGTTCTGCTTTCCATGGCTGAGCTAAGCAGAGTCCTCCCCATCCACCTTTTGCCCCCAGTTTAAGCCAGCCTGTTAAGAGAACTGGTGTGCAATGGTGCTGTGCAGAACACACCTCTCTGAGTGCAAACATGTTTGCTCACAGACTTGCACTATCTGGGTCCTGTGGGAAGCCCATTTCCTCATGGAGCAATCTGATCCCCAGCCACATTTTTGCAGTTTTCTTTTCTTCCCATTAATGATCGTATAATGTTCAGATGGCAACAACCATTTTGTAGCCGTTACCTACCTCAAAAGCTAACTCCAAGATTTTCTGATTTCTTAGAAAAATTCCTCAGCAGAAAAAAGAGGAAAGAGTTGAGTGCTGAGCTGCCAGCCAGCCCTACTGAACTATTAGCAGATACTGCATCAGTGACCCAGAAAGAGCCTTGGAAAGTACTGCTTCATAAACCCAAGATCTCACAGTTATCACCTAGAAAATGAGACTCGCAGTTTCCTTTCCTTATGTAAGAAAAGCTCAAGTAACTGGATTCAAAGCGCAATCCTCACAAAGAGACTTAAAAGACCCTTCCCCAGAAATCCAGAAACCAGATTTGGGGTTAGAAAAATTGTTTCCATCCTTCACATGCTTTATATAGTAAGCCTGGACTTTCATCCTGGCTGTACAAGCCATCTCTTGAATCTCACTCTGAGTTATGTATTCTGTGTTTCGGTCCCTCTTCACAGAACTTCAAATTTCCTCTCAAATGCGGTGTCCCGGGCTGCAGAACATGTCTATTTACAGCCTTAAGCAGCTTTCTGCAGACTAGCTGGCTCTCCCCAGGACTGTACACAATCATTAAGCTCATCTGAGCTTGCTCCTAGCCACTGACACCCTAGAAGTAGTGCCTGAACAAGAATTTAAAGCTTGAGTAGGTTTTAGATAATACTAAAGACATGTGGTGCAAAAAATCCTACGTTCAAAGACAAATGTAGCCCCAATCTATAATGGTTCAGCAATTCAACCGTTTGTCGTGTACTGCAACAGGCAAAACAAAAGAGGGAGAATTGTAATTGAATATAAGACAACATGGTACATTTAGGAATTACACCAAACACCAGTGCTTGTTCTACTTTCATTTGTAAGGAAGGATACATCATATACTCACTTCTGAGACCATGAAAAGACACTTCTCTTGTCCTCAGAAGTTTGCAATGCAAGTGCCCAATCCTAAACATCATCCGTGACACTCATCCTTGTGCAGGAAGCAGAGCGCTGACAGCACAGCATGAGCGGTGTTTCAGTCTAGAACTGCACATGAGTGAATCTGGAGAGGAGCTAACTGTGGTGATCAAACCTGTTTCTGACCACTGTTCCTCACCGCCCCACGCCTGCACGGCCCTGTCCCACCAGCTGAGCAGGGCAGTGGGCACACAGGCTCTCCCAGGCCGTGCTGCTCTGGCACTGGCACAAACGTTTGCATGACATCCTCACCAGCAAGGGATGGAAATCTCCTGCATGGGACAACAATGCGTGGTACAGTAACTTCTTAAGCTGTTCCAGCTGTTTGCAAATAAAATATGCGTCTAAGCCCCCAGTCTACACAAACTGATTTCCGAGAGGAGCTGTATTTGTGTGAGTGTGCCAGATCAGGGCCATTACTAACTGCAGAGGAGCATAAACAACTGTTCCACAGAGGAAAGATTTAGAGAAGGCACCAGTGACCACGATTAGCATGTAAATCCCATACCTCTCCGTAAGAAATCTCTTGTTAACATGTGTAGTTGAGAGTTGCACACATTTGCACTCCCATACATTTTAAGGCTTGAAGTCACTTGTTCTGTCTCCCAAGTTCACTCAGCCTGGCTTCTTCTGCCATTGAAACAGCTTCCATTTTCATGCTGCACAAAAGCATAAGCAATGCCATAATACATAAGAACAACAGTTTAATGAAAACATAGAGCCAAATGCCTTGTAAATGTACTGAATTAAGTGGAATTAAAGAAAGGATAAATATGGTCCATTCCCTCCTCCAGCTTCAGTACTATCCTCTCCAACACTGTACATATAATCTCACAATAGTAACATTGCTGTACTCACTCTGTTCAAGCAGGATCATTCACTTACTCTTTGTTTCATGCCTAGAATTTTCAAATAGCAAAATTCAGTTTCAGCGCTGCTCTCAAAGGGCTGCCAGACCTGCTACTCCTTTGCCCCACTGCTGACAGGTTGCCCCAAAGTGGGACAAGACCTGCCCTTGTCCAGTGATTGTCCCACTGAGCAGAAGCAATAATTAAACCCAGTGCAAAGGTAAAAAGCAGAGGGATGTGAGCCTAAGGGGGGAGAGACAGGTACATCTGCATCCTGGGCCAGCATTGCCACCACCAGCCCCCGGAGCAGCAGCTGCCCAGGGCTGCAGAATGTTCAGTAACACTTTCTTGTGCTAGAGACTGTGCCTTGTGAGAGGCCTACCCTTAATGTTTTGCCTAGAGCAACAAAAGCCAGTACCGGGTGCTGGTTGCCACATTCAGGGGAGCCTGCAGGAACTGCGTGCTGCTGACTGGGAAAGCACTCACTGCTTCTCAAAGCAAAACAACCATGACATTTTAGGAGTAGAGCTCCTTAAACCACCTGTTCAAATGTGCTAATCACAGGTAATCTTGTCTCTTCAAGGGGATCACTCAAAGATAGTACAAATACTAAATAACTAAAGAAAAAACTGTTACTGGTCATTTGCAGCCATTTTTTGTGATGCCATGCTATCATTTTTGCAATAATTGTAACCAATAACACACTATGCAAAGTTCTCGAGGGATTGACTTTCCTTTCAGAAATTAACTGTAGAATATGCTTTGCGTTTATTATTGTTCTGCTTTCTTATTGTCATTCTCATAAAATCAATCAAAGTGATAAGTGGAATGTCTAGAAACAGATAGAATTTAATCTGGACAAATTACACAAAATATATCAGTCCTGGAAATGTATCTGCTTTTAAAGGAGTTATATATCACTACAGAAAATACAGCATTCTGCACTTGAAGCATTGGCACATATCTACAAGATTATATTAATTTCAGTGTAGAAAACTGACATTGTTGGATACTGCTTGGAAATGTGCATGTTGTAAAACTGGAGAAAAAAGCTACAAAATTTGAACTTCATTGAAAATACTTTCATTTTATAGCAAACCATATTGTAGATGTCTACATTGTATTCAATAAATATTAGCTATAAACCCTAATCTAACCCCTAGATTTTCCTAGGTTCAAGATTTTTGGAAAATCCAGGTGTCATCACAAACTTTGTACCCTTTTAACTGCCAATCCCAGCTCCCTTTTAGGTAGGCAAGTCCTCAGTGGTATGGCCGCACAGTCAAGGGCCAAAACTACCTTGGAGGGAACTTGGCCTCAGTGTGCCACTGCTCTGTTTTGCTTGTGGATCCCATGGCTTCAGGATATCCAGGAGGTTTGTGTGGAAAGCTTGTAAAATCTTAGAAGAATACAAAGGATATTTTGTAAAGTTTCCCTTAAATCATTTTCTCAAGCCCCGTGGCTGTTGCTGGATAGGGATTTAGTCTATCCAAATAAAACCAGTTGCACTTTTCAATGCATAGAGCACAAATTCATCAAGTGGCTCAGCTGCAATGTGTTCTAGGTTCCTGGAAAATGAAAGGTTGGATCAGATGGTCTTTTGAGGTCTCTCCCAGCAATTCTATGATCCCATGACAGGGGAACATGATTTTACATGGAACTATATTATTCACACGCTTGATGCTTTATTACGTATTTCAAAATCAAATAACCAATATAATTTGGGCTTTATTGCTGAAGGAATGAAATCGGTTGACTGACACATGATAGTGAACGAATTACATTAGAAGCTCTGGCTCTTTTATTTCTCTTTCTCTTGGAAAAGAGCAAAAAATCTGGATTTGTTCTGAACAAAATTGCAATACTGCAGGCTAAAACTTTTCTTCTCAATCTAAAAACTTTCCTTCTCAATTTAAATTCATTTTAAATTGTTATGCTTTACAAACTTCCAAATGGGATTCTAATTGTTGACAGACATTTTACATTACATGTGTCTATCACTTTGATTTAATATGCATTTTCAATGAAATTTAAAAAAGGCCTCTAAGGTGGCAATTTAACAGCAAGACATGCTGTGAATTTTAGATATAAAAAATATCTAGTTTTCAAGGGGTTTTTGTACACGTGAAAATGGCCCCAATGTAAAAAAAAAAATCAGAGAACAGTCTGTATGGCTGAGTTATCAGAAGCTAAATATCTCCAAGAACATTACCTACTGTTTTAATCAATCACAGTCATCAGAGGGAAACCAGGTCTTGCATTTATGCAGCATTTCAGTAGCGCACTTCAAAAAGTATTAACCATAAAAGAAATAGAATGTATTTGGAAATCCTATGTCTGGTTTATTACATCTCATGACCTGATTTAATTTTCTTCTACAGAAAACCCACATTGAAATGTCTATAAGTAATAGGTACTTGTTGTCAACTTTGATAAGAGACATTTGAAAGGAATACCAAATGTATTGTGAAAGATAAGAGCACAGCAGCTTTTCTGTGTCCCTAAAAGAGTGGAAACCAGACTTAGGAGAGCACACAACTACAGAACAGACCTGTTCTATATCATTCCTACTTCTGAAATCATCAGAATTGTAGTTAATGTTTAAACCCTAAGCTATAGACACTGACAGCACAGTGGGAACAATTCTGTATCTGTAACTTAAAATTTTTAAACCAAAATATTCGCTACTTTTAAATTCTTGCATTTTCTCCATAACGTTAATAAAAATGTCTTGGGTTTGGCTTATTTTATATAAATAGCATTAGATATCTTGTTTTAGGGGTCCAGCAGGGTGTCCCAAAACCTACACTTGATGGCAAGAATAAACATTCATTAAACTTCAAAGGCTGCCAAAAAGTCTAGTTATTTTGATTTAGGGGAATCATTTAAATTAATCCCTCAGCTTGTGTAGAAAACATGTAATGCAATCCATTTCTCTGTCTCCAGCTTCAAGTCACACTGGAAAAAAAGTACTGCTGTACTAATGTTTTCTGTTGTGAAAAACTGGGGAAAAATTAAGACTTTGTATATTTTTTAAGAATTCTGGCTTAGTGACATTAAGAAACATATTATAATACACAACTGTGTATTTATATCTCTGTATAACTGCTGTTAAACCTACACACACAATGGAGTTCTTCAGTGGGAGCAGTAAAGCCAGATTTTATGTTTGTGTGTGTGTGTGTACATATATCTGTAATCTTTTTTTTAACGAAAGAATCCATTTTTTTAACAGCTTTCTGCCTTAGCACCCCAACTCAGCTGAGTGCTGCTGTGCTACAGAAAACTCACAGTCACCTTTGTAACAGATCTTCTTGTTTTGCTGAGGCCCTCTTAAAATTTGGGAGAAACCTTAGTAGGATGAAGAGCTTGGTTTAAAATTATTTTTTATTTTAAAATTAATACACTCTCCATCTGAAAGAAGCACGTAGAGCATACTGTGTCAGAGGCACTGAGGAAAAAAATAGAAGGAGGGACAAGCTCAGCTATTGTAAATCACTGTAATGCCACTGAGGCCAATTTAGACTAGCTGAGGTTGTGGCCTAATATTTGTGCTGAAATGTTGCAGCTATAGCTGTATCCCTGAGCTGTATAAATATTTGTTGAAAGCTGACTGTTAGGGTGCAAGGGGTGGATTGCTCATCAGCAAATAGTGAGGGCCCTTGTCTCTTCACCTTTCTTAAGGAAACCTTCCCCTTTATAGGGCTGGGAATTTTGACTGAGTACATGTATGATCCTTCTTACTGGGTGCATGGATTATTCTGTGTGCAGTGGAACAGGAATTTCCATCTGGACTTTTGAACTTGCACCCGCCTGAGTGTCCGGCCCTGATTCATGCCATGCACTGTACATGAATGACCAGCAATGTTTACAAAATGAATTAGCTTGACTCCAACTCTCCAGCCAGAAAGTAATCAAAGTGAAGAGCCAAGCTATTTCTGAAATTCCAGCTTCCCTAGCTAGAAACTGCATGCTCTGTCTCACTAGTCAGGGTATTAATGTAAAATGTACATGTTCTATACTGGAGGACAATTAATAACAGCAGTGATTCTGAGCAGTTGACAGACATTAACTCTTCCAGCCCCAAACTGCTCTTATGTGGTGGGCAAGTCTGACTGTAGCATATGGTACAGAGACAAGAAAAAGTGAAAATATATATGTCAGTAAGTGATTATTCTACGAGTTGTAGTATGGTTCTTTTTGGTTCTTTCTTCTCCCAAATTAAATTCCAGTTAACATTTTATTTCACTTCTTTTGAATGAATACATGTATTCATATACCTATTCAGGATTCTTCTTATGCAAATATTTTTAATAGGGCTACTCATAACTGGTATCCCTAAAATCTTGGGAGCTTTGATTTATTTTCTCATCAAACATCTTAATTTAAGCATTTAGCAACAACAGATCTCCATAACAATCTAATCCTATAAAATACATCAGCCTTTGCTAAATTTATTATAAAACATTGTTATGAAAGAAGACAATGTTACATAATAAATTTTGTTTGAGATGGCCTGAAACTCAAAATGTATCATATCACTGAAATTTCCCTCTGAAAACAAGCCTCCTGATCTGAAAAGCCCACATCATATAAAGCTGGAGATGTCTCAGAGCCAAATTGTTTGCTCCTGTAAATGGTTAGAGCTCCACAGACGGGGGATATGAAATAAGGCTCTGTTGATTTTACAGCAGAGCATTTGAACCACTTCCCCCGCCCTAGTCAATTTAAAGCAAAATTAAAAGAAAAATAAACCCCAGTTAGCATGTGAGCTCTTCATTGGATGCAAATTGGCATAACCTCACTGGATATCTGACTTAGGCAGAGTTATCAGGACTTACCACCAAGGAGATCTGGGCCAGGGTATTTTAACAGTGATTTCATGTGGGTGGGTGAGAACTTGATTCTTCATCCTTATTCAGGCTGAAAACCAGGAATGCACTACAGAGCTATAGATCAGTCTAGAAATTGATTGTTTGCAGGGAGGGAGGCTAAAGTGGCTCAGTTATTCCAAAATTAGCAACTGCTAGTGTGGTGTATAGCTCAGGCCAAATGACAAGTGAATGATGCTGCCCAACACCTCCCCATCTATATCATACCTGCATCCAGCCCCTGGTGACTTTTATTTTCACAATAAACTAGCAAATCCAGGACTAGTAAATTAATAACATCTGAATAAAATAGCTTGGCAGGCTATCTTTAACATTACCTAAAAATCGGAGGTTAATAAATAGTTAAATTTAGCTGTAGCTTCTCCTAAGTAGTTTGAACATAAGTCAATATTTTCGTCTTTTGTTGTCTCAGGGTTTCTACAGGAGCAAAGAAAATTTCATCAATGATGCTTCTACACTTTATAGCATTATGCCTTTGTACTATTATCCATCTGTACCCTTATCTAACATGTTATCAGCTGTATGAAAATAACTAGCAGTCTCTTCAGCCCACAGCAAGTATCAATAGGAAGAATGACAGCGGCTAGTTTGCACACTTGAAATGGTTTATTTGTTGCAATCCTGTGCACAAGATGTTTATCAGTAAGCACCAGACAGCCATGCAGAAGAAGGAGCCTTAATTCTGTCTGAGACAGCCTCTTATTGCTATTGATAGTTAGCATCAGTGTCCAGTCTGAGAAATGGAAGTGCTGCAGGCAACTTCAGTCAAGACACCCTATTGATCTACTGCTTCCTCTGCGTCCCTGAAGCTAGAGCAGAAAAATAAAAAGGGGAGGAAAAGCTTGCTGTATAAGGGGCAATGCAGCAGTCTATGTCTTGCCATCATTCAAAGGGGTGTGTATGTGCATGGATATTCCTGATATTCAGTACCTTAGACAACTGTAAATCACACGCACAGCCATGATAAATATAAATGTCAATGTGTTGGAAATGTCCTTTATATAAGAGGTGTCACTAGAACTACATTTTTAGCATGAAACATTTTTGCTGCTTTTTATTTTTCATTGACTTATTGTGCTTCTGTTATATCCTGTCTAACACAATCAATCTAAAGCATAATATCTGAGAGTCCTATTCATAAATAATACATATTTGGGTCATTTTCATTTGTATCCTACAATGAAGATTTACAAGCCAGAAACAAAACAAGAAACAATGTGTGGAATGCTCTTATTCAGTGGATAAGAATATATTACTGTGATCAATTAATCTGCTTTTCTCTGCATTAGGTGGACATCTTTATGGTACATCCATAAGGGTTTATAACTTGGGAGAGACAGAATCAGCTCTAAGGCTCTAACATAAAATGCCTGTACTCAGAAAAGAGAAACTTTTCCAAAGTTTTTTGCTTGGTTGAGGCTTTTTTTCCCCATTGTTGTTGTTGTTTTTTTCCAATGGGAAATGTGTTAATTTTGGCAAATTCAACCACACCAATAACTTACCTATCAACATAGTATGTTGCTCTGTCCTATATTCAACCTCTCATGTTAAATGAAACAAAAAATTGACTACAATAATTCTGGGGATTTCCATAGTGCTGTTCATCCAAAGATAGTCCCATGTTACTACAAACCACACAATTCCTTCTACAGGAGGGAAGACTGACACAGAGAAAGACGCCAGCTCAGTTTTTAGGGCCAAAAATTACTAGGCAAAAGTAAGTAGAAAGAAAGAAAATCTGTGCATAGAAATTTCAGGAGGAACAAGAGAGGTGAAAGGAAGACTCCAGTTGGTATTAGTTTACAGTACAAGAACCTGCAGGCCCTGGTGTAGTCACCAGAAGGGCTGGTGCTCTGATCCTGGGCCATGAGTAATGGCCCAGCTGCTTACCAATTTTGCCTGCAGACAAGGAGCAAAAGTAGTGAGTTAAGATCAGCCAGAGCTACTTTAGGAAGCAAAGTCAGAACATGCAAGAACTTTGCAAGCAATATAAACTGTTGGGGGAAAGTGGGGTGAATGGTGGGAATGGGGACAAGGCTGGTCACTGTGACAGTTCCCCCGTTTGCCTCAGAGATGCAGCCCAGGCTCTGCTCAGGGCTTCAGACTCTGGGGCTCAGACTGGGTTACTGCATCAGTTTTTCAAATCTGGAAATTTGCTACAAGTGCATCTCAGATAAAAATTGAAATGAGTTTTGCAACTATGGCAAAAAAGCAATTTTACATTTCATAGGCCTTTTAAAACTCTTTTCAATAGAAAATAAAAATAACAGTAAGGGAAAAAAAGGCTACGTTTCCATTCCTGTTTTTATAGTTTGACGTTGCAGATGTTTCTGGGTCAGAGGTGAACATGTCTTTAGGTGTCAAAAGATGCAATAACCTGAGTCAAAAATGGCCCAGTCCCCAGAACCGTGACTGTGTGCCAGAATATCCCCACCTCAGAAGCTTGCTGGCAGCAATGCACTCCAGGTGTCTTACACTATGCAGACCTGGTAGTCATTTTAATATTTTCCATGCTCATGTAAATGGACTTGATGTGTGTTCATCAAATGTGGGAAAATCCCACAGAATTGTGTGCCATCTGTTTATAGGTAAAAGGCCTGCTTTGCTGACAAACCAGTGCAAAATCAGAATGCTGAATGAAAGCAAGCACGCTTTTGTTTTGTTCTGGTTTGGTTTTATAAATCTGAGGCTTAATATCATATTAAAAACCTAACAAAGTTCAAAGGTTCATTCTGTTTGGATAGCAGTAGAGTCCTTCTCAGATGTGTGGATATTACCTGAGCTACATGGAGCTCTTAAATCTGTGCCACGTGGCTACAACTTGCAACCTAATGAAACCCTGAGCACACACAGGAGTCAGCAGGGCCTGGGGAGGGTGCAAGGGCCACAGCTTGGGCAGCTGGGTGTCTGCACTGGTGCCCTGAACCAGAAGTGTCTGTGAAACACTAGCTGACACCATTTCAACACGTGTACTTGGCCCCAAGTGAGAAACTCAAGCTAAAGCAAAAACGGAAAGGCTCATTTTGAAAAAGCATCACCTTATTTTATTTAACATCCAATACTGCATTTGTTTTTAAGTTAAAATTAAAGACAGGTTTAATTCAATTAATATGGTAGGTGCCAATCAAAGTATTCATCTTTATTATTTTGGTCTGTTTTAAAGAAGACTGCTGGACAAAAGGCCTGAGCTACGATATTAAACGAAGGCTGTGGCCACAGAGATTTTCAACATCAGTTGATAGACATTGATCAGTCATCAGAAGAAGAATTTGAGACTTTCTTGTCCTTTTACACTCCATATGGAGCACATGCTTATACTTTTCTACAGAGAACCGATAACCAGACCTGGGAAATTTATACCTGAATATGAGTCAGATGTCAGAAGATGATGTCAAAGTGTTTCAAAAGAGTATTTTCATTACCCGTACCATGGAGTGAGTCTTGGGTGAAAGAAGAGTTAATGCAGCTGGCAGAGGAGAAAAACATCAGAAGAAAGTAAACTGATAAAACTGATCAAATCCAGACATATTCAATCTAAAATCTCAAATGGGATTCAAGGTATGCTGGAAGGATGCTACAGCATTAAATGCTGTTAAACCACCCACTACAACCTGAAAAGAAGACAAAACTGAATCTCTGCAGAGATATGCTCTGGATGCTAACTCAGCAAGGTAGGTCAGTGCATGTCCATCAAGACAGGCTCTACTGCCTTGCACTGAACTCTGCCCCTAACAGCCCAAACCAGATATTTTAACCTTTCCACCAGCATTGTACTGAGGTGTAGAAGTTGAGAAATCTAGTGTGAAAGTGCCTGTGGTCAGCTAATTGGGAAAACAACCAGTTCCCAGCAGTATAATCTACCCCATTTGCCAAAAGAGACAAGTTTTATACTTTCAATCAGAAAAGTGCAACTCCTCCAGTAATGTGGCTGAGACATTTACTTTGAAAACTGAGGAATCTTATTTTCAAGGTCAAGCTGAGGTTTCCTGGGTTCAGACTAAAATACTTTGTAGGGCCAAAGAAATATTTACTGGGTTCTAGGGAGCAGGGAGTAGATGTGTAATTTGAACATATTTCAAGTCATCCTGGGAGGTCTTTTTGTTTTTGCATATTTGTGTCTCCTCAGACAACCTTTTTTTCCCCTGAAAAATTGGAAGTGAAGAAAATTATGACATTTTTTGCCACTACATTTCAGTTGGGCCATTTCCTGCACTGAACCAGAGAACCTGCATTATTTGCACCCTTTCCAGAATGTATTTATTTCCAGTGCATCATATGAAACCATGTAGATAAATTTTGTCCAGAGACTGCCATTCCTTGTGTTAAACTAGAAGGATTTTCTGTATAAATCAATGATTTTCTTCATGTGACCTTTGACAGTGGGAGTGTTAGAGGGCCAGTGGTAAGTGGGGCTTCACAGTCAGTCGTAAATTAAGCAGCAGCATTTTACAAATCAGCTCCATAATGAGTAGGTGATTGGAAGATGTGCTACTGCATATTGGAGATTAACATCCGAACACAAAAATTATCACCTAGCCCAAGAATGGCAGTAAAAGGTTAAAAGAAATATTCAATATTATCAATCATATTAGAAAAAAAAAAAGATAGAACTTCTTACAGCTGCCAAAGGAGCTTGGGAGAATTAATGTGTTGGTGTCAAAAAGACTGAGAACGAGTGAAATAGGGCTACAGTGATTGCCAGAGTCTTACTTGCCTGGAGAGATAACGCTGGACATTCAGTGTAACTAGGCAGGTGCCAAGAATCCTCTTGTGGATGCTATGGAGTGGCTTTCAA
This sequence comes from Dryoscopus gambensis, assembly GCA_013389985.1. Taxonomy (NCBI): domain Eukaryota; kingdom Metazoa; phylum Chordata; class Aves; order Passeriformes; family Malaconotidae; genus Dryoscopus; species Dryoscopus gambensis. The sequence continues at coordinate 14,696 of WEIT01004841.1, forward strand.
ATATCAGAATGCACACTGACCCCTATCATCTGGTACTTTCTATGGTTTCAGAATTGCTCATTAAGCCAGGGAAACCTCCAGTGAGGTGTGATGACCTGAAAACAGACAGGAGCTAAAGAATCAATGTTTTAAGTAAAACAGCAATTATAAAAAGATCTACAGCTCCTTCCATGTAATCAGGTAAATTAGCAGGAGTGGCATAAAGCACCTAAATTGGAGAAAGAGTGGAGAAAGGGGGAGTGGGGGGAAAAGAAGGTCCCCTGGGAGATATCTGATAGGATGCTTAGTCTGTGTAGAGGGCAAAAGGTTAAGTGAAAATGAGATGAAGGAATGATCAGATATAGTCAGATCAGAGACAGTTAAATAAAGGAAAGTGCTAACCTAAGATAAATGTGAAGAAACGCCCTTGTGCTGAGTGTGTTGATGTGGCTGCTCCTCAGCAGGTCAGGAACAGGAAAGGAGGAATTGCCAGTTCCCAATCCACACCAATCCTGGTTGAAGCACTTCCCAGCAAAGAAACAGAAGGGATAAGGACATAGGCTAACGATTCCTGTCTGCTACTCCAATGGTGTGAAAGGATATTAAAGGGCTTCTAATCACATCTACACTTTTCACAGGTCCCTTTTTACTGCTGGTATGATATAAATTATCCTTAGCGATGAGTCAGGCCTGTGCCATCTGTGTTTCTGGTCAGTGAGAAAGATGTTGTTCAAAAAATATCAAAACAAAAATACTAAGAATTACTTGAAAGCTCCAAACTTTCTTGGTTGGTTAATGCTTTCCTGGGTCAAAAAGCTCTCACTAGAAGGGGGTTCCATAATGACAAACAAAATCTAAAATCTGGTTGAAAGAGGTGCACAATGTAGCAAACAAATACTTGGAATACATTCTATATAAAACTTCATCAGCTAATTTGGAAAATCATTGTTAGAATACCCAACAAAGAGGACCTGAGATAACAGATTGCACCAGGAAGCTCAAGAAATATCTGTAGTGACCAAGTCTGGAAATGACCACAAGTATTTTGTTTAAAAGCCTTTGGTGGCTTACAGCCTTTAAATGTTTCTAACAGCCTTAGATTTCTAAACGTCAAGAGGAAAATTCAAACTCTTAGACACGTAATTTAGAGCTCAGATTTTTTTTTAAATTTTTTTTTTGTTTGTTTCCTCAGGAGCTTAATTAACACATACAATTAGACCTGGGAATTAGGAAGTAGATGAGTTGAACTCATCTGCTAGGTGCTAATACCTGGGGATACTCAATCAGGATTCTTGCAAACAAATTTTTGTACTTTCCACAATTTTGGTGTTACAACTCTTTGAGGTGAGAGAAATTGTGTGTTCTCCACAAAGAGCTTGGTTAGTCCCAGAATTCCCTAAATCCAGATGGACTGCTGCTGAGGAATGCTGCTGGTCCAGGTAGCCCGGCTCGCAAACTGGAGATTGAGATGGAGATTGAGCTCTGTGTGGGAGCTCGAGACAAGAGGCCGTGAAGTGCCAGCCCTTGGGATTACAAAGGCACGAAGATGGGGGATGCCAGGCAGGTGAATGGACACAGCAGGAGCCGGGAATCGCCGATCTTTTGGTTAACAAAGGACACAGGTGACGCCAGCGAGGTGATGGACACGGAGAGGGGGGCGGGAGCCGAAGAGAGAGACTTGCATTCGGAGAGAAAGTGAGGGGATAAAAAGTATAAAAGTCCGGGGGTTCTTTGGTTGGGGTCCTTCTCGGAGGCACCAGGTCGAGCTGCTCCTGTGTCACTGCGCCGGGAATAAGTGGTTTTATGGAATGAGACATCCGTGACTCTGCTATGGGAAACCTGGGGTCGAGCCGGTGAGGAAACCTGGTGTGACTGCGAGTGGGGTGTGCAGGGGGCGAGACCCGTGGGGTCATTGCGGCTGCTGCTGTGAAGGGGCTTCGGGGCCAGCAGTGGCAGCCTCTGTCCTTGGCACTGTGACTGCCAGGGAGTCACCAGAACGGTCACTCTGGGACGTTTCCTTAACACTTCTTATCTTTCAGACTAACGCAGACCCCACATATATTTGTCAACTCTAAGCTACAGGGAAAGAAGTCTGAGTTTGCAAATGAGGAGTTTCTAATGAAATAGGTGGTTGAGGCATTTTGACCCTATTCAGTCAAGGTCAGGTTTCCTCTGAATTATACCTGTTTCCTTGTCTAACATTTTAGACATCTCCCAAGTGTCTATCGACGGAGTTTATATTTAATTACACAATGAAGAAGAAAGCAAGCTGCTCATAGCTCCCCCTACCCCCGTGCGTTACAAAGTAGAGATCCAGAGGAAGAAACAAAAGAGTGTTTGGGTCCCAGTTGTGCGTGCCTATGGGAAAGGAGTGGTGAAAATAAGCCAGTAGCTCCTAGAAACAGGGAGGGGAGGGAAGAGCACAAACCAGCTTTATGCAGCGGCAAATGATGGATGGCTAAATGCCAATTTAGAGCAATACATAGAATGGAGGTTGCATTGTTGCGATTATTAAAGGTTATTTTACTTTTAATTTTTTGTGGTAGGTGTCCTTACTTCTTCCTTACAGAAACCCTTGATTTTCACTTGCTAGATACTTAGATGTGCTTGTCATACCCACGAGGTGATTTCAGTTCTCGGATGCCAGGAAAGCTCTCTGCTGATCAAAACACAGCTGCACAGGCTCATTGGATCTATTCATGGGTGCCACACCACTGGGGTACGTCTGTCTGTACCTGTGAAAATAGATGTAATTAATATAACAGATATAATACATATATGCAAATCCAGATGCTAAAAATGACTTATAGTAAGACAAGGTTTTCATTTGCCAAACCATATCAAAGTATCTGAATCATTTAAGCAATATACAATCTACTTTTGGACTGCTGCTGCTGCAGTGACATCAGCACCCTTTTAGTCTATTTTTTTTTTACAAGTGAGCTTTTTTTAAATGAAAGATCCTAAGGAACACAATTTTAAAACATTTTTAATTAGCCTTTTCCAGGCTGTCACCTCTCTGCAGCATTTAAAAAGCTCTTTCCATCATTTCCCACAAGTTGATTGGACAGAGGATGTCAGATCATGGGACTACACGAATTGCTATTCACTGGACACTGATCTTATGACTGGAACAATGAAGGAGCAACTTTATCTATTTGATTAAAAAAATTCCTTCAGTGTAAGCAAGGGAACAGAATATTTTCTTATATATAACCTTTTTGTTCATTACAGAAATGCATATCAACTCCTTTAGTAGCAAATAACAGGCACTTTCTTCAGAACGCTTTATTAATAGATTTTGTATTACAATTTTACCTTCTTCACTTTGACATTTATTTCTCCTTTAATGAGTCAAAATGCCTAGCCAAGAGCTCTTGGCTTTAAGTATGTTCTTAACATCAGCATATTAACTACCACATTCAAGCTAATAGGTTTAACTTATTTCTTTGAGATCTTTGTGGAAAAAGAACCAAACACCCCAATTTTAAAAAATTGATGTAAATGGAAACTTCGACTTTAGCGGCACTGGAAAACAATAATGCTGCTTCATCATCATCTGAACATTCAGTATTACAGTTTTGCTGCCAAATATCCCAAATATCTATGATAAGTGCCTCTTCTTGTAATAAAACATACTGAACAAAAAGCAGTTTGAGATTTTGAAGTCTTGATTTGCAACAGTCCATTCTGAACCCTTCATTTTATTTCCTTTTGTATTGTGCAGGCAAACAATAGTTGTAGCTTTCGTCATGAGCTCAAGCAGTACATTTTAGCAAACTGAGCTTAAGCACATGCAGATGGGTGTAACATCAATTTTTTAAAAGGATATTATAAATCCATCTGTAAGCAAATTAATGTAAGAACAAAAGAGCATTTTTTCATAATCGTGGGTAATTCTGAGCAAAATTTCAATGGTTCCTCCCAGAAATCTAGATGAAGCAATTGCAGGTTTTGATTATTTTTTAGTTCTGACTCTTAAATCACGTTAGTATGAGTCCCATTATCAGTGTGAGATAAATCAACTGCGAAAGATTTTATGTAAATGCTCTGATTTTTTCTGCTAGAAATGGGGGACATACACAGGTTATCTGTGGATTTACTCTTTGCTCATTGGTGACTGAAGGGCCATTTCTACCTTAGTGACACAGAGCCAAAACTCACAGCTTACCTGAGTGTGCCTTGTTGGCTCAAAGGTACCTCTGTCAGGGAAACTGAGTGCACCCCTGGAGACTGGGTCCACCAAAGTGTTTCTTTATTCAAGATGTCTTTTAGTGGTTATGGTATTTCTGACTTTCTTCTTGTGAAACCAGGAGATAGCATTAGCTTGCTTCCCTGTTTGCCTGTATGAGGAAGTAAGAGAAAAAAAAAATAAATTCGTTTAAGAACAAATGAAATAATTCCATCTGCCTGCCTGATTTGACATTTTCAACTCAGTTGCTCAGTTTCTCTGGTGAATGATCCAGCTCTTCCCAGCAATAAGCACTGCTTGAATGCTGGACATATGCTACAATAATAACAATTACAAATAATTACTCTAATGGGGTGAGCGAATAACACCAATTAGTTGATGTGATGATGTTTCCATGACAAACTCCAGCTTTATGGAGTTGTTCATTTTTAAGTCTAACGGCTTTCTGATAGCCTTTGTCAGGCAACAGCATGACTTGACCACCTCAATTCATAAATCTGTCCTGCTAGATGCATATAGCCATGGACTATGCTCCTACTTAAATCAAAATTTCAATCAACACCTAATGCAGGACTAAGTTTAGGCTTAACTGTAAAGACATAGTCATAATAATGCAGATTTCCTGATAAATACTTATTAAATAATTTTGTTGTCTATTTCCTGAGGAAACTTTAAAATAGAAGTGTTGGTGTGCAGATGTACTTTGTTACACATTGTCAAATCAAAGTCTGGTTCAGGACAACACTTCAGCCTGTTATTAACCTCATTAACCTCAGACATCAAATACAATGGACTTGCAGACATGTCTAAACGTAAACTTAAGTATCATTCAGAATAGAAATGTTTTACTGAATTGAGAATTAAACTGAAGGCATGCTACTAATCCACAGAGGACAGAGCTCCTTGCTGAACTAATATGTAGGTCTGTGCATGAGACTAGAATATTTGATTTCATAATGTTACTCTTGGAATTAAATATATGTGAACCTAATTCTTAATGTTTTCAGATCAGACACTTCTTTTTTTCTTCATTTTGCATGTGATTTTCTTCCTTTCTGCAACATGACTGTAGAGAAAAAGGAATTCAAGAATCATGCAGCAGATCAGTAGTAAACTTTTCAAGTCTGCTGACAAAAAGTCCACAGGTCCACTGAAATAACAGGCACCAACAAGTTTGTGATGACTCACATACATCTACACCATATTTTGTTAGGAGGCATGGGTGATCTTCACCCACTCTGGTATAAGGACACACCAATATTAAATCTGGGCTTACCCCACAATTTGCTGCCACACTTTCCACTCTGCAGCTGACTTGTGATAACTCTTTGCTCACAGAGAGAGGAAGTCAGAAGCAGTAATGACCCAGAAGTCTTCCAGACCTCCTGCAGGGGCAATGTTGCCACAGTCAAAGATTTTCAGAGGAGAGAGATCATGGCTTTGTTAAATTAGGGACTTAACACAGGAAAGTGACTGGGGAAGTCACAAACCAAAAGCATGGCTAGTTTTTGTAAAGCTCCCAACCAGGCACAACCACCAAGTGACCAGAGTTCTGTACTGGACATTAACTTACCAAGTTGTTCCTCCATGCACATTTACTGCTTCTTGTAGCCCATGAACTGTTTTCTGGAGGAGGACCCTCCCGAGCCATTGGTCTCTTGGTCTGACTTGGAGGCCTGGCTGTATCAAAGTGCTTGCTCTCTGTTGTACAGTCATCCCTGCTGCCTGATGTCTCTGGAACAGGCACTTCAGTGCAGCTGCTCAAGCTCACAACTTTCCCACTTGCTCAGAGAGATTCTTCACTTGTGTTAGAGCAACAGTGATGCCACTGCTGGAGTATGTCAGCACTGATATCTTGGAAATGGAGGAGGAAAGGAGACAGGCTGGAAGTGCCAAGATTAAATAGAACCAATATGAATATTCTTATCACTTTTTGACAAAAGGCTACAGGAATTCAGAAACAAAGAGTGTCTTGCAGTTCCACTGATTTGGTACCTCAGTGGGTTATGCCAATATAAATGGTGTCTTGGAGTATTTAAAAAAAGACATCAGACTGGTAATTTCTAGTTAAGTACTGATAGTTATGTCAGAAAATAGAGTTCTGTAGGTACTTCAGCGAGTCAAAATTTTAACCAGTTAATACATACTGTATAAAATATTGAGCTTTTAAGTTGCGGGATTTTTCTGTTTTGTTTTCAGACTCAAATTTCTAAATATCTGACAAGTTCCTAAACCTGCTTGTAAAAGTCTCCAAGTCACAAGCCAGTCGGATAAAAATCTGTTCATTGTAAAAAGGGAAGGGGGAAGGGTAGGGAAGAGAAGGTTTGTTGATAAGTTTGCTGCACTATTAAAATGTTTAACCACAGCCTGGAGCTCAAATCAGCATTCATGTGAAGTTCCTATTTATTAGAGTATGTAAAAAGTATTCACCAAAATTATGTCTTGTTTTTGAAAGAGATGCACCCCAGTAATTATGGTAAGACTAGATCCATTTCTTAGGAATATGGAAAAGTGAGCGACAAACACTGTCAGGAACTGTGCTTTGTCCCATTTAAAGAAAATACTTCTGTTCAAAATAAGCATTAAAATGACAGTAGAAAATGAATGAGGGAGAAGTCACAGAGGCATTTATCATGCTGAATCTAGGCCCACACTAACTTGTCTAAATCTATATAAAGAAAAAGGCCTGCAAGTGGCTCTGAAAGTGGTGGGAACCCATGCTTCAAACACATGTCTTGAAAGAATGTCAGAAATCTCGTTCCCCTTTTGGCTGCGGTTACAGAGGCTTTCTCCGGACTGCAGGCTCACCAGTTTCACTTGTCTGGAGTATTCAAAAATACATTTTCCCCTGGAAGACAGTCTGCATATGCTTACAATAAACATTAACTGAATCAAATGACTTTCACTTCAGGATAAATACACTCAAGTAAGTCTGTTAGCGACATTCATAGTAAATTGCTAATAATTAGTTTTTCCAGTCTACTTGGGTTGTATTAATGAACACAATCACTCCTAATATATTTATACACAGGATAAATCCTGCCTCCCTCTATATGCCTGTGGAAGACCCAAGGTAAAATGGATATATTTTGCTGCAGGAACACATGGGAGCCACTTTAGGTCAGGTGGGCAATCCTGCTGGTTTTGTGTGTCTCTGAACTCTGCTGGCTGGGCAACAGCTGGGACAAGCCACCTGCTCACCGTGGACATCTGCCCTGGTGCTGGGGCTGGAGCAGTCTGCAGCCTTCTGGCCACAAAATATGTAAGTTACAAAACATGGAAACTCTCAGCTCTGCAAAGCCAATGAAACCACATTTTCCTATAACTGTGGCTTCCCCTTTTTGCAGGCTACCCGCTCGCAATGGCTTGTAAATTACACGGTGGTATCTCTAGAGATGGGAAATTCTTTTCTTATGCTTGTGAACGTAACCCAACATGAAGCGGTCCTGTAACGGGACATTTCAGGGGATTACTGGAAGGACAACAGTCACATCAATACCTCTCAGCACCCTTCTGCTAAGACAAAATACAGAAGTATGTCTTAGAATTATGTCTATACCATAATTAAAATAACCTCAAAACTGTTACCTTCAGCAATTTGAAGCTGGTTACTGGAAAATCCCTAGACACAGCTGAGCAAAGCTCCCAGTAATTTGCTCCACCAACCCCTGAATAGTACTCAAATGCAATCCAATTATTATTAGAAATTATCTGCTCTACTTTTGTGTAATTTTCTTAACAACTCTGAATACCTAAAGAAGTACTGCAGCAGACCATAAGACCCAGCTCTGGCTGAGAAACCTGCATGCATTGCATAAAATGTATGATTCTACAACTCATTAAGTCTAATTTATGGCATATGTAATTACGCACCTTTGAATTGAACCTAGGTCTCTAGAGATAATAACACTTAGAACTTATATAGGGCTTTTCATCTTCAAAGTGCTTTACAAACATTAACTAATTAACAACATAATAAGACATGAAAGGCCAAAGTACTTACCCACAGTGCTGCATAGCCTCTGTATAATTCAGATTTTGATGTTTTTCAGTGCAAGAACCAATCTGGGTGCACAGTGAGGATTTACCAGTGGTCCCCTTCACAATCAGAAAACGACTTTGTGCACATCATCTCTCTGAATTCCCAGAGTCCATCCCTTCTGTGCTATTTATTGCTGAGTCAGAAGAAACAGCTCCCAAATGTGAAGGATGGCATGGAAAATGACAGTGCACAGCAGTCAGAGAGTGCATGAGTTTTCAGGGCTTTGGAGGCAGAGTAATGGGGCATAATACAGAAAGGGATTCCTGAAGAATTCACTGCACAAGATTTCTTGTAGCACCTAAGTCTGTATCCTTCCCAAGGGAAATCTAATAATAATTACACAAAGTCTCTAGAGATTACCTAAAAGATTGGGGAGAAGGCCTTACTTCAGCTCAAATATATTTTCCTGTAAAACCTACAATGTTTTTTTTCCTTATTTTTGCTCTTCTGAAAAGTCTGAACTATCTAGCCAGCGTGTTTCTTAGTTTTGGGGTTTTATTTTATCACTTGGTATTATTTACACACTGCCTCAAGAGACTGTGTATCTTGAGACAGCCTTATTATCTGAATGAATCTTTTCTTGGTGATAGCAATGTTGCACATGTTATATCAGGTTACTTGAATCCCCCCTGAACATTCCTAATGCAGAAAGATGACGGATAAAATAAAAAGGGAGCAATTAATACTGATAGTTTTAGTGACCAGTGCTTCAGACATCAGCCTGTGTCAGCGATCATTTTCCTGAGCTCAGAATGCTGCCCATTGTCTATGCACATGCTGTGCTTGAGCATCACCTGCTCACCAGCAAGAAGGATAATGGTTGTGGTGGCAGGATCTCTTGTCCCTCCCCAGACAATGCCTCTGTCCCCACGGGAATTCTACAGTGCCCCAAAAGATGAGAGTTTGGGAACCAGTGGAAAAACATGGCAAGCATATAAGGCAGAACAATGCACTTGTACCTGCCTAACTCTGCACACCAAAGATATCTCAGACACAAACACGAACGGCTCAGCAGCAGCAGTGCAGGTGGAGCCCACCAGAAACTAAAGAAAATGAGACATACCATGGACCAGAAAATAACATGCCTGTGGAACCAGCAGGCTTTTGTGCTTCCCCGCAGACACACAGTCCAGAACAAATCCTGAAAGGCAACAATCTCACAGGAGTAATGCCTACAAGAGATCCTAGGATAAACATAGGGTCTAATCAAAAGCATTACGATTTTTAAATGCAAATGTAGAATAGAACTGTCAAAATGTTTTATCCCTAAATTGTGAATGCTAACCTTCCCATACTTATTATATAGCACTACATTTTAATTTGCCTGGAGCAGAGTTGAATAAAGCAAACATCACAAACACAATCAAATGGATATTTGAAAGAGCTGCTCTTCACAATAGCCGTGTGTCTGAGCAAAGCTTCAAATGTTGATCAATTGATTACCAAAATCAAAGAATACATTTCCCAAATGAGCTTCTGTAAAGCACTCAATAGGACCAGAGAAAAACAGCATAAAACTCCACAGAACAGCAGTTTTCTCTAAAATATTTACAAATGCAACTTTCTACTGCTTTCCTGGTTTATAACTTAGATCTGCACAGATCTAGAATGAAGAATAGAACACTTCTGATTCAATTTCAGTGTGGCAAATTCACTCAAATAAAGACAGAAAACCATGTAAAATTATCCAAAGGTGTACTTTAAATCTTACAGCAAACCACAGTCTCACTGGTGCAATTGCTCAAATTACTTTTAAATCTTTAATGAACAAAACAACAGCAAAAATATAAAATTAACCCTAACTACTAGTGTTCTGTCCATCTGCCATCTCCAGAGGTTGGTTTCTGCTGCTGCCATGTTTTCCTTTCCTGTATCAATCAGCTTTGCAGAACAACTGCCCACCAAAAGCATATGTTTTTTTTTTGTCTAGTGACTTTAACCTGAAAAACAGGACGTAAAAAGGAAAACTAACTTTCAATGTGAAACAAACCTATAATTTCCTTGAGCTTTCTTATATTTTGTTCTCCTTCTAAAGGCAGGTTTTCTTGTACCACCTCTTGCAGTAGCTTCATCTGTTATACTGTGCTGTCCTCACCATGATAAAACCTGAGCTGGGGTGAAGATTCTTCAGTATGTTCCCTCTGTAGAGCAAAATTCAGAGTTGTTAATGAGCAAGTAAGTTCTCAGCACTATTCTCTTTACTCCCCCATCTCTGGAAGAGGCATTTGTCCTGAAGAACATAATGGGATTTTGACCCTGTCATGTGGCTGCTGTCCTAGTTTGGAAATTTATAAGGGGACAAACCTGAAGGATCAAAGTAATGTTTTTGAATTAAATGAAAATTTTGCTCAGCAACAACTTAAAATATCAATGGGAAAGCCTCAACCTTTAGAGTTTCTGACATTTGATATTGATATTCTGACTCTACTAGGATGCAGATTTTACAGCACTTAGTCTTTCCCACAAGCTGCTGCCTTACTAAGGAGAAAAACCCCACCCACCCACACCACGTTACACTCTCAGTAATTCTTACAGTAACAGAGATTACACTGATCTGCAGGATTTTTCTCTTTTCTAAACAAATACCTTTCTGGAGCAAGCCTCTATGCTGAAATCCTCTTGGGTAAACAGAGAGCACTCCAAGACTTACTGCATCTTAAGCAAGTGAACAAATATTTAGCCTTATGACGCTTAGGTGGTTGACTCTCTCTCTGTACCTTTGTTTCATATTCCACCTGGGAAAGCAGCATGGCTGAAGGAACCTGACAGGAAAAGAAAAAAAGAGACAAGAGAAGAGGACAGACATGGTGGCTGGCCAATGTTAATAGAGAAATCAGAAATGTGGGAGATCAACAAGTTGTAGGGAAGGGATGTTTTGCCTCGCCTTATATTTTTGCAGATCATTCCAGCAGAGCTTGGTTCCACTTTAACAAAATAGGATTTAGCCCCGATTGCCCTGTGCAGTGAGGTAAGGAGGACTTTCCAGGATCACACAGACAACACAGGGAACTTCCCATCATTCTGTATGGCCTCAGGGTGCCAAGGGAGATGTCCCAGTTTCTGTCTCTCACTTGTATTTGCTATTTTCTCAGAAACTTACCAGGAACACTCACTCACTCAGCAGCAGCTGGGTGGGAGAATAACATTTTACTCTCCTCTATCCTTGTTTGCTAGTTAATGAAAGATTTTGTGAGGCAAAAGCCAGATCTTTTTTTTTTTTCTTCCAGTGCTGTTATTCCCATAATGCACATGGGACTTTTTGATCTCCACCTCTGTATCATGTCATCCTTCAGTATCTCAGTCAGCTCCTAAGCTCAGGAGGAAACAGCAGCAATTCTGCCTCTGGATATTATTTTCATGGAGGTCTGCTAATCACATAAATATCCTTAGCCTTACAACAGGTGATTTAATGGTTTCATTAATCCCATTTTAATTCTAAAGAACTAAGGCACACAGTAATGCTTGGACAGGAGGCTGGGTGCCAGATTCAGATTTCCTGTTAAACTCTTCAATGTTCATTCATTTTCTGATACTTCAGTTTTTCCTTTTTGCTCCAAAGTATTTGCAGAACAGGTACAAAAGGTATCAGAGCAAAAAAACAAGGCAATGAAAGCAATTAAATGAAAGTATTTAAATAACTAATGGTTTTTCTTCTTCCATATGACTGTCTACACAAGAAGGCAAGATGAGGTTCTTCCTGATGGCTGCAGCTCTGCAGAGTTACTGAAGTGCTAGTATTGATCAGGCAAGATGGAACATGTTACTGAGGCAATTGGTCAGGCTAAAGCAGTGATGGCAGCNGTGAGACAGTAGCATTTTCTCACAGCCTGTATGTGTTGTTTTGGGACTCGTGTCAGTAGCAACAGCACAGCTCTGTGTGTCTGCCAGGGCTTTTTCAATCAAGCTCCTTTTCAGAGAAACAAAATAGCCAACAGATGAGGGTTACAAAATTTCAAACCCAGCGCTTTTTCATATACCTGATACACGGTTTGGAAGCAGCAGCAGTGTACCCAGCCTCTGCACCCGCCCCTTCACCTGCAGCTACAAGTGTCTGAATAGCAGAAGGAGTTTCCCAAGTAACACCTGCTGTAAACGCACAACTTCCGTGGCTGCACTTTCTCTGTAGTTAGTATTCAGCAAAGAGACTGCAACAGTGCAGGGCTGTGTGTTTGCTGGCATTTTTCTTGTTCAAAGCTTTTGACAACACTTTTCTGAGGCATATAATGCTGCCTTGAAATTGGCTTCTAAACCACATTTTGAGAAGATGAAACACAGGGTCTTGGCTGGGTGTTTTTGCCCTGTGCCATGGCTTGCTTGAGGCAGAAAAGCACCCCATCTCCCCCTTCCAAATCTCTCAGCTCAGGTCTCATCAGTCTGGCTCTGATCACAAGATTCCTCTCTAATGTAAGAGTTTCTCTCTCTCTCTTCCCCCCCCGCCCCCTTAATTTTTACATTACTACTTCCAAGCTCGGGTACATAGATTTTCCCCTTTAGTATTTAGGCTCTTACATGGTTTTAAACTCTAAGGAGAATTAATTTATCATTACAGAGTCTTACATTAAAAACCATCTTCCTGGGGCAATGTTGGGAGTAATCACTGTGCCCTCTTGTTTTTATCTGAAGTATTCCAAAAGGAGAGTCAGTTAGTGTAAATTAGGCAATGGAGGTTTTGCCTTGACATTTGGGAGGTCAAATTTTGCCTGTGACTGTCAACCTCTCAGAAGAGGAGATGGCATTTGGAGTAATCCAAAACTCCTGCAGAGTTACATTACTGTGGCAGCCAGACAAGTAAATCTAGGCTGAAGATCTATTGGTTCAATTACTGCTTGGGGTCAGGACATGCCATAAATTATTAGATATGCAAATGGAAAACTCTGACTGTTGATGAAAGAAAGATGGATGGATTTCTTAAATACTCATAATTAGTGCAAAGACCAACTATATAAACTGATGTATAGTTATTTGCTTGTAAAAGATTTCTGTTCTTAAATTTTACCTGTGTGCAGGTAAAATTAATTTTTTTTGTTTTGTTTTATGTGCATGTCATATTTCAGAAATAAACTAGAGAAATCATTTGGAGGTGTGTTTCTTCTGCAATGCCCCTTGATTTTTGGAAGCAGTCTCAGAAAAGTTCAGAGGATGGTAATTCTCATTCTCATCTCACTTACCACAGGGTAAATCTGCAGCATTGCTCTGTGTTCTGTGAGCACACACTGACAATGTATTTGGGAGGAGAACCATCTCCTTTGCCTGTGGAGGTAGAGTGTGCAAAGCATGCCACAGATGAGCTCAGGTTTGTGTATCTGCTGTAGAGCGAATGAGCTGGCACACAACAGCTTGACCTTATCACAACATGAACTCTGTGGTGTTTCAAGAGGAAAATAAAATGCAATTAAGATATTACTCTACCACACCTGTTTTTGCTGTCACTTAAATACATTATTTGTAGTCTTATTCCTCAGTGTGATTAAAGTTGGAAGAACTTACCCCTACTCTAGTCATGTAGGAAGTCTGCTACAATCTGTAAAAACTGGCTGAATTTCTCTTGCGAATTCTCTCTTTTGGGAGAGAAGTTTTTACTACATGTAAGACAAAATGATTATAAGAGTGAGAATAATGTGAGCTGTTCAACGCCACCTGCTGCTGCAAGGGAAAATATATTCCCAAAGGCACCTCGGCTGAGCAGGCACAGATGCAGAACCGCTGGAAAGCTTGTTCTGCTTGATAGGAAGGTTGCAGAAATACATCACAACACATGAGGGAATACGCTTTCCCAAAACTGATGCTGACTTTTCCCAAGCAGTCTGTGGAAGCCCAGGGAGTTTCTAAAGGATATACAGCGTCACTCGCTGGCTGGTAACTTTTAAATAACTTTCATTTCTGTCACTCTGGATAGAATGTTTTTCAAAACTACTACAGGCTTTCTGAAAGCTTGTATTCACTCCCTAAATGTAAATCTCTTGGGCACAGCTCTTACTGTCATTATTATTATTTTAATAAGAGTTCACACTGTGGGGTTTGAAAACTAGACAGTAAATTGAAAGTTACTCAAGTATTCTTCAGGTAGAGATCAGAAATTAGCTCCTAACATGCTGTTTATGTAACAGAAAAAAAAATTAGGAAATACATGTTAGCTGTTTATAATATATACTAGTTTGAGACAGAAATATTCTTTGTTTATGCAAGAATGCAGAAGCAATGAAAGGTAAGAACCTGCAGCTCACCTTTTGTACCTTTGAGAGTGGTGGAAGCCAGTGATGTTTTGTGGGTAAAAATGATGTTTTGTGCAGTGGTTTAACTGAGATGATCTCATTCCAGCATGACACCAGTGTAATTTGGGAAGAACTCCTTGAAGCCAATGAAACTGTACAGGGAGAATCATAAAAATGGAGCAAACAATCAGTTTTTATATCTTTTCCTATGCAATTCTGACAATCATTTTAAGTTTGTAAGAAGGCTACAAAGAAACAACTCAATATCTATAATTCATAATTTCTGTGTGGAAACGCTAGTAAAAAGGAAAAAAGTATAACTTCAAAGTTTTTAAAAGATGTTTCATTTAAAATGTTATCTGTTAAAACTGGGGTTTTTTTTAAATATTCATTTTGATCTTATTAGTTCTTCTCTGAATCAATCATGAAAGTATCAAAGTTCAACCAACTTTCCATTAACCAGACATGGTACTCAAAAATGGATGAAATAAAAGAGAAATACCGTAAGTAAAGAAGAAAAATAAGAAACCCATAAGCAATAATGAACATCATACCTTAGTTTATATTAAAAAAAAGTTTAAAAATCCTATCCGTGTATGACATAATTTGTCAAAAAGGAATCAAGGAAAAATCCACCTTGGGGAAGTGAAGAACTGAATAAATTTCACTTTTTGTGTGACTTCTAAACAAGTGTAAATTCTCCTTAATGCTGTTCAAGTCTTCAGTGTTCTAATGAGCGTGGTCACTCGGCACAGACTTTGGGTCTGTTTCTGTAGGCTGGCCGGTTTTAAGAAAGATTAAAGCTAATTTTACAGAAACATTGCTTTAAACTCACAAGAAAGAAAGATGCTGTAGAAGTTTAGCAGCATATTTGTATTCTTTAGCGTTCTTTATTTCTAAACCCGCACTTCCCTCCTGTGACACTCATTTAATAAATTTCAATTAGGTTTGTTACACATAACTGTAATTTTGCAACAATAAAAAAGCATATTTTTTAGTAGCTGTATTAATTCGTCGAAGAAAAAGTTCTCTACTAAACATTCTGGACTTGCATAAAAATATGGTTTATTGATTAGCTGGTAAATATTTGAACATTTTATCATGATTTTATTTCTATGAAATGGCACAATGGGCCCATTCAACCAACTTTTGTCTCATTCATGTATAGAGGTTTGTTTTTAGATTGTGTTCAGAAAGGGAATTCTTTGCAGCTAACTCAAAGTACATTTTACTGTCTGGCCCCCTCCCCTCAGTTTGCTTATGGCCAATGACAAACTAATGATAATATATTGGATGTCCTGTCTCTTCTTTTATTGCTTTCTTCTTTAGTGCCTCAACAGAAGGTTTGGAGTTAAAACAATTTTCACAGCTTTAACAAATGGAAGCAAATTCATATTTCTAGAACTTCAGCCAGAAGTAACTATATTTTCAGCAGTTGAATTTTCATTAAAATTTACAAAAGACCTCTACCTTCACTGATTTATTGTTGCATTAGGTAAAACTACACAGAGTGTATAAAATACTGTGTTACTCCACTTGTTGTCTGATCTAACATGTTATCAGTGATTACAAGTACATTTTATAACCCCAGCCGCTGAATCGAAAAAAAGGTGATACAAGCATCAATCTCCAGGATAAAATCAGAGCACTTTCTACCACGGTTTGACCTTACTGATGCCTTTGGATAGTCTTACTTGTCTAAGTCCTTGCAACAATTACCAGGGGACGGTTAGAAAATGCAGCTTTAATGGTGCAGATTGAAATTGTTAACAGTGCCAAAGACTCGCACACTAACCCCAGAGCTTTCCAAGCACAGGAAAAATTTGAGGAAACTGATGCCACTGCAGGAATGAAATGGAACAGGGCTGCAGACACCAGGCACAGATTTTATTTGTACTCTTTATTGTCTGCATCCCTGAACTCCAGTGTCATTAGCAAATACAAAAGCTATAAATAAAAAACTTAGACCTCAAGATACAGTTAACTCCTGCTGTAGCTGCCAAATCTTATTTATAGCACCAGGAGACACAGTTAATTACAGGTCACAAAAATGTTAATTTCTCTCATAATACAAGTTATAGTCTACGAATGGAAAACCTTCTTTTCATACCAAAATGGTTTCTTCTAATAGAAGTCTGTTAATTTGAAATACCATCTCTCTTTGTAGACTACAGAACAGGGTAAAAAAGGATAAATATGCCTTATCAATCTATTTAATGGTTATAGATATAATAATATTCAAATTAAAATACCAAATCCCATCAATTTTTCCAAAGGCAAAGTACTGTAGGTAAATAAGAATTAGAGATGATAATAAAAGACTATTTTGAGCAGTTTGACTATATGAGCTGTAGCTGCTTATTATTAACATTAAATAAACTTTGAATTAGTATTTTTAAAATGTTAAATCCTCGTGGTAACCAAAAGTGAATAAAAAGATCCACCTTATGAACAAACATAACTGTTTCCCCCAAGCAAAGAATCACCAATCACTTCAATGATTCTGAACTACATGGGATAAGTATTAAGACAAACATTATGTGCAGGATAGAGTTAATTATACTGCATGTAATCAGGCACTGGTCACTCCACAAGTTGTAATTTATTTTCTCCTTATTTGCATTTAACTTCAAAGGTATTTCAGGAAATGCAAAATAACATGATTTAAGCACTTACAAAGATGATGCGCATTTAACTTCAAAACTATGTTTCAAACTCTTAAAAATAAATTACATACAATTTCAGGAAATAACACACTATTCTCATGCAACCTGTAATTGTTGTCTCAAAAATAGTAAACTCATTTTTGAAGGGGAAATATCACAATTTAGGGCAACAGTATTCATCTGGCAGGTCTTACAGAGACAAGAAAACAGTTGGGTAATTTGCATCAATAAGCTAATCTAAATTCATAGTAGAGTCTGCTTGGTTAAAATGGTCGTATGACTGTAACTTCATATGGAAAATTAGCAGACTGGTTTGAATTAATATCCAACCCCTACTGTAGAGCAGACAGTCTCTTCAGTAAAATGGGGAGGGCTGTAGCCTTCTACAGCTTGTATTTACCATCACAACTTTGTTTCTTTATCTTTTCTTTTTCTATTTTTTCTTTTTCTCTTTTTTTTTTTTTTTTTAATTTTGAGAGGAGAGCTTCTTTTGAGTTTGAGTGCTTAGGACAGGTTTACAATCCCTGTGTATATGAAAATATCTAAAATTCCAGCATCTAGGTCAGTACTGAGCTTTCTAAATACTTAACAAACATCTTTTTGTATCCCCTCATGTCAGATTTAATTGTCTATGGTGAAAGGAAACACTAATCAGAATTCAAGAGAAGTACTCTAATACATGTATCTTTCCAACCTGAACTAACCTACAATCCTGGGAAAGCATATAAGGGAAAAAGCAAGTTTTCATCTTATTTAAAAAATCAAACCAAATCAAATCAATTTAAAATTTTCATTATTAACTACTGTATGGCTTTTATTCAACAGCTCTGTAAGAGTGAGGTGCACTGAGGCACACTGAGGGAACAGCTCACTTCACAAATACCTCATCCTGTTCAGAATCTGGCCTGGGAGGATGGTATTTGAGAAGTATTAAATCATACACTGCTTTCACAAAATTATTTCAGTACTTGTGGAAAAGATCTGTTTTCTATTCTCTGTTCCATGGTTGCCCCAAATATTCCTAATATCTGTTCACTCTCTGTAGCTGCCCACCACAGCTGGTCAGGAATGTTTGTGGGGGCTGAGAGAAACACAGACTTGCTGTGCACTGGCTTACTCTGCTTCTTCCCAGCAGCAACACAACCGGTGGGACTCCAGCTGTGGTGGTTTACCACACTGGTGCCCAGCCCAGGGAGACACCTTGCTGAAAAATAACAAAAAATCCACACAAACGGCTCAGAAGGTGCCTGCAACTATGGAGCCCTTTGGGGTAACTTACACTGGGACAAACCACACCAGAGTCACAGCCCTCAGCTCTTCCTAAGCTGGTGTCTTCCTTGGGGCTGGGAGCCGTTCCATTGCATGTGAGCTACAATTAAGTGCGA
This sequence comes from Dryoscopus gambensis, assembly GCA_013389985.1. Lineage (NCBI taxonomy): Eukaryota > Metazoa > Chordata > Aves > Passeriformes > Malaconotidae > Dryoscopus > Dryoscopus gambensis. The sequence continues at coordinate 33,172 of WEIT01004841.1, forward strand.
GCTGAGTGTAAGCACCTCTGTAAGCCATCCAGGAAAGCCTGGGCCCACTGAAGCCAACAGAAGCTTTCCATTGTTTTCAAAGATGCTCTGATGTCCCCAGAGGGAACAGTTCTTTGCATGTTTCTCAGGTCCACATTTGATCTGCAAAACAGATCTTTTGCAACTGAGATCTCTCTTACTTTGTTCTTGTGTGGCCCTAACTAAACAATGATAATTTAATTCCATCTGAATAGTATTTGTTGGAAGGTCTGTCATATAAAAAGTATTAAAGTTTCTTTTCATAGCTAATGTAAGCTTTCATCTGAAAATAGAGATCTTTAAGAATATATCTGCATGAAACACACTAGGATCTTTGAAAAACAAACTTTATAAAAATGTAAATGTAATCTACAAAAATTTCAGCAGATTTTGTTTAGAGCAGTCTTGCAAGCAGGAGGCTTGTGGCACTGAATTTGCAGCAGTGGTGGTTGTGCAGCCATGCTGGTTTGCACAGCTGGGTAGGGACAAACAGGAAGGCAAGGTCCTCGCCTGGCAGAGCTGACAACTTCAATCAGGGTGACAGTCTAACACAGAGTGACAGCAGTGGCCTTCAGAGGGTACGAAGGGCAACAGCAAATGAAGATCAGGGGAAAAGTGATTTGCAAGAGCACTCTTTTGAAGGGACCCAGATGAGCACACTGTTGCAATACCTTAAAGTTGGTTTGTTTGCTTCTTAATTTCAGGAGTGTCAAATTCAGGTGTGACTGCCCCGATATCACCAAGCTGATTCAAAGAGGAAGAATTTTGGTTTGGAATGGAAAATGACAGAGCAGGAGGACTGGAAAAGCATCTGGTAGGAAATGCATAAGGAGGAAGGACATAGAACAGCAGCATTTTCTCTCAGGCTTGGTTACATCTGTAAAATATCAAAGCATCCTAAATAAAGTGCGGTTGGGCAAGTGCTTGGGAGTGACAGGGATGGGCAGGAATGGCAGCAGTACAAGTGCATACCTATCTTAATGAAGTCTCACACCGTTTTTGCAACAGCCCTTTAGAGAAATCATAGCACACCATCCTTAGAGAGCCAGTTTGGCACAGCCTCTCCTTATGTAGGAAACCACTCCTACGATCTCCTGGAGGTATAGGAGTAAATTCACAAGTTTAGCATTCCTTGCTACTGTGACCAAAGGTTAATGTTTTGCTGCTTGACTGAATCAAAATCACCAGTTGCCTATTACATATTTTTGTGGTCTTGCTCACACATTTGGCTTCAGCAGACTTTTGAGTAGTCTAATTCTCTGAGTGGTAAACGAAAGCCATGTATGTAAGAGATTAAGTTTTGTTACTGCAGAACAAAGCAATTCCATGAATGGTTTTCTCTCGTAGCTGATTGGGTCACTGAGGGTAGCTCCAGCCAGCACAGGCAGCTTCTGGCTGCAACATGCTGGGTGACCATCAGCCTGGTGAAAACACAGAGAAGGAGGGATGGCAGCAGTCTGGAACAAATACCTGACTTCAGGGCTATAGCTTCTTTTGGCACAAATGGCTGCATGCAGCAGGTATCACAATGCTTGGTGCTGTGCAGTAGCCACTCCTGACACCGATGAACACAGAATAAGAACATAAAGACTTTCAAGGAGAAGAGGAAGGGGTTCGGAGTACTATCTCGTTTCAATCCACTTCCAAAAACTACAGAAATTGAATACTATTTTAAAAAAAATTCTAATCTAGATGCTCAATAACATCCCACAAAACTTTGCTTTATTTTAAATACTCCATAAGATTTGAATGGGGGCCTCTTTTACCCATTTATTCAAAAATGAGAGTAAAAACCTGAAATTCTTTAAATTGATATTCTATCGCATGGCCATGCTCCTCCTCAGAGTAACTAACTGGATAATTTAGCCATAGAACTGACCTGAACAATGTTACTCTCTTGAAAGTTCACCTTTCTGTCAAGTTGGCAGTGAGTGAATTTGAATGATTTGAAACTGTCCTTGTAAAGTTGTGCCTGAGCAGGGTCACGGGAAGCAGCTGTGTGGGACACGGGGTGGAAGTGTTAACCAGAGATGTTCCATTTGAGAGCACAGGTCTGCGAGCTTCCCACTGAACTCTAATTTACTCCGCAAATGCCAAAATAAAAAGGGCTAAGGTTTTTTACTGAAAAGATGGTGACACTGTGTTAGTTCTAGAAGATGGAAAATGGGAGTCACTGAGGATGAGGAGGTGCACTGCAAGTGCCAGAAAGCAAGCCTGAAAGGTAGAGGGAGCAGGCTATTTCTCTTTGTTATCGAGTGAAATGACTCCACAAATATGACAATAAATCACTGCAGGAATCAATCTGAGTGGAGGCAACTGCTCCATGCTGATAATGCATCAATCAATATTTAATGTTTACACTTTAATTAATCTGCACGTAGGAAGCATTCTTTCAGTGACAAAAAAGTGATGAGAAATAAAACACCTTTTATATCAAACAGCGACGAATGGCTGCCTATCTGTGAGGCTTTGATTGGGCCCTCAATTGATCATTGCAGCCTCTTTCGATTGCACCAGTGTGCAATGTCACATTTGGGTATAAAGCAAACACCGTCTCTCTGAGGGAAGGGGGGGAGCTTCTGAATCTGCTTTTGAGTGATTACAACTTAATCAGAACAAAGAAAGACTGATAGCAAAGTGAGTTCTTTGGAAAGACTGGGCAGAAGCAATTAAACAAAAAGATTTTCAACATCTGCATCAATGACACCTATCTGCAGAGATTTTTATTGTGTATTACAATTACCGATGCCTGCTAAGGCTTTGCACAGAAAAACAATTCAGATGTTGACGGGCAAAACTGCCTTCCCTTATCAGAGCTAATGAGAATTGGTCATTTTGTCGCTGTTCTGAATGTCAGGGAAGGGCCAGGTTGCTGCATGGACACAGGAGAAGTCACAATTCCTGCCTCAGAGTGTTTTCCCTCACTGCTCTGTTTAACCCTTGTAAACCCTAGTTCCTTCTTTTTAAAGGGCCTGATTCATTGTTCGTTGATGTCAACTGAATGACTTCTATTGACTTCAGCAGGCATTGCATTAGCCTATAGATGAATGGTATTGAAAGGCACAGTGATGAAAGACAAATGAAAAGACAGTGATACTAGACCACTAATGTTCAATTATTCCTTTAAAAAAAGGAATATTACAGCAGTACATTCTCCACACATAACTAAAGCTTTCCTAGGCTTATGTCTAAAACAATTGTTTGAAATGTACAGACTTTTCACATAATAAATCCAATAGTAGCTATTAAAAATACAGAGAGATTAGCATTCTAGAACTTAGCTCAATTAAAAATATTAGAGATCTGAATCCAGACACAAAATTGCCATAACCTTACAGAGGGTACTATTTTGTGTGTCAAATCTGAGTTATTTTGCAAAGCCTACCATGAAGTTAGGATCCGGCAAGGGACCTATGCAAATGTCAAATCATTTTAAGCTTTTAAGTAGACCTGCCACTAATTAAAAACAATTACAATTTTGGTTTGTTTTCACTGAAGAACTTCTGTTGTTTTACTAGTAAACAAATAGGAGGATTGTACTTAGGATCCAGTTAAAGCATGTTGCCAAAATGCCTGCCCAGATTTGGGACTTCCCGGTTTAGGGTGCTCTGACTGCTGGCTTACTCAATACTTGAACAAAACCAGAAATGATATTATGGTATAAAGTCATATACTAGAAGGAATTTGAAAGTATTAATCCTCATTCCTGTAAGTTTTTATTTCACTACTACAGAACAATCTTTTTCTGTGGTTCACAGAACTTTTCTGTCTATTCCAAAACTCTAGGGCACTCAGAAACATGCAAGACCCCTGGCATTTTGGAATATCAGCAGCAAAGTATTTCAAGCATGAATGATATCAGAACACTTCCCTTTATTGGCAAAAAAGTTTTGAAATATAGTAGCATACAAAAATGGACGGAAGTGTTCACTGAGGAAATGAAAGAAGATGAATATGACATTTAGAATGCAATAATAGAACTGAAGCTAACTTTTTACTTCTGATGTTTCCTTGTCATTCTCACTTTTTTTTCCCTACAGAACTTCATATGGAGATAAACAAAACACCACAGATTTCATAATCTTCATAAAAATGGAGACAAAGCCTTCTCGCCAAAATCCATGAACAGCTTTTCAGCAGATTTACTATATACACACAAAACTACACACAGAATTGAGTCTGCAGTTTATCCTTTCCATAAAAACTTCTTTCCCCTTCTGTGCAAATAAGTTGAACAAGCTAAAAAAGTAAAAGGGCAAAGTCAAAAGAGAGGAATGCTTTATTGTAATGCATGGTCAACTACAAATATTTATAGAAAAGATGAAAACACTACTGTGTGCACATCAGGGTTGCCCTAGGACAGCTTTAACATGCATAGTTAATGTTTATGGAACAAAACCAACTTACTGAATGTGAAACCTTCATTTTCCTCATTTGGACCCAAAGTAAAGGCTAACTCACAAAAAAACCCAAAAAAGCAAAACAAAACGCAAACAAAAAAACTTGCTTGATAAAATCCTGAGGCAACAATGCAAAAGCACTTAATGTTGTCACTCAAAGGCAGAAAAACTGAACAGAAAAAGCTGCATTTTCTGATGATTTTATTCTCCAGTTGTATACATCTTGCTGCACACAACTGGAATAGCAGCCCAACCTGGAAAGTCCAATCCCAGCCCCCATGAACTACAATTTCTGTGGAGTTCCAGAGCTGCATGGGTTGGTTTGCAGCAACAACCCTGATGTGCAGGGACACAGGTCACATACTGCAGCTTTGAAACCCCATCAGCTGAAACTTCTGAGGACACCAGTCGCTAATGTTCTTTGGCACACTGCTGGAACCTTTCCTGTAGCAAAGGAGATACTTCCCAGCCCTTGACCCTCCTGTCAGGGCTACACTGCAGGGAGTTCCCAGGTATAATTACTGTGTCAAAGTGTCACACCCAAGCACCAGGGCACTCTACCAGCATCACTCCTGCCTACAGCAGTTGGCATTAGTCCAAGCACTTCCACCTTAGTGATATAAATAAGGAGCACCCAGTGAGATCTAAGAGTACAAGTCCCTATTTAGCACCAGGGCTTAGGCTAGTTTTCCATCTCAGCTTGTCACAGTTGTCTGCTGCATAAAAAGAGTCTGAAATGTACTAAAAAACCCTGGAAGACTAATAATTCATTAAGCTGACAAATGAAAAGTAAGTCCTATCGATCAAGAGTAGAACTTCTTGCTTATAAAGGAAGCATGTATTATTCTGACAGTATTTTCTCAAGATAAGATGAAGTTACAAAGACAACCAATTTGATTCAAATAACTGTCTCTCCTCAGAAACATTCATGATTGCAGTCATCAGGCACAAGTTGGTGGGGTAGTATTACTATTCCCATTTTGAAAAATTTGGAAAACTGCATAATATCAAGGAAACAGGACTGTATCACTATCACAGGCTTTCTGACTGCTGATCCTATGGAAAATGATAAGCAAAGGACTGATTCCTGCACCACTGAATCACAGCACTACAAAATACCAGTCTGGAAGGATGTGCAGTCACACGCACACAGGATAATCTCTCTTCCATCACTAGCATTGAAAAGCTCAGGGCTTATTGTACAGCTAATGAGAACAAACACATTTGCAGCTGGCCTTCCACCACCTGTAGAAGGTGAAAGTCGGCCAAAAGCCTACAAGACTCTCCAGTTGTGATGAATGGATGGAAACCAAAGTGTGGCTCAGATTCAAGCCATAGACTAGTTACAGCGCTGTAATACTGTGCCAACAGACCCACTTAAGAGTGAAGGGCTCAGAGTGAGAGGCAGTCTCTAGTATTCTGTGATGGTGAAATACATTAGGGCAAGCATCAATTTACCTTGGTTAGTTATGTTTTTAGTTATGCTGTATTTTTGCGCCCAGGGGCCTAATTTATAATCGTAATAATAAAATGTATTATGAAGTATAAGCCAAGCACATGCAGTTTCTAATTCTATTTCCTCTCAAAGGAAAGAGCTAAGCTGTTAAGCTCCAGGTTCTTTCAACATTTCCTATTTGCGACAAACACAAAAACCTGAAATCAGAGACGTACCACTGCAAGGCTTTTACACAGTTCCGGTAAAGCAAGTTAAATATCTGCCTTTTTCTTCTTTTTCTAATGGTCAAATGATATTTCCAGTTCCTCAGTGTCACAGCTGTCACAATTCTGCAGGTAAACTGAAATTACAGTTACCACTCCAGTTCAGACCCCTCCACCCCGCCTCCCCCCAGAAAAATCTACCATCCCAAAGCTTCCAGTGTAGTACTGCTACCTACATCCTTACAGAGAGAACTTATGGGTCATCTGAGGGACCTTCCAGTTCCTAAGGATGGGAACAACCCAGATTCTCTGAGGAGATGGCTCTTACTCTGGCTTGGTTGCAGAATTTAACTGAACAGCCCAGCTGTTAATGTTATATTGATTTTGCCCTTGATTGTACACAAGAACTGGGGGAGAATGTTCCACTATCTCCTTCTGCCTTGACTGGAGCACCCTGTGCCAGGCCCCAGCAGGTGGTTGGTCCCATCTCTCCAGGTTCCCTTGCTGGAGGCTCTTGCTGGGACACATTTAGAACAGCCGGAAAACAATTTGTGTGTGTATGAGAATAATTTAATGTTAACAGAAAGCTATGTTTAATTATTCAGATTGTCAGTAAGTTATTTAAAAATATGATGTCAAAGAGCAAGACTAGCAACTGTACCATTAATCCACTATTTTTACAGTATATAGTATTTATGCTATAAACAGTAGTTTTATTAATTAAAAAAGGGAAAGACTTACTGCAGTCATTTTTACTCTAGATTCCACTGATTAATGTTGATATTGACAACACATTAATATTGGTCAACTTATTTAAGCTGAATAAGTAATGAGGAAGAGTTAATAAGAATACAGCTACCAAACATAATAATGGTCCATGATCTTATGAAATTTTTTTTTATTCACATGAGCAGTCAGTCTCACTAATGTCAGTGGCCCAAATTTTGCAGTCCTTAATCACATACTGTTACCTTCAGTAGCTCTCGTTCTCAATTTAGGATCAAAGCCCATAGTTTGCTGGGGCCATGCTTTCAACGGAGGATTGGGCCCAGACTTTTAATAAGGGGTTTGGTGGCTTACAAAGAGGTGATTAAGATCTTCCTTTGAAAAAACAGAAAAAGTAGAGTTCTTCTTTTGGATTATAACAGCACAGATAGCCGTAGCTTGCGGATTTCAGAGTATTAACTACTAATCCACAAGTGAACTGAAAGGTTTTTGTTTGTTTGTTTTGCTATTACAGTATTTAAACTTGTCAACCTTCAGTTCTCAGTAAGTCATACTTAAGTTTCTTAGCAAAATATTTTATCACATCTTTGTGAGTGTGCCTAAAAGTTTGAGAGATCTCCTGGTTATAGGCAAAACCCAGGGTAGTTTTTTTTGTTTGATTTGGTTTTATTTAATGAAGAGTTTGTACTTATTTCTGAGAATTCAGACCATGAAGTTTTGGAAACTAAGCCACAATACAAAAGTTTCTATTTTCCTTAAGTGACATTCAAGGATTTTTGTTTGTCAGTGACAAACAGAAAGTACTTAGTATAATTATTATAGCACCTCAGTAAAAATCAGACTCTAGCCGTAGGTGATTGCAGCTATAAAGTTTCCAGAATAGGAACAATGAGCCCTATGAAACTAATGAAAAAAATTGCCAACTTCCTCACTCCAAAGTCTGATTTTTACAAGGACTCCACTTCTTCCTGGTTGCCAAAAATGAACAGTTTATTTGAATCCAGCTTAGGTCTCCAGGAAAACAATTTTAATGTAAAATTGAATGATGTTGCACCAATGACAGGATAATTAAGTGGTTTCAAAATTGAGCAATATTTAGGTAGTGTGCTCCACTAATGAAAATGCAGAAATCATATTCCAATGATAGCATAACTAAAGATGATAAATATTCAGATATACCCTTTGCTGTATCACTGTACTGTAATCAAATCAATTAGAAATCTAATGACTAGTTTGACACAAACAGGTATTTAATATGCTGAAAATGTACCAGATTTCCCCCTTCAAGCATTAGTAAAATCCCCAAGAAAATTAAAATCCAGGTCATAGCTAAATTCCTTTGAAACTGGGATTTAAATTAAAAAAAAAAAGAAGAAGAAAAAAAAGAGTTTAGTCACTGTAAGAATTCTTTGTGCTGCTACATTTTTATAAGGTTAAAGCTAAAAATAAGATCAAAATCTTTTTGGAGGTTACATTAAAAAATAGACCAGGTGTGTTCAGAAACCCATCACACACATGCCTGTTAAACAGATGCCAACCAATAAATTAATTAAAGCTACTCTCCTCTCAAAATAGAAAAGAGGAAAGAGCTGTTAGGGACATTTATGGGGTGACGTTCACTTGACTGACAAGTTTTTCATGCTTGGCCTCTATTGTACAAACCTCTCATACTTCTCAAACATTTTCCGAAAGGAAAATGAAATCTTGTCTGTGAGTAAGAGAATTTAGTAACTTCTTTCTGGGCAGTGAGATTGATGCTGGAGATATGGCATGTCTGTTTATCAGTTGGGAAAAGTGAATTAAGGAAACGAGGTTTCAACAGAGACCTGATGAAAATGCTTGCTAATAACCCCTGCCATCACACTCAGGAAATCAGAGTTTGCATGTGAAATATCTCACTATCCTTTGTAAGCTGTACTTCATTGTGACAATTAGCACCTCAGCTGATCAAGTGAAAAAGTATCTTGTGCTGATCTTAAATCCTACTATATTTATGGGACCTGGAAAAATAAATAGAAAGGCCTTTGAGGAACAGTAAATGGTTCTGAAAGGGCTAGGCAATTCCTCAAAACAAACTTCTCTTGGACTTTAGGACAAACAACATTAGTTTCTACATTTCTTCTTCCAATTATACAAATTTAGTTTTTTTCTGGAAACCACACAATTGCTGCAAAAGGAATTAGTGGATGTAAGGGGTTATTAAACATGGCATTCACCCACTGCTCTTACACAGAAAAGGCAGCTCTGAAAAAACCAAAGCTGATTAATATGAAAGGCAGCTAACCTAAAAACTAAAACTTGAACTGAATGGTGTGTGCTAATCTTTCTCAAATACACTTATGAAAGCTAAATTTGCTGGTAGTTGCCATTGCTATGCAGGCTAAGTGTTCATGTGAATGATATCTCCACAGTTCTGAGCAAACCAGTAAAAAACAGAGAGTTTTGTCCTCACTGGTAATTTTCTCAATCTCCCATCTATCCACAGCTGCCTGAATAGTGAACACTTCACAATCCGGGGTCATTTGTGACAAACTTTGTTAAAATTTGTGATTAACTTTGTTAATGTTACTCATTACTGGTAATTTCCTTAATCCTCAAGTCTCTTGTAAGAAAAGGATAGAAATTCTGTGTTACACATTTGCTCTACCAGGTCTACAAACAAAATAACTCAACATGTTAGCCACATTAATAAAATACTCACCAGATCAAACTCTTAATAGCCAGCCTTAGACTTGCCATTGCTTATTGATGTTTGTTTGCCAGCCTATCTGGAGACAGGGAAAATCTTAGTAGCTCTGACCACTCATTAGCAAAGTACCCTGGAGTCCTAATCCCATAAAGATATTAAACTATTTTTCCTTACAATAGCAACAAATGGAGGGAATTCTCATTACTTATTAAGATGTGGCACATTCTTTGCATATTGAGTTTCTTCTTATACTTTGAACTCTTATCCCCCATCACTCTGTTTCTGAGGCTGAGATCAAAGCAGATCGGCCTTACAGAGCTGCAGATGAGTGGCTGCCTTTCAGAGAATATTAGTGCCCTCCTGAAGGGCCCATCTGGGGAGGAGGTGGATTCCCGTGATGGGAGAGCCCTGCCAGCCCAGCCATGCCAGGCCACCACTGGGGACACAGCACAGCCTGGCTGAGAGGAGCTGCTCACCCTAACTTAACCACATGGCCCAAATCTCAACGCAGTACTGAGCCGAGGTCTCTTTTGGAACTGGAGAACCGTGTAAATCTGGATTGTGGCAGATTGGCACAGAGCAATTTGTTTTACAGCAGGAAAATATGTGACCAATTTTGTATTTTGCATTGCAAAAAATTCCTCTCTTTCTGGTTCTCACTTTTGACTTCTCCAGTTTTAGTTTTCATGTCTCTGTACCTCAGCTATTCAAGGACTGGTGTTATCAGTGAGCTCGTGGGCAGCTGGCAAGACAGTGTTCCCCTCCAATCTTCCACTTCCAGCAGGGATCCTGCCATACAGGGTTTCTTTTTTGCCTTCAAATTTGCTTGCAAGACTTTTAAATGGGAATTACTTTAGAGCTTGTTAAAGGTAAGGGTAAACATGCTAAGTACTAAGACATTCAGTGGGTATCAGAAAAGAAGAAATGTTATATTCATTACAGAGGAAAATCTAGTAATAAAAAGTATTACCTGCATTTATAGCCCTTGTAACCTAATTTTTGTGACAAAGCAAAGAAGTAAAAACATTCCTTTCTGCCTTTCAGTGACCCCTATAAGAAACCCCCCATGGAGTCATTTAGGATAGTAATTTGAGTGAAAATATATGCAGCCTTTACTTTGCTTGCTCTTCTTAAATTAATAACCCTCACTGATAATTAATCTAAAAGTTTCTAAAAGTATTTGCAAAAATGCCCTCAAATTAGTAAGCACTTAAAAGAAATAAAAACTTAAAAGACATTATCCACAACATAAAAGAGTAACAGAACACGGAGCTGCGTTGTTCAAATGTTAAAACTGTACATAAAATACTCCTTCAATATACACTGCCAGTAAAAACCAAAGCAAAGCAGGTCATTAAAATGTCAGACTTGGGGCAGAGTGGAAAAAATGCTCTGTTTAAAAGTAAACATGTAGACCTTTTATAATTATTTCCCCTTAAAGGTAACTGTTAAAAAACCCCCTCAAACTAACAACAACTGAACCAAAACAACCTAAAACTAACCCCCAAACAAACAACTGCAGCATCAGGATAGAGGCAAACTCTAGTCTTAGTCTTGTTCCTAAGCAAACCTAAGGACACTTTTTCAGTCTTTCTGCAGCTGGATGTCAGCTTTGTTTGTGAAATGTCATTTTCCTTTATCCGTTTTTTCTAAAGCAAAAGCAGAGTGGTGAGTTCAAGCCATTGATACCCGTGTCATGAGCATGCTACAGCTGAATGGGAATAACAGGAGCACCAGAAACCTTGGGAGCCACACGTGCATCTGGAGAACCCTTGGGAAGATGCTGAGGTTCCATGCACAGCCCTGTGCTGACTGATGGACTTTCACACTCACTGTTGTGGTGATGCTGAGTCTCATGCAGGATTTTAGCACTCTGCAAAGAGCTCAGAGTGGAAAACCACAATGCCTTCTCCTCACATGAACTAAAACTGCCCACGGAAACTGGCAAAACATTGTCAGGATAAGTGAGATGCTGTGGTAGTTACTGGGGAACTGGAAGGCACTTTTTTGTGGAACTGGAAGTTAATGACACTTTTTTGAATTAACCAGTTTTGCAGTCCAGTGCAGATGAACCAAGATAGTAAAAGAAAAACCAAAGTCTGTCTCTTCAGACACAAACTATGTTGCAGTACGGAAAATAAAATGTTGTAGACTGGTGTCACTTTTTCTACTTCCAAGCTTTTTGAGCCAGTAAGAAAGACTAATGTCCTTCTGATTCTTCAGAGCTGAAGGTTTTAATTTCCATTCTACTTGAAAAAAGTGAATTGTGGCCCCAGAGAAAAAATTTTCCATCTCATTAATTTTGTATATGAAAATATACAAAAGCAAAGTGTCTGCATATGAAGTCAGTATATAATCTGCACTGAGCTGAATTCCTGAACTGTGTCTAAAAGGTGGCAATGCCCTAGTGACAGCTCTGTCCATCAGGCACAGTTCCACATTAACTGGGCTAGTGCGTGTCCAAACAACACCTCTGATGCGCTCAGTTATTCCAAATTAGCTTTGGTTTTATGGAAGTAGTTGGCTCATAAAGCACAGATAAATTTAATGATTAAAAAACAAAAAAGTTGTACCCTCAGGCAGTGTCTGAGACTCCCACTGAAGTCCATGCAGGAACACAGGTAACTTATTTTGTCCTCCAACATCGCTGTATCTCTGTTCCCTAAAGCTAACAAACACCACTGCTGAAAGTACAGGCTGTCACATTTACAATCAGCAATTAAAACCAACATTCTTCTGGTTTCCATCTGATAAGAGCAGCGCTCAAAGTGGAGAGACAATGGAGCAACACATAATAGCAGCAACAAATTCAACCTGTATTTAACTAGTCCTTTTTCTTTAAATCGTCTTCTGCACTGCAAATATTTGTAAGTTGGAAAAAAAGCCTGTAATCCTGTTTGGCACATGTTATACTCAAAATACAAAGACCATGGGAGAATTTTAGCCTTCATACTTATGAAGTTTCTTTCTCTAGTTTTTGATATTTTATGTATTATGATCAAATATACCAGGAGGAGACAGAGCTATGTACAAAGTTTTAAATTGGTATAATTGACTCAGCAGAAAAACAAAGACATCTTTAGACACCTGTGGTTCCGTGACTGCTAACAACAAGTCTGCCATGCCCAGTACTTCCTCAGTAGGTATGGTCACTAATTCTTAGTCATAGGCTTACAGTGACAACGAAAACAGCAAAAGCATACTGTATATGTATTTTTGACAGCTCTACTGTTTTCCTTCTATGATTAAAAGGATGAGTAATACTTAAAAAGGATTAAAATTAGATGTTGGAAAGTTAGTTTCTAGCCACACATAAAGCCTTCAAGCAAAAAGTCAAAATTTCTTAAATTTTGAATCAACAGGGTGACTTTCGAGCACTTCAATACTTCCTATAATTTCATCAAACTATTTTGATCCAGTACCAGGAGCCTAAAGCCAGGCTGAAAGCACCACAGAACCCATGGCTTGTGACCTGTGGCTTTGGTGAAGGCAGCACATCATGACCCTGGAGGGCTGGTACTTAGTTATAATGATAGGTTTGAACACTATTTCTTTTCCTTTTGTCTACAAGCATTCAGGATGATAATCCCAGTTTAAACAGATTTTCTACTCTCATGACACCTCTGGAAGCTCTAATTTCCTTAAAGATAAGCATAAATTTAACTTGTAATCTTTGTGCAAAATCTATCAATAGTGGGGATTCGATAGCTTGGAAAGAGGGTTCATTTTGGGTTCTTCAACCTAGATAAAAAAGAATGAAACAATTTTCTCTAAAAATATTAGCTTGCTTGCAGTTCATTGTGAGGATGTCAGAAGCTTGTTTTTACTGATTGATTATATAACTACTGCTACTGTCTTCCTGGCCACATGCTAAACCAGCAGCCAGTTCTCCATTACAAAACTACCAAAAAAATGCAGTTTGAAAGTACACATTAAATATTTCAAATGTTTTCTTCAAAAAGACTTATCATAGATCTTCTGAAAACATGTGCTACATTCCAAGAAAATCTCTTAAAAGATGCTTTTCATGACCATTTGGCATTGATTGCTCAGGAGTTTAAAGATACTGGTCTTTATGCTGTATTTACAGAGCACAGGCTCAACTGTTACCCAAATGCAGGCAACCCGCATTGAGCCATGATTTCTCCACACACCTTATTTCTAGATATTGAGCAGGAAAGATAAACCTCCACAAACACCACCAACATAGATATTAAGAGCATGTGATGCATGTAACATTAAATACCACCCACCCTCTGCAAAGTGTCTTCCTCAGGGTTCCAGTCTCTGTAATTCAGCCTGAGTATGAACTAGAACAAGTCATTGCCATCAAGCTACCTTGATGTTCTTATAATTTCAGAGGTTTTTTTTTAGAGAGCTAATCAGCAAAGTCTCTAGACTTTTTCAGAGTCTCTAGACTCTGAAACTTCCATTTCCCAGAAGTCCTTATTCACACTCTCTATTCTGAAGACTGTAGGCCTATTTTTTTTAATTGGTGGTTTGCCTTTTACTCCAACTGGCATTGCTACTGGAGCAAAGAATCACACCTACCTTGCCAGCAGGTATTTGTTCCCCTAGTGTTGCTCACTGTGCTGAACAAGGGCAGGCATTCCTATGACAATGTGGTTAATTCAAACCACAGGTTAATCCAATTAAAAAAAAAGTGAAACAGAAAGCCAAAAACCAAAGTGAAAGGGGAAAAAAAAAAGGTGGTTAAGTATCAGCTATTGGATCAGAGACTGGGCAGGGAAAGCTGCAGCATGGGAAGGCAATGCAAGGCTCCTGTGCCCACTGACCTTCGAGCCCAGCACAGCCTGTCTGTCCACAGCCACCTGTAATCTGTCTGATTTCCCTCCACTCCAGAAAGGGATAGATTAGGAATTGCTCAAATGAACTGGTCAGCCAGTAGGGCTGGAGGAATTACTAGCTTCTACCAAAGGATGGTGATAAAACATTTTCAATCGGAACAGCTGCTTTTAGGTGTAATGTTTGGCATTAGGAAAAGATGACTTGAGCCAACACAGGCTACCTGCTGCATTTTAGAAAACAGGCACATGCTCACTTGTGCCAGAGGACATAGTGTATTATATCCCTACAAAGAAAGATATGAGTTGTTCACGGGAACATCTTTAACTGGCACAGGTATGCCCGGAAAATTGGGTGATTCACACCTTTACTTTCTCTTCTGTGTTAACTCTGTCATTCTGTTACTCCAAGCTGGAGTCAACAGATCTTACAAAGCAGCCCTGGACCCTGCAAGTTGCTCAACACATTTAAATGCTGTGCTGAGATGCAGATCTATAGATGCCTTAGAGAGCACTTTCTAAAAACCATAAGGATCTGATTTACCTTCATTTATGTTGTCATTATAGCACTGCAGTTTGAAATCAGTATTTTGAGGCATTGGTTAGAAATCTAGCAGCATTTCTGTATGAGCTGTCATCACCATCTGCACCACCATTGACTTTTTCTTAACTGATCCAGCTGAAAAAGAAAGAAAAAAATTGTTAGATCAGTTTGAGTCCAATTCCCTGTGCCTGTGCAAATGCTTCTCTTGGAACGGGGCAGGAGAAGCAGCAGGGGCCAAAGCTGCTGCAGGAACGCAAGTGCAGCCACATTCCTTGATATTTGCATAGCGGGCCAGACTGACTTAGAGTAAAATAGCTTTAGGTACATTCTAGTCTTTTTTATGATCATCAATTTTTTTTCACATTCCAGCTAGAATCCATCCGCAGACCTGGTGTTTTTCCGGTGGATTTGTTCACACAATACTTTATGTTGGCAGCTCATTTCTGTCTTAGTCATGTTTTCGTTTTTTTTTTTTTTTTTCTTTAGCAGACGTTTACAATTACTCCTTAAAATGTTTCCATTTTCTCTGATCACTGAATGTGAATGAGGTGATATTTTTAAAAATAATTGTAGCTTTTTCTGGCCAGAAACCACATTGCTGGATTCAAATAGTCTTTGTGTTTTAAACTGTGGTAAAGGTCTTATATCTTTGTAACAACAACATCTGCACTACTCTGCCCATTCCTTTTTTGCCAAAATCAAAGTGTTGTCATTACCTGTCTGTATTGTCTGCCTGGTAATCAGATGTTTATACAGCTTTTATTTAACCTTAAAGACATGAGGCCTACTCTCCTGGGTTTTGCGTTGGAAGGACTGCAGAATAAAAGGTGCTACAGCAGCCTGAGCTTCTGAAATGCAGAGGAAGGTTTCTCTGCTTTTCTTTCAATCAGGTTTTTCCCAACTTTTTTTATTGACTAAAATTTAGATCAATGCTCTTACAAAAAAATGCCTCATTTCCAACACCTGCAATTATATTGCAATGTTTGTAATGCTTCAGATGTTCTTCAGAAACTCATTTCTGGGAGTCCTCCAAGCTTTTGAGAAAATTCAGCTGTTTCTTCTTTTTTCTTCTTTTGTTTTGAAAAATAAGATTTTCATTTGCAGAAAAAGTACAAAAATGTGCCATTAGTTTACCATATAGGCTTAAACAAGAGAGTCATGTAGATATATTAAATCACTTTCTTTTTAATGCAGTCTCGTGACTTTTGGAGTGCTGACTCATGGTTTTTGCATGCTTGACATCAGCAATACCACAACTGAGAGAAAATCTTTGTGAAAGATTCCTTTCTAGTCCTCTGGAGACAAAGGGATCCTCCAGGAAAAGACACAGAGAAACAACTGTTTCTTATTCATTATAGTTCCCAGTTGAAAACAGGCTCAAAACTCAACTTTAAAACAAACAATCTAAAATATCTGCCAAACCATTCCTGCTTCTTTCTTTCACCAGAACAATTCACAAAAGGTATAAATGCATTTTTTTCTTTGCATTGTTAGGATTATAAAATCATAAAACGTATGAAAATGAAACTTCTAGTAGAATTTAACATTTTCCAGTAAACAGCTTCTTTTAATATGCCAGATTTCTCCCTCTTTCTTGTCAAGAAAGAATTCTGGCATTAGGGACAGCCAGTGAATTTCTCATTAATGGTCATATGTTATTTTTAATAATAGCGTGTAGTTTTTTTAGCTTCCATGAAAAAAGTACCAATTTTATGATGACACTCACTCCTCTTAATAGAAAAATGTTTTCCCTTACTAAGAATCAAGTATTCTAAGAAATATGGAAATGTCACTTGAAAAAAATTTAGAACTGTTTTGCTCTTAAATGAGAAATTTAGCCCGTGAGTTAATGCACTTCCACTGCAATGTGCTAGCTGATCCACGACCTCAAGCTTCTACTTGTGTAAAACAATTACAAATATTCCCTACTCCTAATAAAAGAGAAGGAGATTAGGGACTATCCTTAACCTTACTGATATCAGTAGTAGAGGAAGATGATAATATATTATACTAAGTGTAAAAAATTTGATTCTGGAACTGGCTGGTTTGGCAGCCAAAACAACACTCTTTGTTCAGCAAAACTTCCTGTTCATTCCAAGTAGTTTTCCTACACTAAGACTTGAGGATAACTTGCATGTGGGCTTGATAAAAATTGCCGGCATGCGCCTGTATTAAAGTATTTTTGGCATAAACTCCTTTAGAGGCAAATCAGGTCAAATTTATAAAAGTGTTGTTGTCATCTGGCATTAATTTGATAGAGCACTTCAACTGACAGTTGGACTTGCTGATTCTCTTATATTCACCAGACTTTTTAATTAATTGTGCCAAGCTGAAAGCAAACAAAATTAGATTTTACAAAAGTAAAACTGTACTCCAGCGAAGGTACAATCATCCAGCTAAATTCACACTATAACTGAGTCTAAATCTGTACTGTGCTATGAACTACCTAATTACACCATCAGAATCATCATTCATAGAGGGCTGCTCAGCAGAGAACATAAAACTTCCAGCATCACAGATTACTCCTTTTCTCCTACTCATTTGTTCTACACTGACATGAACAACAATATTATCACTACTTCTAAATATTTGTAATATTTCTAACACCATTAGTACTATGAAAGTACTTTTATTTCATCACCATTTTTTTTCAGAACAATAAGGAAATCATAGACAATTTAAGTACCTGTTCACAAATTTAGATCTACTGAAGACCAGACTATAAAATATGTGATTTGATCTATGCTGCACCTTCAGCTGATCACAAAACTCATGCTGGATCTCCAAACTTCAGTAAGCACAAGACTAATTTATGAATGCCAGGGCATTACTTCATAACTGCTCCTTAAGAATAGTATCCCATATTCATAGTAACTCTCTGTAACCCATGATTTACCCAGAAACTCTTTTTATTACTCTGCTGAACTCAGTCTTTAAAAAATTATAACATATTTTCATTCTATCATAGCAGAACTATAGTTAATAGAAAATGTTTCCATTTTTTTCCCCTGTAAAAAATTTGGGCAGGTGGAATTAAGACACCATATGCTGCAAACATTTTAATGCTAAGTAAAGAGCTTCTTCTCCCCTCACCCTACACATGCACATACACACAATGATGATGTTTTACTTGATCAAGTTGGGGGAAGAAAGATTGTCTAGAGCATTTCAAAACTCCTGATGTGGTTTAAGCTTGCCTGCATGAAATTGCTTTTGGGACTGTTCTTCCACAGAACCAAAATCCTATTTTAAGTGCCCAAGCCATCAGCCTTTCCCTTCTTCCCAATTAAAAAAAAATCCCCCCAAAACACAAAAAACTTTAGTCTTCACTTCACCTTCTACTTTGGCTTTATAATGCATCACTCAAGTAATGTACAAAATCTCAAAGGGAGAAGAAATTATTTCTCTATATATACCACTTGGTTAAAAAATGAAAGTTTAATGTAATTTCTGGAAAGATCTCTATGCCTGAAATCAGGATAAACCTGGTATTAAAAATAAATCGTAATATGAGTTCTTGGCTACACAGCGTGTTGTTGCAGATACGGGGTGGTGTGGGCTGAAAAGAGTGTTTGTTGACTGTTTCTCTCTGACACAGTATATGAATCCCATTCTGAGGTGGTCTGCTGGTTGCCTGCAGTGCAGGAGAAAATACAGTTTCCCTTTTGATGTATAATTTGGCTTCTGTTTTTTGCTTTGCTTTCCTTAGAGCACTGATGACTGAACATGACTGGAGCTGGTAGAGGATGTCAGACTGACATGCTGTTGCTCTTATACCAGAGTACCCAGCTGAGGCGTCTTCCTCATATTAAATCAAGCCTCACATGTGAGGTCAATGAAGCATTTCCCTCAAATCAGACTGGTATGAACCAGTAAATTTTTTTTGCAGGTTTTTGTGTTTTGTTTTGCTTTGTTTTGTTTTGTTTTTTTAATTATCCAAAGTAATTTGAGAATTTTGACACCATAACCACATAATTATAAATATAAGAGGAGCAACTCTGTCACTTGGTGACGGAACACAGTACTTTGACTTGTTATTTACAGGCAGGTCTGTTTGGCCAGTGCCTGTCTGGACAGAAGTCCCTACTCTTGCTAAAAGATATCCAAAACTTGGACTAGCTTTCAACGGAGAAAGCAATGTCAAACTGATAGACTGACAGAGCTGTAACTGTTTTGTCAAGTTGAAAAAGAGCAAGAAAATAAAAACTATCTGGATGTGTATAAATAAAGAGCTTTCCAACAAACTGGCTTTCACAGACAATTCTCTTATGTTCTCAAGAAATGGATGAAAGAGTCATGATGAAATGTCAATAGAAATATTGGCAGATCAGAGCTAAGTGAATAGGCAAGGAATTATATTCATGTTAACCAACATTAATTCTTCAGAAATCCAGTTTTCCCTTTCATCTACCATTGGAGGGACTAAAAGAAACATTTTATTAATGAATAAAATTTCATCTGGGAGGCTAAGTAAAAAAATATTTTCATGTCTCTAAAACACACATACTGATTAAAAAGTTAGGGCAAAGCAGCATCTGCATAGAAATTGTGTAAATCGGTCTCCACTTTCTGCACAGACACATCCTTAGATTAGAAAAAAAAAAAAGTTATGTTAGGATAAGGAGTACATAAATTCTAAAAGCTCATCCTTCAAATACTGATGGCAATATCTTGTATTGTCTAATATAGATTTCCTGTTTCATTCAAATGTTAATATATACACAAAAAAAGTAGGATTAAAGGGGCCCCAGGAGGCCCTGTGGCTAATTATGATAGCAAGCAATGTCCTTTTTTCCACACAGGCAGCCCTTTGGGCAACAGGAAGAAGATATGCTACTGTTGCTCAAAGAACTTGTAATAGGTTTCGTATTGCTACTTTACTGGGGAGGGTTCTAGAAAGTACCCTGTGGTTGAAAATGCACCCTGGTCTATACCATGGGAGTACCTTGTGGTCAGCCGGGCTGGAATGGTAACAGTCCCTGTTTGCTACTTGCTACCTTTGAGCATTATGCTGGAATGACAAATTAGTGCAGCTCCTGAGCTCACCAAAGCTGGCTTTTCATGCAGGGGCAAGAGAAAACTCATCATGAATGCTTTTCCCCACTGAAGATCACGCAATGCTTCCCATCTAACACATAACCTAATTCACACTCATCTCTTTTTATATTTAAGGTCATAAGCAAAAGAAGTTGGAACTAGTAGAGCTGAACACACTAATGTGAGTTTGGATTTTGTTTTGTTCCTGTTGATTTTCTGAGCACAAATATAGTGATTAACAATAAAGTTTTAGGCACCTGCCTTGGTGAGACCTGACAGCAAGCCTACCTGTTTGGGGGCTGTTCTGGAAGAGATGACTGAATGTTTCAACAAACAAAGCTAAAATCCTCTTAAAATTGCATAAGATTTTTATCTGTGAAGACTTGGTTTGGTCAGGGACTTTTGCTTTCCTGTCACAAGGCCATTGATTAATATGAAATAAACTTAATCTATAACTACATCTGTTTTTTCTGTCTAGCTAAGGTGGCAAGTTTCTGTATGAAGAACAGTGTCTGCAAGGCTCAGGCACACAGTACTTCATGTAACTTTCATGACTGCATTTACTTTTAATTGATCCTGCAGTACTGTGCCCCTTATGGAGTGTTTTAAATCAATGTCAACCATAAAGGGGTACTAAACTGTACAAGATCCTTTTTTGGTTGCAGTTAAAGATAACTTATTTATGAGGACACGAATAAAACTCTAAGTGTGTGAATGTAAGTATGACCAAAAATTTCAGAACTCTTTTCCTTTATTTCATAGATTGGAAAATGTCAGACATGGATTTTTTTTCCCTTTTCCATCATGAAAAATTCAACAAGCCCTTTGAATGTTTTCTCTCCCCTTATGTTTTTCTCCATTCCTATATTAACTGCATACGACATTGGAAGTCCTGTTATCCAATGAGCAAATCAAAGCAAGTACAAGAGAGGCTCTTCCAAAATTCACTGTGTTCTGGCACTCACCCAGAACTTTCATGTTATGGAAACAAGCCCTTGACAAGCTCAGACTCGTGTGATTCTCACCAGAAATGAGCAGGTCTTCTCAGTTCATGTGTGACAGCATGGACATTACTCCTGAAAGCAGTTGTTTCAGAAGAGCTATTCTTTAGCAATTTCATTTACAAAAGTTTTTAATCTACTTGCACTGTATAGTAAGAAAAAATAGCTGAGGGAGTGACTGCATCACTCCATCAACTATCTCTTTATTTTGGGATCGACCTCTCAAACATTTTTCATAGCCTGAAGTACCTCCCCAGTATCACACTAAACAAGAGATTTGGTCTTATTACAGAAGAGGAGCAGCAAATAGTCCAAAATCCTGGCCAAACCTGCCATGGTAATGTATTTAGGTAGTTACATGACATTAATTTCTCAGTAAAGGGAAGAGAACACAGGGAGAAGTTACTGGAGTTGCACTATTTGGTTTCTCAGAACAAGAGTCTCATACAGCCCAAGAACTGCTGAGATAGAACTGATGAATGCACAGCCATGAAGTACAGAATGAGAATGTCACTTGACCTTTATATATTACGCTTTTCCTTTCAGATCCTCATAGAAATTAAGAGTGAGTCAGTATGGGAGACTGAAGTCTCACCAAAATCAATACAAAAGAAATTAAAGATGGTGAATTAACTATAAAGACTATTAGTGCTCATGAGTTATATTCAAGGTAAAAGATTACACTGAAACAGAAATTAAAGGGATAAACAAAGATAACTCATTATCTTACTTAATTTTCCCTTTTATGGATTAAGTTTTGCACTTTTAGAAGTTCGGTGGTTTCTTTCCAGTCAAAGTATAAGTTCCATAACTCACACAGAACTAGAATTTTTATTCTGTAGAAAACTTCAGAGTCCCACACATTAAATATATGGCATATCATTCCATTGGCATGAAAAAGTTTTCCTCAGAGAATGTGGCAGAGAATAAACAGCTCAGAAATAACATATTCCTCAAACCTGAGTTTAACATGAATCTTATGGAAGATGTTCAATTGCACCTGCTCAGAATCCAAAGTCAATTGTGATGTCTTTGAATCTCCATTCTGTATTTGACAGTGCAGCTCCATGCGCTTGGAGATTTTTCTACAGCTGTCCTTTGAAGGGTAAATCCCACTGAAGAGGCGGCCTCTGCAGTAAAGTTAATATAACCACAGCACTTGTCTGGCCGTGCAAGGGATGGTGCACAGGGGCCCTGCTGTGCTTACAGCAGCAACAGAGCCAAAAAATCCTACTGTGTTTGCAAAAATAACTAGCTTATTTTTGAGCCAGAGCTGGTTCTTTTATGTCCTGACTCAAAATACAACATATTTCAGTAACAGTTTGTTGCTGTTGTTTTTGAGTTTTTNAAAATACTTTGCTTTTTTGAGAATTTTTTTTTTTTTTTTTTTTTTTTTTGGTAATAACAGGACAAGTTTTTGTAAAGTATTCAGAAGAACGATACCAGGTTTGGCCCCAGCCCAGCAAAGCACGTGTTTAACCTTCTGCATGTCACTAGTTTCTGAAATCAATGGGACTGCTTGCAGCCTGAGAGTAAATCATGTGCTTCAGCGCTCCACCACAATAAGACCTTTACAATTGTTTTCTTCTGTACAGATAATTCTAGGAACCCTCACAGAGCCTCAATGACTTTCACAGATGATGAAGAATCTCTGCTATAGGTAGGAGGAAACCTTGCTAAACACCTCTTTTTACAGCTTTATAGCCTTATGTCCCATTTCTTTGTCAACCTGGTACCAGAAATTAAACCTTGTTGGAGACATAGATTAGGTAGGAGCAGAGGGAGTTGGATGCATTTGTAAAAGGAAGGCCTTTCCTGGCAAACAAAGAAAGGAAGTTAGACATATATAATAAAATAATTGTAGATATGTAAATTATAAGTGCAACAAATAAAAGGCTCCTTTAGCTTTGATGGTGAAAACAGTTTGGGTTGTTTTTTCCCAAAGAGCAAAAGGCTCGTATTTTTGCCAGACTGTCTTCAAAGAAACTATTTGGGGTACAGAATTTCATTCAAGAAAGCTGCATTAAATACTTTTATTTGCTCTACAAACCATAAGCAACACTTCAGAGATCAAGCACTGTGGAAAGCTTGGAGCAAGGTGCAGTCTGACTGTTTGCATGGGGTGGGGGATTAACAGTTTGACTTGGAATACTGCAAGTACCCCAAAATACTGTAAACACCTTTGGAACACCAGGACCTATATTGCTAAGGCTGAGAATTTTACAAAATAATGAAGTCGGTTTTCTCTGGGAAAAAATAATTGAAATTTGGATAGACTCAATCTTAAAAGCATAAAGTGGCAAGACACTTTTGAACAAAAGATAGGAATTAAATTGGCAATTTTTTTCCTAAATATTTTTTATGACTTGCCCAGCCAATATCTAACAAATGGCATCACTTTAGCAAGAAAAATTCTGAATAACAATCCTTTTTTTTTTTTTTTTGGTGCAACAAAATCCAAAGATTCAGACCTACTTATTGCTGGCTGAAGAGCCCTCTCCTACAAGAAATCAGTTTCTGATGAAACTTGTTATGTGCATTTAAGGTGAGAAACTACTGCCTTCACCTTGGGTGAGAAGCCACTCTCAGCTTTACCTCAGGATGCTGAAGTGTTTTATGAGCTAGTGCTTGTGGTGTCAGCCTGAAAAATGATACTCAACATCCTCCTCCCCCCCCAAAAAACCCCCAAACACAGACACACACCCACTCTTAGCCATACGGCAAATCATCCCAGAGTTTTCCAGTGAAGAAGTGGGAGCAGGTTTCTGCTGAGCATTGGCTGGGTTTGTACCTGTGATCTTAATGTTTCCATTTACATCTGCATCCACACATCAGCTCCTGCACTGCTGCTCCGGGCTGTGAGTGAGACTCAACGCAGGTGAAAGCCCTGACCCCTCCTTACCTGCAGTGCCATTATACAGGCGGCAAAATGGCAAATCTTTAACAGAGCCGAGCTTAATTAATTTACCTCAAAGTGTGGGCAGGGCTGCTGCTCCATTAGCATGGTGTAAATACCCTGTGCCCTTCCTTCTGCAGCTGGGAAGCACCTTGCCCTGCTGCCGGGTGAGGAAGAATTCGTGAACAGAACATTGCCTGGATATACTGATGAAAACGCAGGCAGTGCTCAGGGTACTTTGCCTCGCTGATGTTTGATTTACCTGCTTCACTCTGCATCCTTTCTCGGGCAGCAGCACTGGAGGTTTATCCACACTAACTTCTCCATCCACAGGGCTTTTTTTTAAAGTGGAGAGATGCCTTGAATTCACTATGAGAGGTAAAAAACTAATTCCTAGCACCCACACCTGCCTGAGTTCAGTGATGTATTTCAGCCCTGCACATCTGACATGCAGTAAAATATCAGCACCTTACAGTACCAGATACTAATTAGAAAAAGAAATGTGTTAGATGTCAGGCCTCAAGAAAGCAAACTTAACATTCTGACAGCAGCTGGAGAGTGATAGCCATAATCAAGCATTGTCCCTGCTTAGATCTGTGCCAAACAACCTCGCTTACTTCCAGCTAATTCTCCATCTGAGACGATCTTTCTTTACGATTCCAAAGAAACATGTTGTCAGTTCCCACCTGCTGGCATTGCTAGAAATAAAACCGCAGTTGATCGGATGCAATAGGTCAGCAGAATCGTGCATTGAACTGTTGTTTGTGCTTCCAAGCTGCGTTACAGGGGATTCACTAACATTTATTAACCCTTTCTCAAATCATGGCTTTTGTTATGCTTTTATAAAGCAGGAAGGTTTCAAGGATGAAAACACATCTTTTTAGGAATTTCAAAGGAGGAAAAATTTGGGCTTCCTGCCAGGCTAAAAGTTCGATATCATTTGAAAAACAAAATATATTAGAGAAGAAAGAAAATGCAGATGTCAGCCTAGTGACACAGAGTAATCTATTTGCTCAGTGCTTGTATTTTCCTACCAATTTTGTATTTTTCAAAAAGGACAATAAAAGAATTGTGCTCACTGCTAATTAATGACAAGCTGGTAAAAGCATCTATCCATTGTTCCATTTATTTCTTCATTTCCAGCAGTTAACAGCCCTGTTCTGAAATGAATCAATGTCGTTTACACAATGTTGTCACCCCTATTGTTTCTTTATCATCCTTGCATTTTCATAAATCGGAGGTGTTAATCCCTTAATGGCTTCTCTCAGAGCTCTAAAATGTATGCAAAATGGTAATCCATCCCCTAAACAATTCACATTTAGGCAGGCACCCTCTTAAATATGTTTACTATTAAAATGAATCCTTTGTTTGGATCTAACCCTATCTGTTTGTTTTCTAAACACTGAATCATAGCAGGTATGCAGAGTCTCATTTTAAGTAGGGACTATCAAGTAACCCTGTCCTTTCAGAAATCTGGTGATTTATCTATAGAGATGAAAGAGTTTTGGGGTTTTTTTTAAGGAGTCATATTAGGTATATATGAAATTGCCTGTCAGGTTTTGAAGGAAAAATCAAGGGTTTGGTGCAAAGATTATTACTGCAAGGAAAAGACATTTACTGCCCTTAGAGGTCTTTAGTCCGGGCCAGAGTAACAGCACTATGTGCTCTCTCAGAGACTGGAAAGAAAACCATGACATTTATCCAGCATACTTTAAAAGCAGCAGAATGTCTTTGCTGATAGATTTAATATCTTTGTTATTCAGAAGTGCAATAGAGTTAGTGCTTAAATCTTTGCATGACTGGGATTGTAAAGTTTGTGGGACAGGCTGCACCTTATTGTCTATGCAGAGATCTGCACAGGCACCCGGACAGCAGCTTACAACCTTTTGTAGTTTGAGTCAACTTAAATGTTCTTGTTCTTAATTATGTTTTATAAGCTTTATAAGCTTTTAAAAGTAAATTCTGCACAGTTTAATGGCTTCATCCCTCTGAAATATTTTTTTCCGTTTGTTTTTAGAAAGGTCACTATCAATGCTATTACTTTATATGCACTTTCCTGAGCCTGATTCAAAGTAATTTAAACCATTGAGTTTGATTTCATTGCTGTTATATTACTTTGGGTCAGCACCAAAGTGAACTGCATCAAAACAACTTTGTAGGAATTATATACAGTGAAAGGATAATTTCCAGAATCAAGGTGCAAACCTCTTAAAATGAGATTTCAAACATATTCTGATCTGAGTAGGGTACAGTTTGATGAGATATTATGCTGGCATAAGAACCAAGATGAAAAAGTAAAACCCCAAAACCTTAAAACTGAAATATCTAACAGATAGGTGGAGAAGCGTTTCGATAATTTAAAGGAAAAAAAGAGCATTGGTGGCAACAGAAGCAGCAATCTAAATAAAAACTAAATCCAAAAGGAAACTTAAAAATCGTTTGTGTATTTCTGTTTAATTCACTTTTGTTTCAAGTTGTAGAATCTGTATTGCTTAGAAGTGACACTGAAGTTCTCCAACAATGTCTGATTGTGTGATCTGTGCTGCTTAAAGGATGGATCCTTGGAGTACTGACACAGAGAGAGAAGATCAAGGCTTGGCAGTGACCGTAACATGCTGCTACACAGCAGGCAAACATTGGAGTCGAGCAGCTGCACCAAGGCGGGTTGTGCTGCCTTTTTCCTTTATGCTCTTGTTTTGACTTGTGTTAATCACCCATTGTTCTAGGTGGGAGAGCTAAATTAAAGGACAGGGCGATCGAATAGACCTTCCATTCAATTAAGCAGGTCACCGCAAATTCTGCTGCACAACGAGGTGATAAGCAGGAATTAGAAGCATACCTGGAGAGGTGTACTATTTAGAAGTAGACAAAACAGCCTAATTTTAACTAAGGGTAAATGTAAATTGTAGTCTTCCCAAATGTTCAACATCTTTTAGCACGAAACAATGTAAATCTCTGAAGTTTTCTTTTTGCCATCAATTTACAGCACGAATTTTTAGGGCTTGGAGTGAAGCCTAATGGGAAGATGAAAAAAGATTAATGGTAAAAAATAAATTT
>WEIT01004846.1:5631-20663 GCA_013389985.1 Dryoscopus gambensis
GTCCCTGTTGGTGGCGGCTGCCGGCGTGGGGCCGGCTGGCGAACCTGGGAGGCGGCAGGAAGCGCTGGGATACCGGGGGCTCAGGTGAGGACCCGCAAGCGCAGTGGGTGTTTGCGAGCGCAGAGGCGGCGGAGGCCGGCGCAGCCGCTGCCAGGCCAGGAACTGGGAGAGCCGGGTGAGGAGAACAAACCCCACTGGCACCTGCGCTTGTGAGTCACCCGGAGAGAGTGCCTGTCCCCAGATCGGAGACTTACTGGATCCTCGCCTGTGAGACCTCCTGTCTCTCCTGGCGTTTGTGACACCTGAGGCGTAAAGGGATGCGAGGTGAGGTGGCCTGCGGCACCCTTTTAGGGCTCCCTGGGTTTTCGCTGTCCCTCGGTGCTGCCGCTGGCCCGGCACTTTCAGCCCCAGCTGCGCCCGTCGGCTCGGAGCCCCTCGGTGTGTGTGGGGGGTCTGCCCGGCTGGGCCTCCCTGGGCCGGGGGTGCCGACACACAGCGCCCGGGCCTGACCGCCGGCTGCTCGGAGAACACGGACAGAGCTGGGGTAGCCCCAGGTGTCCCCGGCATAGCGGAGTAAATGGGAAACGTCTCGGGGTTTCTGTGTAGTCTGTGGTGCTGCAAGACTGTGCTAGTCCTGTGTGAGAAACTGTGTTCTATCTCCACTCAGCACAGCAAACTCTGGAGCGACAAGAAACCTCCAGTTCATTCTTTGTCTAAAACATCTTCTGATGTAAGTAGACAGGAAGACACACAGTTGTGAGAGGCAGTGGCTGACCCAGGCTAGTAGAACTAAATAACGAACAGATTGCTTCAGGCTGAAAAACATGCTCAGTTTCCCATGCTCTTTCACACTTAATGGTTAATCATAGCCACCATATATTGCAGTGTTTTGAATGAGGATATGTTTTACTGGGGTAAGATTGCTAACAGAAGTCTGCCGGAGCAGATTTCACATCCACATTTGTCACCCTTACTTTATCAGCATGCAAATTGGAGAATAGGTTTTTGCATAGTGTGTGTGGAAAAAATAAAGCTCCAAGAGATTTGTAAATTTTAGTATATTTACCCTGAAAAGTGGCAATGCAAATAAAGACCCAAGGGCAAAGATGCTGGAGTGGCATACCCTAGGGTGACTCCAGAACAACTTCTGTGATGTTTAGTCTTGTCAGAGCAAAGCAGGTTAAAGTAATCTCCAAAATACAGCTTTTTAAAATTAACTATAAGGAAAGGTCTGCCCTTTTTGTATGCCTGTTCTTATCTGTGGCTATTGTTTCAGTATATTGTTTTTCTGTTTATTGTTTGAACAATAGTTCAGGTTAGCTCGGCAACATCCCTCACTAGTCACTAAAAATTTATTTTAGAGAATGCAGTTAAGTGCAGCAAAATGAGAAAAAGCAGAGATACAGTTTGTGACTAAGCATGCTTTATTTTAAAGTGTTCTTAGATATCATAAAGCTTTTTAGATCTGTTTAGCTTTTACTGTGAAGTAAGGTGAACTTTCTGCAATATGTGGTAGAAGTTTGGTTGAACCTTGGGAAATCTGTTTGTATTTTGGGTTAGGTAGTATATATGGAATATAAAGCACTTGAATGTAGACTGGCTTCTGCACTCTGTGGGGACCCTTACTTTTGTAATAGTCTGAGAAGTGTTTGTAGCATGCAATGTTACCTTGCTGTGAATTTATCTTTTTGATAGGACTTGTGTCTTACTGTTTAGATTTTTGATTCTGTCAGGTTGTTCTAATGACAATTTAAATTAATTCCCTGCCTCTGTGATTGCATAGCAACGGCTGTGGAGGGAATAAGCAATAAGCAACTGCAGGAGGCTGTAATATGTGTTACAACACACATTCACTATTGTAAATTGTTGTGTTTTGGAAACAAATGGCCTTGTAGAGATGCTACAGATCAGCAGACAGCCTAGTTTGGCACTTGTCACGCTGACAGCACAGCTTGCTTTAACCACAGACAGATGTTATTGCACGGATGTACTACATCAGTCTATTTGTTCAAAGTGAAGAGGAGGTGAATGGGGCTCAACTGTGGTTTGGTTTACTTTCTATAGGGGAATTTTCTACAGGTAGTTGATGGTGACTGATGGTTTTGGTTTAACCCCAGCTAGCAAATAAATGCTCACTCACTCCAGCAGCAGGATGGAGGAGTCAATCAGAAGAGTAAAAGTGAGAAAACTTATGGATTGAGGCAAAGGCAGTTCAGTAGGTAAAGGAAAAGCCGTGCACACAAGCAAAGCCAAACAAGGCACTCATCCACCAGTTCCCATGGGCAGGCAGGTGCTCAGCCATCTCCAGGACAGCCAGGGCTCCACCACACGTAACAGTGACTTGGGAAGACAAACGCTGTCACTCCAAACACCCCCCCCTTCCCTTTTCTTCCTCCAGGTTTGTATGCTGAGCATGACACCATAATGGTGTGGGATATCCCTGTGGTCAGCTGGGGGCAGCTGTCCTCGCTGTGGCCCTTCCCAGCTCCTTGTGCACCTCCATTCTCCTCACTGGTGGGACGTGTGAGGAGCAGAAAATGCCTTTGCTCTGTGTGAGCACTGCTCAGCAATGACAAAAACATCCTGGAATTACCAACACTGTTTCCAGCAGAAATCCAAAACGCAGCACCATACCAGCTGCTGTGAAGAAAATTCTCTCTCCCAGCCAATCCCAGCACGCTAATTTAGAGAACCAGTGAGCCAGAGGATAACAAGGTCTGGATGCTGTAAAGGCCCCAAGCAACTCGCTTGTATGAGTTAAAAGGACTCACGGTTGTTTGTGTGCTCTAAGTTACACACACAGGAGAAATACTGACAAGGTATTCTCAAGAGGTCAAAACAACAAAAAGAACTTTATTGGCAACTTTAGAAAATCAGAGAAACTTTGGCAAAGGGTTTAATGCAGCATTCAATCAACATAAAACACTTCTCCAAGTATTAACTTGGCCCATTTAACTTAGCAAACTCTAAGCCAGTTCAATTTTAAGTTACTCAAAAATTAGAATTAGAATTAGAAGAAGAAAGAAAGACAGAAAAGATGCAGAAAAGGACACATATAGGTATGAACTCGTGGATTCCAGTGGTATTCAGGTAAAAATTCCAAGAGGAAGTATGGTCAAGACATCTGATTGGTTTGTATTTGGCCTTAAATACCCCTTGGCCTTCCTGGGCCCTTCCCCTAGATGGGGCTTCTGGTCATTTGGCCACTCAGGAGCTGGGTTAGGGGCTCCACGGGTGGAGTGTGGAGCATTGCCTCCCCTGTGCCAGGGATTGGCAGCCACTGCCGGGCTGGGATACAGGCTCTGGGGTGGGGGATGTGGAGAAGGGCACTGCCTCACCAGGGCAAGGACTGACCTGCCCCCTCACACATGCACCCCAGAATGTCTCTAGACATCAGTCTTTTCAGTCTCTCACAGCTGTCTCTGACAGTGAAGACATCTTCCTAATGTGTGTATGAATCTGAGAAAAATAGAGCGTTTATGTTACTGGGAAAAGGGTGCATCAAATAGGTGCAGTGTTTAGTGAAGGACTGATACATGCATGTAGAATGATCTAGAAGATTTAATACTTTCCTTTGTTTTTTGCTGTTTCTAGTATGCATCCTTGTACTATATTCGTTACTTTCTTACCCCACAACCCATTTAAGGAAGCTTATATTTTTGCTAATTCTAAAAACTTCTCAAATTAATAATGCCACAGTATTCTGAAAGTAAAATTTTACCTTTAAAAGTTTTTCACACTGAACTTCTTCACTGTGTTGTAAATTGCTTGACTTCCTGAGGCCAGTTTAAATACTTTTGCAAACCTTAATAGAGATGCAGGTATCGCTGCTCCCCCTCCCCATCATCCTGTTTGCCATATGGCTTTGACAGGTAAAAAGGAAAAGCCTGTTGCATTTCCCATTTCCCAGGCAAGTACGCTCTCCATTGGGAATGCCTTCCATTACTCTTAGTATCCTCAGTTACTTGATGATTTGTCCAAGCGTTTTGCAAGACCTGTGCAGTTCTGTGCCAGAGTGTGCAGGCTAGGTCAAAAAGGAGAGTGGGCATGGCCAAACTGGAGATAGCTGCTTTTATCTGCACCCCAGGGAGGGGAATGAAATGAAGGTAATCCAAACTAATTGGTTTCAGTGATAATACATTCTGTATAATGTGCTGTCTGATAAGCAAGTGTTGTTAGAACAGATAAAAAAGAATGCATTTCCTAATTAATGGTTCCGCAAAGCAATCTGGAGCCATGAGCCAGTCTGCAGATAAGACTTGTACCTAGCTTCGTAGGATCCTTTCTAAATTAGTTTTCATAATGTAATACTTAAGTAGTTATAATGTTAAAAGGTATTTTATACATATATGAGACTGCTTTGATATATAAAACCAGTTTTTGCAGGTAACTGTTTTGCAAAACTGTTTTCTTCAGGGTTCTCCCCAACTTCATTGTTGGGCACAAATCAGCATATGTGACCTAGAGGTCACATCATTTCAGTGCAGTACTTACCACGTGGTGTTCTCAAGACATTTTGTATTGTACACATATTTGACAGGAAAATAAATCTAATGTCTCGATAAGATTATAATGGAGTGCTAAAAGGGTTATGTTTGAAAGTATGAATTCCATGTTATTACATGGATCCCTTGATCAGCCTGTCAGGATTTTTTACTCACACTTCTGTGAACTGTTTGTGTTCAAGTGGGAATTGCATGACTCTGGGTTTGACACTGCTTTTTCACTTTGCTTTGAAGTGCCAACAGCCTTCTCAAAAGGCATGATGTTCTATTTTAGTAATCAAGCACTGTTTTTTGTTACCTAGTGAGAACACAGATACGAAGGGCAAATTGCATGTATAACCTTGAAATATTCTTTTAAACAATTGCATTAGAAGTCTTGCTTTATATAGTTTGTCTTATGCAGTATTTTTTTGCATCTGTGTGCTTTAGTCTTTTGTCTCTTCTGGTTTTTTGAGATCTGTTTGCTCAGTCCCTGTACACAAAGTACAGTAATGTAAATCACTAATGTACACTTTGTACCAAATATATCTGGAAAAGACACATATGGAAGTAGCTATTTTTGCACTGGATGTAGTAGAGATGAAACACAAATTTACCTCATTTTATGTAAACAATATATATATATGATCAGGTATTAGTGAAAATTTGCAAAATATATTTTGGGAGGAGGATTTGGAAGTAAGACTTGAGGCAGAATTTTGTTATCCAGTTAAAAATACTCAAGCATTTTTTATACAAATGTTGGTCATTTCACAGCAGACTTGCTTCTGTTATAGCCTTGCTATGTCACAACTGGCTTCTTTTGCAGTTCCCATGGCAACAGGGATTTTTGAACTGCGAAGCAGGATACTGGTTTGAGGGGGTATAAATATTCTTTATTACAGAAGAAATTTTGATCCTTGAAAGCTGATCAGGCACTCTGCTGTTCCCAGTCATGTCCCTCCCCTTAATCATCTGTGTTTTGCCCATATGTTTACACTGAAATGTGAATTCCTATTTGACAAGAATACAGTTACCTTTTCTAATTTTTAACACAGTATGAGAGATGATGGAAAAATTGTCAAGCCTTACTGTAGTGATAGCATAGAAAAACATGTTGTCTTCCAGGTACAGTCTCAACAAACAGGAGAGCACTGTATATACTTAGAAATTTGTATGTTTATGTATTTGTGAACATTGTATATGCTTATAAAGAGTAATGAAAGTTTAAGTTGGTCAGGATTTGCATTGCTTTTTGCTAATGTTTATTTTGGCTTGAACTTGTTTCCAAGATGCATTCATAAAATATTTACTTCTTTAACAGACTTACACTAGATTTTTTAAGTGAAGGGTCTCAAAATACTGCACCTGATTCACAAACTAAAATTTCTTAACAGTGGCAATAATTTGGTGTGTTTTTCAGTGTCTGTGCCTCAGCATCTCAGATGAGAACAAGTGATATGGGATGTTTGGGAAGTATCCTGAACCAAATAGTTGTAGGTTAAGCCTTGATAGAGTAACTCTGCTTGGGTCATTTGTCTAAGTTAGATAGGTTTTCTGTGTTGTTGTTTTTCCTTCTGAGCACTCATTCCAAAATAAGAAGCCACTTATTCAGATATGTCGAGTTCCCTCCATAACCCCACAGTTTAGTTTGGGTTGTTTTGTTTTGTAACTGGTAAAAAAAGAAAATGGGAATTATACAGTTGCTGAAACAAACAGCACAGGTAAACTAGATAAATTTATGTTGTAGAAGCCTCTGAATAGTATATCTGAGAAATTTATCCTTATGACATGTGAAAGCTAATTTAGAGATGTATTAAAAACAAATTTGGAAAGTAAAGGCAGCTGCTGGTGTCCTGCTGGTCTTCATGGTTTGGGCAGGGAGACCTCTGTTTCTCCCTGCCACTGTCACCACACACAGATGTGGGATTATTATGGAATCATGAAAAGGAAAAAAACACCACTTGGATCTCTACAACTGAAGCTACTCATCCAAAGAAAAGCAGTTCTTTTGAAGAAGGATGGTACAGGAGTAGGGCAATCTAGTATTTAGGTAATAACTTCATCCAAATACCCATTTGTAAAAGACTTTTCACTACTGTTAGCACCTATGTACGTTACAACTGTAACAAAATAACTTGTATATACATGAGAGAGAAATTTATCTTAGCACGCAGAGCCCAGCATGAATACCCTGGATGTACTTCATTTTGTTTCAAGTGAAGCTAGAAGTTTTGGAATGACTAATTTTAACTTTTTCTTCCAACTGACTTCCACCAAAGTCAATTCAGTGCCAGTATTGGAAAAATGCTTACAGGCTGCAGTCGTATTTAATTCATAATGCTGTATGTGATTCTGGAACATTCTGTTTGGAAACTCAAGAAAATCAAGCTATGAAAACTGGAATTTTGAACATAGGTCTGAAAAGATTTACGGTGATGGACAGCATCTGGCAGGGTATTGCATTGCCCCTCCTCCCCTGCCTCCCAACACAACCTCAACCCACTTCTAAGATCTTGAAGAATTGTTTTGGCATTTATTTTTCTGGCTTTGCTTGTGATACTAGGCAGTGCAGTTTTTCACTGAATAATTTGCCCAATGCTCCCTGAGAATTCAAGAGAACAGATAGTTGCTACCTTGGGTTTTAGGCTGAAGAAATGCAAAAAGTTTAGGAAAAGGGGTCTCTTAAGCGCAATTAAAGAATAAGAGGAGTTGAGTAACAATGTCAGGCACTTTCTGTTGTTTCTGGTCAGGATATGAGGCTGGTGGTTCTGCTTGAAGCTTGATGAAGGGGTCGAACAGCTAGCTTCTGCATCTCTGTTGAGACGCATTAGGAGTGACAATGTGATGACATAATCACTGACCCCAGATTGTTCTCGGCTATAAATCCTCTGGTTGCAGTCTCCAGTGTTCCTCTGCATGTGCTGTTCACGTTTAAGGGCTTTTCAGATCATCTCCAGCACCATCTGCTGCATAATGGAAAGAAAACAATTGTGCTGTGTGTGGAGCCAGCTGACTCCCTGAGTGAAGCTGGGGGTTTGCAAAATCCATCTCATCTCGAAAAACTTGTCTGTCTGCTTGTTCTCACTGCCATACTGAGCACTAGTCACTAGGCTGCCATTATGCATGAGAAATAAAACAAAGTAGTGAGTCATTTACAGCGACATGGATGTTTTTGAGCAGGTCAGATACTGTATATGTCTTCTCATGCTCGTGTACAAGAAAGACCGCACATCCCGATATCTCCCTAATTGGAAGAAGGGAAACCTTATATTTGAAACATCTTGTCAGTATGAGTGTGTTGGTAACACTTGTCGTGCATGGGCGATGAGGAGAAAAGCAACAGGATTTCTTAACTGCAAGTGTTCACTAGGTGTCAGTGCGTGATTGCCCCGAACCGATGCTCTTGCCGAGTTCTTTGCTTGTGGTACCTCCCTTATGAAGAGGGATTTTAAAGAAAATTCCCACTTTTGTTTCTAGATTGCAGTGTGGACTAAATTAATATAAAGAATAACAAATGAATAAAAGTAATTACTTCAGTCTTCTTTTTAGGATCAGTCTGATAAAAATGCTGATATAAAAAAAAAATTACTAAGATGTTTTGTGCTTAAATAAGGTGATTTAAAGACTTAGAATAGCTCCTGAATTGATCACTATCAGGCTTTCTTGTCAGTATCTGATATATTACTGATGAAACACTCTACTCTCATACCACTGTTGATCCTGGGTGTGACTTAAATTCCTATTAAGATATGGAAAAAGTGTAGTTTTTATAGTGATACATTATCTATAAAATGAATGCATTTACTTAATTTTTTGCAAAACTACTGTTTTTCTTAAGGGATGTTAAAGATCAAGTCTGTAAATGTCAGTCAGAGAGGAGGAAAGCCCCATGAATATAGCTAAAATTGCCTGGTTTTCTGTTCTCTTACCATATTGTGTCCCTAGAATGAAATACAATGTTTATTAGAATATCTTGAATTGAATGCATCTCACCATTAGATTTTTAAAAATACTTTAAAAACAGATTTAAATTCATATTTAGTCTAATTTTAGTAATAAATAATTAGGAAACTCTCCTTTTCAATCTGTATAGAGTGATCAGCATTCATCTAGAATTTCAAATTGTTCCAGAATGGATATTTTTTGTGTTGCTTGTGAAAGTGTTTGGTGAGAACTGTTCCTTAGTAGGTTAAAATAGCAAAAAAGAGTCATTCATGTGATAAATGAAAATATTTGTAATGTCTTTCCTGAATCTTCCAGTTTATATTGAACTTTTCCTATTATATTTTAATCCATAACATTTAGTGAATGATACCCTTTACCCTTTTATACTTAATCTATTTGTAAGTGAGGCCTGGTTTAGAGCTGTTCCCTGTTACTCTCTGTCCTGGGTTACAGTGTATTCTGTTACTACCTTCATGAGCTGTTGAAACCAGGTGTAGCAATGTTCCCTGCCTCCTCCCTCTGGACTATCTTCTGTTAATGGCCCCAACAATGCCTTGCCCCATGACCCACAGATAACTCGATCCTGGACCATCTCCTGTTAATGGGCCCATCAGTGCCTTGCCCCATGACCCACCAGCCCACTGTGAGATGCTCCACCCAGGGGGAAGGGGCCAAGCATTTCCACCTGAATATAGTCTGGGGTTTTGGAGCAGCAGGGGAGGGCTTTTTCCACTGGATTCCCAGAGGACAAGAGCTACACAACCACCACTGGACTTTCTGAGGAGGACCAGACCTTTCTACAAGATCACCACTTCAACAGAACCAAGAGAACTGCAGCTCTCACCTGATCGGACTGCTACCACCACCCTGCCCAGCAGGGTGCCAGGTCGTACCCTGACTCTGTCAGGTTAAGCCAGTGTTTCTGTATTATTGCTTTGTTACATATATATATATATATACACACACTACTAAAAGATCTCTTATTCCTGTTCCCCATATCTTTGCCTGAAAGCCTCTTAATTTCAAAATTATAATAATTCAGAGGAAAGGGGTTGCATCTTCCATTCCAAGGGAGGCTCCTGACTTCCTTAGCAGACATCTGTCTTTTCAAATCAAGACACTCTCAGGGAAGTGCTAATGGTCGTGCTAATAGAGAAGTCAGCTTGGTTGCAAAGACAAGTTTTTGATTTGTGCTGTATACTGTATTTCTACATATCCAGTATGTAGCAGAGATACTGAAGGGATTGTCTGATGGTCAAATACTAGTATTTTCCCTATATGATGTAGCTGTATCAGGGTACCATCTTTGGTGCCATCTTTGTTTCATCATACCACCTACCTGTCAGATAGGAACCATCTGATCATCAAAGGCAAACTGCTTCCACCCCAGAGTCCCCTCAGTTACATTTGAGCACTGTATCTCTCATCATGGGACACAGCTTCCTGACTGGACAGGTGTTTCAGACAATTTTTGATTGAGTTTGTATAAGAAGATCTGTAAGGGATACAGTAGGAAGAATGTGGAGACCATGGCATTGTCTGCACCTCTCCCTTACAGACATACTGAATGTAAACACTTGTTCTAAATAAAGGAGAGCTTGAATGAGTTCTCATTGCATATGACTTTCTGATTTTGTGTCTGACCACCGAAGGAAAGCCCTTTCTCCAGCTTCTACTGCTCAATAACTTCACCAAAAATTATTTTCTGTTCACAATTACACAAAATAAAGCAGACTCTGTCACTGCTTTGAAAATCGTTCCTAGCCTAAGGCTTAACAGTTTATGTAAGAAGTGAGGATTTTTGGTTTTAATGACAACTTTGGAATTCTTCCAGAACCTCTCTTCAGAAGCTGATCTGTCTGAAAAGAGCTCTCTCTGCACAGTGACAATTTTTTGTCTTTCCTTGTTTGACATGTCTTGAGAAAGCTGTTTAAATTAATTCCTGGTTGTTGTTTTTGACTATCCTGCTTTTCATTGCCAACCCTGATCTTCTGTTGGTATGCGATCCTCAAAGTTCATGATTCTGCTAAGCATTTTCTTGCAGGCCTGCTGCTGCACTGAAGGTGATTAAAAAGGTATTTGCAAGTCAGGAAATCCATTTGATGTCTCTCTTCAGCCACAACTTTTAAAGTAATGCTTCCTTTGTTTTTAACATAGGCAGTAGAGCTTGTGTCTGCAAAACATGCAAAGAGAAATTCAATCATCCTGCATTTCACTGGGGCTTCCAGCTTGCTGAAATGAACATACTAGCACTGTAGGATGTCTGAATTTATGAGCTTTAGAATACAGTCAGTTCTGTGCACTGGAAATCCAAAGCACTGATCTCTTTTCTATGGGTGAACTCTAAACATAATAGGATTTTCTCTTGTACCAATGATAGACATGTATTTGTTTATTATAGTTGAGAGCAGTTAGTAAGAAAATTAGAGACTTGGTTACTGTTTTTTCTTGGCCTGAAAGTGTTGAAATTGACACCTGTATCTTTCAAGATGCAATGAAATGGACAAGCTGTAAAATAATGTTGGAAAGATAGTGCTAAGCAAGGGTCTGCCTTTTCTCTTGGTTGCTGTTGGGTGAAACGGGGCATAACACTCTAATATTGGGGCACTCACTTGTGCGCAGGGATAGCTGGGCTTTCTTGTTCACAAGATTGATTTGGAAATAGGGACTAGACTCCTGTTCACTGCCAAGTGAGTGTTCTCTTCTAGAATGCTTTTGCAGATCTGTATGTGAAGACGCAGGTTGATTTTTGCAGAACACTGCTTTCTTGGGTGCAGCTGAATTTCCTGTCACTTGGAAAATAAGAATATTTTAATTTATCAGCAAAATTATGTACATTTTGAATTCCTCCTTAGCTATGATGGAGCAAAAAGTTAAATAATGACCTTTCATTTTACAAGGAGACAGATTAGGCACACTCTGAATTTCAGAAAAAGCAACTGATCTTTCATATTATTTTTTCCTCCTTTTTTTTTTAACCGCTCTGTCACTTACAAGCTTTATATTTGCTTCCTATTCATTCACTAGCTTAATGCTGTATTGATCATCTTTTGTGATTAAGGATCTTTAATCTTTATGTGATGCATAACTTCTTATGTTTGTTTCATGTACAATGGTGATTTTTCTTTAAAGAGCCAATTATGTTGTTAGAACAGAAATGAACAGGTTTATGTTATTAAAACATGGAACAGGTATGAGAATGGCCCCAAGGAAGTGGTTGTATTGAAAGGCTGGTAGTACTGGTTAGTCACATGTCCTAATGAACTGGACATGATTTCCTTGGATGCTCTTTCCTTGTCTGTTTTGGTGAGCTGTGCATCAGCATCACTGGGGAAGAACAGTGAGTACTAGCAATAGCAACAGTACATGGCCTTTCTTAAAAGTATGCATGGGGTAAGGGAGGAGCTCCTTCAGTGACTTCTAGAATTAAATTTTGCACAAGTGTATTTAAAAATGTAGTACTTTCATTGGTAGAAATGTAAAACAATGTTAATTTTTTA
The DNA here is from genome assembly GCA_013389985.1 of Dryoscopus gambensis. Lineage (NCBI taxonomy): Eukaryota > Metazoa > Chordata > Aves > Passeriformes > Malaconotidae > Dryoscopus > Dryoscopus gambensis. The sequence goes on from WEIT01004846.1 coordinate 17,564, forward strand.
CACTAGAAATTGTTATTAAAAAAGTTTTGTTTATATAATATATAAACAAAAGGACCTGATTCACCATTTGATACCTCATTTGATCACTGGTTGGCACAGGGATATGTGTGGCATATGGTACAAAATCCAAAATCTAATACAGAAGGAGCATGACTTTTAGATATCAGTGTAGGCTTGAGGTGTCTCTGGTATTCTGTGTGATTGGGGCCAGCCCCACAATCCCCAATAAAAGTAAAAGGCTAAGGGCTGCTTTTAGTGACCAATGTGAATGAATATGAATATGACGCATAGGTGAGGCTGAAGATAGGGTAGCTGTAGACTCATGAATGAAGCTGGGCTGGGTAGAGAGAGCAGAAACTTGCCAGGAAAAACCAAATTAGGGGGATTAGGACACTGTGCATAGGGTTGAAACCACGATGATAACACTCAGGGCAAAATTTATCTAAATCTGGTTGATTTTTAATTTTACTCTTGAAAAAATGAGAGATGCCCACATTTGGGGTAAGTATCAAATGTTTGGAGGAAATGTATTCAAATATTATCCCTGTTCTTAATGTTTTTCCACCTTTACTGTTTGTTACTAATTGTCGTATAGCTGCTTAAGCTCATAATATTTGGCTTCATACATTTATGTTTCTGCACATTTTATTAAGCTTAAAGGCTTCATCAAGTCAGTGCATTAGTAGAGGAAGAGGAATATAAATAAAAGAAGAAACTCTTGCCTGCAAAATAAGCAGAAAAAGAGCTCTTATTAATCTTTCAGGTAGTCGGCTGTGGTGACTAAGTAAAATCTCATAAGGCGCCTGTGTCATAGCAGTGAAAAGTGGTGTTCCTCCCTGACCTAGCTGTCAGTCTGTGTGTTCCTTTCAAAAGGGGTAATACCTCCTCTTTTCCCTTACTGTGCCACCATCACTGGAGCAGATATGGCTGAAAACCAAGAATTTTTATTTACCGCTAATAAAAACTGGGTTAGTAAACTTTTTCAGGTTTGTTTAAATTTGCCTTTCAGTCATGAAGCATCGATTATGGTTCAAGAAAAGCTTGTTTTTGAAGTCTGATGTTTTAGGCTTTTGTACTGTTATTTAGTTATGACAAGTCAATTCCGGATTTTGGGAAGAGCTTACCTGACTTAGTTGGCATGCAAATAAGCAAAATTGGAAATAATTTCCATGGTAGAAAGCTGCTTTATAAGATAGCCACAGATAAGTTAATGGAAATCCATGTATACTCTTGTGCAAAAGTTCTTTGCTTACCTTTTATCTCTTTTTGTGTCATTTATTATACGACTTTTGCTTTGACTGAAGGCAGATGACAATACTTTTGAGCTGATTGAAGGAATATAAATTGGATGTTGGTAAGTGGGTGGGAGTCTGAGAAACTTGACATTTATGTAACTTGCATTTCTAAGAGGTTAAAATTAGTCTGCTTGAATATGTTTTTTAGTTTTGCCCTGAGATTTGTTCTCACCTGGCACTATTTTCTTGGAGGTTTCTGTTGTGTGGGTTTTTTTGTTTGTCTGGTTTTGGTTTTAATTTTACTTTATTTCACACAAGCTCTCTACATATATTTTAAGAGGAAAGGAATATTTGGTTTGGTTTTCCTTGGTTTTTTATCAAGGAGTAAAAAAACCTTATTATAATGGGTGCTGCAGTACTGTTTGTCTTAAAACTAAGGCAGCTGTTTTTGGCCTTCAGCAGCACAATAAGCAGTGTAGTCCTTCCCCACTCGCCCCGTTGATGAAACTTCCCAGGCTGCCCATTCCCGGGGCTCTGGCAGTCGCACTCCCAAGGCCATGCTTCCACAGCTGGGACTGGAGCCCCTTCACGGCAGGTGGCTCCAGGGACCTGGTGGCTCCCGCTGGACCCCCAGCAGAGCCCTGTCACACAGCCAGGCCGGGTTCCCTCGCCAGTTCCACCCTGTGTTGTTCACAGCAGAGCCTCACATGTTCATGAAGCCGTTTATTCCCGGTGCAGCAATGCAGAAACAGCTCGAGCTGGTGCTTCTGAGGAGGGACCCCCAGCAAAGGAATCCCTGGGCTTTGTACCTTCACAGACCCAGTGCGGGAAAGTCTTGCTTCTCTTCCTCTGTCTTCGGCTCCTGCCGCCCTCTCCATGTCCATCCACCCCGCTAGTGTCACCCGACTTCATCTGCTTTGTTATTAATAAGTTCCTGTTGTATATCTCAGTGTCCATTCACCTGGCCGGCATCAGCAGTCTTCGTGCCCTTTGTCATCCCAAAGTTGGCAGTTCACAGCCTTTTGTCTCTCTGGCCTCCCGCCTAGAGCAGAATCTGCATCTCAATCTGCAAGCTGACCATCTCAGTGTAGTTTTTACAGCTCCTGATAGTTAATTCCTCCTGATATAACTGGAAGAATGTATTCAGATGCCAGATCCACTGACCAGTACGATGTGCCTTATAAAAAAGGGCTTGGTTTGTTGCTGTTCTGAACTGGAGCAAACACTATTCAGCTCCTTCAGACACAGTAGAGTCTTCTAGGTTCTATTAAAGAGTAATCATGTATGAATGCTGTCGTTAATTAATCCTATTCTTTCCTGAAGCAGTCTTGATTTTCAAAATATAGTGTGATGTGTTTTCATTGTGCCTTGCCCATAATTATCCAGCACCTCCTCCAACCTGAACTGTCATCCCTTCAGTTTCATTGAATGCAGTCAGTAGGGCACTGAAGCCGATATAGCTTGTTGTACAGCTTCTGCCTTTTTACTTTGCTGTTTGACTGTGGAGTTGGGTTTTCTTTTTCCCAAAGACTCATGGAAACTATATCACACACATCCTGTTTGATAGTTTCAAACTACTTAAACCTCAGAATACTGGAATTCTGCAGGCATTTCTTAAGACTAGATGATGGCATTTGTCTACCATTTGTGAGAAAGAAAGATCCATTTTCTATTTGTTGTCAGTCATAAATCATATGTCATTTCCTGGCAATGCCAGCTACTTCAAATTAAGGAAACCTTGGCTTGGGTTCCATAATCAAACATCAGTGGGTTCCAGTTTTTTTGACCATGTAGGATTTTTCTAGGTAGCTGAGTGCACACCAGTAAGACATACATAGTTCATTCATCTATCCCCGCCCCCCCCC
>WEIT01004846.1:20672-40121 GCA_013389985.1 Dryoscopus gambensis
CCCGCCCTCCATTGATGTTTACTCTGCTTGGGGACCCCGGTGGCACATTTTGTAACAACACCAGGTAGCCTGAGTTGCCACATGGAACTGGCATTGGCTTGGAAATTCACATAGTCTTCTTGTTGCTGCCTTACAAGCCGGGTTCCTCCTCCTTCGAGTATCTTTGCACAGACATGTAGGATGCTGAGAAACAAGGTGTTAAAGTATCTGTCTCCATTCAGGAGACCTAGTAGATCTAACGTGGAATATGACACACCTTCCTGGGATCCTGCTAGCAGAACTGTGAACAAGGGTCTTATTTCTAGACCTGTGTGAGAAATTTGTTTCGACATCCAAGGAATAATCTTTCAGAAGAGCGATTTTACTGTGGGAGACCTGGGCTCTTACAACATTAACAGGTCAGGTGATAGCTCTTCTGCTTCTGAGCCAGCCAGCAGCCACTGCTTGTCTTAGGCAAATATCTGAGCCTGCAGTTGGTAGCCTGGTGGACATACTGGTGACTGTCTCAAAAGTCTGCCTGTACAGTTCTCTAAACATCAAACTCCACCTGTGCCCTCATGGAGTATGTTAGAGCTGCTCTCACACTTGACAGAAGAGATCTACAGTAACTGGTTTTTAGTGAAGGACTGTGTGATAAGCTATCATAAAGTTACATAACCTGAGGATAGCTGCTGGGATCCAGGGGCTGTGTGAGTACCCACTCGAGTGTATCAAGTGGAGATCAAGAGACGTTAGTTACCAGTAATCATAGTTCTTTGAGATATGTACATTTACAAGACCATTTTGCCTTCAGCCATTGTTTACTGTCTCTCCTACTTGGAAAGATTTGCATTTTTGGAGAAACTAAGATGGTGCAGAAGGTGTTATCCAGCACCATAACCTGAAAGTTTATTCAAGAAGGAGGCAATCCTGTTGAACTATTCCATACAGGGATTACCAAAAGAAACTTCATTCTTTGTAGAGTCAGAGAAAACGGAAGTAAACATTTTGGTAGCAACAGACATAATCGGAGAAAGGAAAAGTGAAGGACGCTGCTGCAAGAATCTGCTTTCTGGTGAAGTTTTCCTTTTTTCCAGTGTAATGGCTCTGGAGAAAAAAGATAAATGTGTGTTGTATGGAGTATCAAGTATAGGTAAGTTAAAAAAAGAAGAAATAGCCAAACAAATACAAGTACAAAGAATACTTCATTGAGTCACAGCAGGGACTGGGTACAAACCTGGATTCAGTTTCCCTTGCTCCATCTCTGTGTATATGTGGTTAATTAGTCCAATAATGGCACTTTGGAGCTGGAAAGCATTGCTGAGATTTAGCAGGTGCTGGCTCTGGAAAGGGACAGTCAGGTCCAGGTGCTCTGCCAGGGAGCAGCCAGTGCAGCAGGTGGCTTGGAAAGAGCAGGTGAGACAGAAGCCGAGGGCAGCTCAGCAGTACGGAGCAGCTCAGGCCTGGGGATGGCTGCCAGGCTGGACTGGGAGCCTGGTCCAGGAGGCAGCTCCGGGATCCCTCCGAGGCAGGCGGCCGCGTGGGTGGTCAGCTCTCCTGGGCAGGACAGTGCCTGGCTGGATCCCAGCAGGGCTGCACCTGTGGGAGCACAGCTCCAGCAGGGGCCGAGGGCAAGAGGCTGAACTTGAAGGAGAGGCCCTGGAAAAGGGTGGGCAGGGGCTGTTGCTGCCTTCCTCTCTCAGGGCCTCGAGCTGTGCTGTCTGTAGGTTGTCCTCGTGCCCAGGAAGCCAAATGCCCCCACCTGCACAGGAGAATGTCCTCGGCACCCTGCAGTACTGGCAGAAGTGAATTTCATATATTAAAAATGCATTTGTCATGTAAACAACTTTACTCAATTCTTGATGTGCAAATCAGGGCAAGCTTCACAAGGACTGTCTGATGTAACACAGAAGTCAGAGGAAGCTGGCAAGGTTAGGTTCTGGAGATTGCACAGACCCCTCTGGGGAGGCTTGTGTGTGCAGCCCCTGTGGAATGTGGGGGAAGCACCAGCCTACTAAATAACAATCAGTTTTTGTAGCAATGTTATTTGTGTTTTACTTTAGAAACACTGTCTGTCTGTATTAGAGTTGCTTCATTCTGTGACTGTTGTAGAGCTATTGGGGTTTTTCATGGTAATGATCTCTCATTTTCATGGTAGATTTTGCAAGGCATTCTGATTTACTCGTTTATACTGCCCATTTCTCTGACTAGCTATTCTGATGGTCTTTTGGGGATGGAACAGTGCTGCACCTTCCAGCTATATTTAAAAAATGTTTATTAAGTCTGGTTGTGACACTACAGTTCTGCATGTCTGTTCATTTCTCTCAGCAATCAGTCTGGTTGAAAGGTGAAGTGTTGGTGCTCCACTCCAAATTTCTTTGTGTAGATCAAAAAGAAAATAAATTTGAAGTCTTCCAGCCAATTGCTTATCAGGGCGAAATGTCTTTTTCGGTTTTCTTCAGGATTCCCTACAGTTCTTTCCCACTAAAGAAAATTGTATTGATTCTCTGGATTTGAAACCTAATAGTTTTTTAATGCTTGCAGGAAGGGATTTCCATTTTTCTAGGCATCTAAGAAGAGGTTTTATGTTAAACTGAGGTAATTTGGTGAAAAAGACACCTACTTTACTTGTAAAGAGAGAATCTGAATGTTATGCACAGGATCTGTTGGCAGTTCCTTGTGATAAGACTGACAGCTAATTTTTTCAGAAGCTACATCAGCTATTACTTTGTAGTGAAAGTATGCTAATTGCTATAGTCTTGCTGTGGTTAAAGATCAATAATTCATTGAAGAGAACAGATGCTCTTATTTAAAGGAATTTGCAGTTAATTTTATTGGAAAACTGTAGCTGAAGATTAAAATTTTTAAACACAAAGTTATTTGTCAGCTTCTTCTGCTTAATGTTTTTCTTTAAAGGGGAAATCCTGGAGTACGAATGCTTTGATATGGTAGTAAATGATTTCTTAGCTAAGAAGACTCATGTTTGATTTTGATTTTAAATTTAATTTCACTATCATAAACTAAATGTGATGCTGTTGTCTTCAAGTGAGCTGATATCTGATTTATATAGATAGGTAGAAAATAAAAACTCTCTGATCTTAGAAATAATTTTTTCCAACTAAGTTTAAGGGGTGTGGCGGTTTGGGCCAAATTTAGGGAAACGTCCAAAAGGAACGTCTCCTCAAAGGAAGGCAGATTATAGCCACCCCTCCCCCACCAGGTTAGGGAAAGAAATATTCCTCGGAGGAATGTGAAAGAGAAAATAAAATCTATTTATTTAACAAACACACAGGTAAAGAAATAAAGCTAAATAATAAAACCTCTCGCTGTGGGGAGAAACCTGGGAAGATTTTAAAGTTCTTCTGTGGGTGTGGTCTCTCTCCTCCTCCTCGGAGCTGGGTCGGCCTCGGCCCCCTCCGGGCCCAAGGAGGAAATCTTCCCAGCGAGTTCTGCTGTTTTGATGTTGAAACAGTCCAGAAGAGAAGAAGGGAAAAGCCGAAGTCCCAGAAAGAATCTTAACTCTCAGTCTCTCTCCGGAGAAACAGAGACGAAAAGCCGAGAGAAGCAGAAAAGGGTGCTTCCTTTGCTCCTCAGCAGGAGCAGCAGCTAATCTCTGTGTCCTTGAAGCACAGACTGCTTTGAAAAGTTCGCTCAGTTTTTGTCTCTCTCTTGCACCCAGTTTTAAAGGCACAGAAAGGCACAGGAATCATGTCTGGGCATAGAGCGGTGATATGGGATACGACATCATAAAGTCACCCCAAGACGAGGGCTACAAAGAAGCTAGGAGTATATTTCAGGCACATGAAGTGAAATTGTTCACCTAGTCATTTCTCTGCATTTGAATTCTTATTTAGGTGGAAAGTTTTTTGTAAAGTTCATGCAGCACACTGAACGTTGGCTACTATATTATAAATACAGTGAAATAAATGCACGTGCACCAGTTATACAGGTAGAGTTTTAAATAGCTAGCATTCAAGAAAAAGTATCTACTAATTATTCTTTTTGAGCTATTTTATAAATACTGCCTCAAATGGAACGAAAACGTGTTTTGTAGGAAATTCCTTGCGTCTATCTCTGAATTACTCTAATTTGCATTGAGATGTCAGATCCTTGTTTGTATAAAAGCACCACTGTTATTTTGATAATCACAAGCTTTCCTAAATACACAGCAGCACTCTTCACTGAAGATCTGGATAGCTGAGTCAGTCTCAAAGAATGTATACAGGCAGTAACTGTGTTCCTACAGCTGTTTGCTTGTTTTTTCCTTACAAAGAGGAGCTGAAAGGGAGAATTCCTTCCTATTCAGTAGTGGAGCTGAAGGTTTATTAATAGACATTTTTTCTTGTCTTTAAATTTTGTCATTACCTTTTAGTACAGAGTATCCTCACTGACTACCAAGTAGCTTATTAAAGCTGGTTTTTAGATGTGCTTTTTTCCCCCTGTTTTCTTCTTGCCGTTTTCCCGTTTTGCTAGCATGCAGATGGGGGTGGGGAGTGGGAAATAAGGGAGAGAGCATGTTCCAGAGGATGCCAGGATGACTTCAGTTATTGGATGGCTGCTGTCTGATGGATGGAAAAAGGGGGAGTAAACCTTTCATTCTGCACTGACAGAGCTGAAACACAGAAACCCGATTTACAGGTAAGGGTGAAAAAAATTCCTGTTATGAATAGCTATTCTTGATCCTTGCCACAACGTTTCTTGGATATGAAAATGCATGTGCAAGAATCTTGCTTGTTCCTCACAAATGACTCTAAAGCAGCTTTTCACATTATTATTTCTCCTGCCTTGGAGATTTCAACGGATGTGAGATCCATAAACAGTGAAATCATAGGCATGCCTGATGCTGGCAGCTTTCTCATGTGACAGGATACGCATTGCATCTCATTGATGCCGAAGTTGCTCAGTAAGCTGTAGGAAGAGAGGTCATTTTGTGTGATGGAAATACTCACTGTTGAAAATACAGTGTATGCTACCAACAGGAAGAGAGTGCTGGAAGATCTAAAAATGCTTCCTTTGAGTTTGGATAGGAAAATGAACTGCTTCTGAGACTGTCTTATTTAGTGGTGAACAAACAGTATGAATGGCTCCTCAGAACTACTGAAAGGGATTTTGTAGATTTTTTTGCATTATTTTTAGGTTTGGAATGAATGTGGTTGATAACTCAGTTATAAAATTATCTTTGTCATAAAGGAAAAAAGATGCATATAATTATGTGTGTGTGATAAATCTTGTAGTACCTACACCATTTATATATGAGCTTTAATAAATTGTTGAAATAGCTTGCTTCTGCAGAGTTTGTGTTAGCAGCAGCTGTTAGTTCACACAGTCATGAGATGACAAGCAGCAAATAAATTGCTTGGTACAGAAAGCTGATTTGTTTATCAAGTCACATTATATCAGAATATTGGACTACACGCAGAAATCCTGGCCCCACTGAAACAATAGGATATTTTGATATTGGCCTCACTGGGGCAAGGTTTTCAATGAGTCAGCTCTTTATTGACTTACCTCTACATTTTACATGTAGGAAATAATTGTTGTATGGGACCCTGTTTTGCTGGTTTGAAGCAAAAATATTAATTGATGTAAATAAACTGTGATTATCATTGATTTGAGTGTATAGATATAAATAAAATATTTTTAAAGCTAAAATGATGGAATTTAGTTTTTATAGGTTTCAGAGATTAAAATCAGTAAATGCATGAATCCACTTTTCTTGTATTCACTGAGTGAATTCCCTAAAATTATTAAAAATCTGTGTCATAAAGAAAAACTGTATCAAGTCAATAGAAATCTTATGAGTGCTAAAAAGACTGGAAGAAGCTTTGTCCTCTGTCCACTTATTTATGAATATTACCATCTGGAGTGGTGTCCTTTCCCCCTAGCTGTTTCTTCAGAAAATGGAGCCTGGTATGTTTGCTAAAAAAACATTAAATGAAAAAAAAAATCAGTAATTTACAACAAATGTCAGTGATTCACAAAATTATTCTGAAAGATTGATGAGCTGTATCTTTTTTTTGTTTGGTTTTTGTTATACTGGAATGTAAACACTGGTAAATAACACTGACTGAAAAATAGTTGAGTTGCATCCTGACTTTTGTTATTTGTAGGTAATGGATATGTATCTGAAAGCATAAGCTCACTTGTTAAATTGGAGTCTCAAATCTATGTATTCAAATCACTTTCCCCCACCAAATGAGAAATCTGACTCAGAAGTGCTCCAGTAACAGAGGGGAGTTGATGAAAACAGAGATGTAGTTCCACATGTGTTTAAATTATTCTGTCTCCTTGGAAACACTGCTGCTGCAGATGGATTTTGCTTTTCGTGGCTAAAAATACCTACTGCTTAATAATGACAGCATGAAAGATACTGAATAAAACTACTGTGCTGTCACTAGTTTTAAAGTTCACTAATGATTCAGGTATTCTACATGAACTACAGATTTGCATTTTCTGTCCAGCATTCACTGTCAGCTGCTGCCAGCTTTCACCAGCTCAGTGTAAATGAGATAAGCTCATTAGCCTTGGCTGGGGACCCTGCTGAGAAGGGAGCCTGTGAGTGGGAGGTAGACTAGATGAAGAGTTGGAAAGCAGGTAGAAAGTTGGTTAAAAAAATTCATGGTGGTGATGCAGGTATGTGTTGTATAATATTTGAAGATACAGGCTTACTCCCAAGGAAGTCTATGATAGAAAAAGTGTGCTTAAGCACTGCCTTTGTAAGTTAACAATCTGTAAATGAAAGATTTTTTTTTTCTTCTTTTATTTATTGCTTTTATTGCATTATTGAATGCTTTCTTATCAGTTGTATGTGCAGGTGACTGAAATATCATACAAACCATTTTAAGTAAAATATTAAATTACCTTATACAAAAGCCCAAACCTATACTACTAAAAAACTTGTTATAGGCAAGAAATAGCATTCAATTACTTAGCATTGCTAAGAAATTTAATCTTTTAAAGAATTAATTATTTTCAGTTAAGAATGCGTAACCACTATTTGCAGCAGCTGGACTTAGTGATTCTTGTGGGTCCCTCCCAACCTGGGATATTCTATCACACTACTTTTTAAAAATCCATTACTTTATTACTTATGCCTTCCACAGATCATAACTTGTTTTTTTATTAGCTGGTATTCAATATAAATGAAAAATACCACTGCAGTTTTTTCTGTTTCTCCTTCTTTCCAACTGGATGACTTCCTGCTTGTGCCTAGAAAACAAAAAAAATGACAAACGTTTTCTTAGTGGGCTAAATATACCCCTCTTATTCTTTTATTTTGTTAGTATACATATGATTTGTTGTAGCATATGTTAGTCAGTATGCTGATTCATTTTCCATCATTGAAAAGGGAATTTTTTCTGTTATGAAGTGTCTTAAGATGGCATTAAAATATTACAAGGTATTATTACACATACAAATAATTAATCCTCTGCAAATTAATACTAAATTCCATTTTTAACTGACAATGCAAGTACCAAAGGTCAATTAAAGTGAAAGTTGAATACTTGATTTTGATTACTTGACATCACAGAATCAATTAGGCTGGAAAAGATCTCTGAGATCATTGAGTCCAACCTGTGACCAAATACCACCATTTTAACTAGACTATGGCACTAAGTGTCAAGTGCAGTCTTTCCTTAAACGCTCCCTGGGCAGTCCTTTCCAATATCTAATCAGTTTTTCTGTGAAGAAATTCTTGCTTATTCCACCTTAAACCTCCTGTGGCACAGGTTAAGACTGTGACCTATTTTTCTGTTGCTGATTGCTTGGGAGAAGAGACCAACCCTCACCTGGCTACACCCTCCTTCCAGGGAATTGCAGACAGTGATAAGGTCGCCTAGGAACCTCCTCTTCTCCAGGCTAAACACCCCCAGGTTGCTCAGCCGCTGTTGACCAGCACCGCCACGTCCTTTCCCACTGGGCCACTTTCCAGCCACTCTGCCCCCAGCCTGTGGCACTGCCTGGGCTTGTTGTATCCCGAGTGCAGGACCCAGCATTTGGTCATGTTGAACATCATGCCACTGGTCTGGCCCATCGATCCAGCCTGCCCATGTCCCTCTGCCGGGCCTTCCTACCCTCCAGCAGATTGACACTCTGACCTAACTTCAGAAATTTGCTAATGGTAGACTCAATCCCCTCATCAAGACTATCAATAAAGCTATTAAATAGCACTGGACCAAACACTGATCCCTGAGAGACACCACTCATGACAGGACACCAACTGGATGCAGCACCATTCACATCACTCTCTGGGCCCGTCCATCCAGACAGTTTTTAACCTGGCAAAATGTGTGAGAGGAAAGGATCTGGTAGCTTTTATTCTGTATGAGACTATTAACATATTAAGAAAGCAGTTAATTAAATGGATTATAGAAACTTTTCCATGATTCTTCTTGAAAATAATTTGTTTTCAAATGAGGTGAACAAACCTGAGTTGCTTTAATTTTAAACCTCCTTTTCTAGTGTATGTGGTTTAAGATTCTATGGAGATAACAGGTAATCTAAACATTATTTGAGGAAGTAAAGGTGTGATACGTTGCTAGAAGTACATCTTTGCATTTTATAGTGTTAGCCAAATTGTGCCAATTTTACATGAATCCTTTGGGTTTTGGATATAGAAGCGGAAGTTCTCATCTGGTAAAAATAGTAATGAGAAAGTTTGTTGCATATTGCCTGTGATGTCTAGGTTGTGAAAGATACTGATGATAACATGGAGGAAGTACTGCGGCTTTTTTTTTTTTCTAGTTTGGTTTGGCTTTTTTTATAGCAAGTTGCAAACAGATGAGCTGAGGTTTCTACCAGGCTAGATTTTTCCAGCAATTTTCAGCATTGCTTGTTCATGTGTGAAGAGAGTTCTGTGCTGTACAGTTAATCAGACCACATAGGTGAAGGCAGTCTTACCACGTTTGTGACTCTCCAAAAAAACCTCCAAAATACCCACTTGTCTTGTTTCTAAACTGTAATCTCCTAAAGTTAGTCCTTTTTTTTATCTTGTGACATAGAACTAGTACCATTATTGTCGAAAATTGTGCCCAGAACAAGGTAGGAAACCACTTGGATGTGTGCACACATGCCTCAATAGTTAAACAGTTAAACTAGAAGTGTTTGTTCCTGTCTTTTTAGAAGAAAAAAAAAAAAAAAAAGAGGAAAACCTACTGCAGAGTGAGTTTTGCAAATATGCTCCTACAGTTTTGTGTTACAAGTTCATATTGCTGCTCTTGAAGTTCAGATGTTCTGAATTTGGGCATGTTGAGTGTTTTTGTGAGTTTGTTTGTTTTGTTTTGGTTGGTTGGTTTTTTGAAAATCTATTAAACACTACATATTTCAGAGCAGAGAATGGCTATCCCCTGTGTCAAGATGCAGAGAACACAGGGCAGAAGAGGAGAGCTGTTGAATTCATACTCTCTCTAGTGGCTTTGATGGCAATGGTGAAGCAGCAGCCAGGCTGTGTGTTAATGCAGCAGGTAACAGGGAGCTGAGGGGTGTGTACTGGGGCTGGAGAGGTGGGAAGGCCGCTTTGGCATGTACCAGTCATGGCCATGCTGTACTTTGGCAGGAGATACACAAGATTCCCTGCCATGCTGTGCAGTTCCTCTGCTGGCAGGGTGCAAGATTGATGTTCATGAAAGAACAGTGTGGAAAATCAGCACTGAAATAGTATGAAGAGGTGTTGCAGTGAGCCAATTAGTATTTCTACATGGGCTAATCTGGGCAAAATTTATATTAAAGGCCACTTATTTCCAGCACTCAGGAAATTGATAGCATTCCAACCTTCATTACAGAGCTGGACCCTACTGCCATTCTTGCAGCTGGAAGTAGCATAATGCAAAGCTGCTGTGCCAAATACCCTGGTGCCTATCTCAGAACCACATTCCAGTTGCTGGGAAGGTGCTAAGGAAGCCAAATGTTGTATGTCCTTTTACAAAGAGGTACAGTAGAGATGTGTTGTTGGTATGCTCTTTTCCAGATAACTGACAGACTGGTTCTTCCCATCACCTGCATGCTCCCTCTGCTCTAAAAGTCTGCGTATCTGTAGAAGTCAGTAGGACTGACTACTGTCAGTAGCAGTGTTTTTCTGTTTTCACATTTCAGCTTTAGAAAAAGTTGTGACCTCTCCTGGCCAGACCTTTGCTGCCAGTAGTCCAGCAATACAGTCTAGTAGTAAGTCTTTTTTGGGAGCATGCATACAAACTTCAAAGTTTCTTCTGGGATACAGATAGTAATTTCTTTTTTCTTTAAAAAGGGGAAAAGAAAATCTTCCGCAGACATTTTGGGTAAAGGGATTTTAATTTATGAAATTTCATCATGAAAACTCAAAACCTAGAAGACAAATGCCCAATACCAGGTCCTCAGTAGTGTTACCTGAAGACTTTGGAAAGAACTTTGAGACAGGTGCTGCTAAAAGTGCCCTAGATGACTTACATAGAGCCTTAGGCATTATGGGCCTGAGTTTGTAACCCAGCTTCAAGACGTCTTTCTCCTGAATCTCCTGTTTTCCTCTAGGACTTGCTGTAGCAAGCTTAGAAAATTGTTATAAATGAAACACAAGCTCAAACTAAACAGCTTTTGTGGACAAATCTCATCTTGACAGGAAGGCCCTCTTGCTGAATGCCTCTGAATCCCTTTCTACTAGGTTGCACCTTCATTGCTGGAGACCTGAATGCTAAGGTCCTGGCTTCCTGGTTCAATTAATACTGCCTCTTACTCATCTTACTTTCTTCTCTACGGAGCATGCTGAGAGAAAATTTAAGAAAACTAGCATAGAATTTTCTTCTATTGGCTGAATTATACAAGCATTTCATTCAACTGTTGACATCAGTTAATGTAGCTAAGAATTAGAAGGCCATTTCACTGCTGCTGTATGCAGGAGTCTTGCGTTGGGTGATGGAGAGGGGGATATTTGCATGCTTGGTTTGTGTAGGACCATGTGAAATGCTTTTGGAAGACTAAAGGAGCCAGATCTATCAGCATCTGTACTGGTTGTAGATGTGAGAGGTGAGCATATGCCAGCATGGTTTCTGCATTTTAAATTCATTGCCAGTGGAGCTAGGTGGCATGTGTTAGAGTGTACAGCAATGTGTAGGCAGTCTGGAAGATTAGTGGATTAGTACTCAAGTGTGAAATCAGGAGTACTGTAAAGTGATGGTATAGAAACCCTGCAAAGAGCAGACTTGGCAGGGTTTGGCTTGCAGTGCCAGAACAGATTCCCCAGGTTGAATTGCGCAGCCTTATCCTGCAGGATTTACTTGGTGGTGTGGATTTAGCTAGGCTGAAGCAAACAAGGAAAGACTTTTCCTGTTTTACGTTTGTGTAAGTTGACCACTGCTGCAAGCAAAAATATGTTAACAAGATTACACTAATGGTATTCCCTGTGCCTGTACAGTGTAGTCTCTTAAGTTGAATTAGCTTGCTATGTGTTTTTAAATTTTACAAGTTGTAGTACTGAAACTACCAGAGCCTACCTCTGGCAACTGGTGCTTGTGATTAGAGCTGCCAAATACAGCAAAACATGTATGGCAAACATTAATTTGAATTCTGAACAGCTGTTTGATTCATGTTCGTGTACCTCTGTTGTTCACTGTTTGCAAGCATTCATGCAAATGGTTTTTTGTCTGCATTAATGCAGTTCTTTACGTGAATAGTCATTTTCACAAGCAAGTAATATTCTTTGTGTGAGTGATGATGTCACTGTAGGTGCTTTTGGGTTTGACTACCCCTCCCCTCCCGAATTTAAAACTGTCAGTTACACAAAGAGCAGAATAATTCAGTGCATTATATGGAGCCAAGCAAGCACCTTGATTAGTTCACAACCATCTCTGCTGCTGACGTTTATTTAGCAGGTAAGAAAAATGTCTTTAAAAAAATGAAGCTTTGTTTGCAAGCTAAGAAAAAGACTTAAATTCAAAAAGAGTATTAATCACAACAAATAACCCAAACATCTCAGCTTGTGAGCATCAATATTCATGATATGACTGTGAAATTATTTGCCAAGTCTCCCTAGCATGTTAAAGTACATGCTGACTGGCCAGTGGGTGGGAGTTGTTTGTGATGAGTACTTTGCAGTGATGTTTTATGTGTAACATCTGTTTTCTGCATCCTCCAGTTTGGTTTGCAGTCATTTGCATAGAAGTATTTTATGTCCAAAAGTGCATATGTATTGCTGCTACAGACTTTAAATTTTTCTGTACTTTCAGTTGATACATTTGAGACAAGGAAAATGCAGTGTGACACATAGGACAGTTATTTATTTAATGCCCACCTTTTATGTTCATTTCTGGTTTTATTTTCAGATAAGAATTTTTATTCAGGTAGATTTTATCATGAAATGTGATCAGGTCTCAAGAGGAGATTAGTAAAAAATAAGGTTTCATAAATGAGCCAAAGAAATAAGTAGTTGGATTTCTTATACGCTGTCCCCCAGTCTCCTCCACTCCAAATGCCAATGTGTTCTTGAGCTTTTTTCCTCTTGATTTTTCTGGAGCTTTAGTCAATAACTGATTTCTCTAGTGAGGCTTTTCTCTAAATCATGAGGATATACAATTTTAATAGGGTTCTATTTTATTATTTCATATATTTTTTTAATGTTTACTGGATATGGTACATGCTTGATGTTTATGTCTTCACAGGTATGCTCCATGGTTGTTCAGTGTCCCAGACGATGTTGTATGAGCTGTATACTCTAGCACTGAATTTGGCAAAACATTTATTAGAAAATTTTGGCTAGGATGAAAATATTGTTGGATTTGTCTTTGTGACTTGTCCTGGTTTTGCCTGGGACAGAGTTCGTTTTCTTCTTAGTATCTGGGTCAGTGCTGCATTTTTCAGATACAGTATGAAAATGATATTGACAACACACTGATGATTTGGTTGTTGCTAAGTGGTGCTCGCTCTAAGTCAAGGACTTTCAGTGTCTTACTCTCTGTCAGTGAGGAGCTGCACAAGGACCTGGGGGGGCGGGGGGCAGGGCCAGGGAAGCTGACCCAGACCGGCCAAAGGGATATTCTGTAGCATAGAATGTCATGCCCAGTATATAAACTGTCCATGGGTGTCAGTGAGACCCTGAGGATATGGCAACTTAAGTTAGGTTTTGTAGAACAAGTTTGGCAGTGTATGTTACCACAGTATCATAAGAAAAATTTTCTCCTCATAGCACAGGTAACGAATGCACTGTCATCTGTCCATTCACTCAGTAATTCTAACATCACTCTTTTTANTCTGGGTCAGTGCTGCATTTTTCAGATACAGTATGAAAATGATATTGACAACACACTGATGATTTGGTTGTTGCTAAGTGGTGCTCGCTCTAAGTCAAGGACTTTCAGTGTCTTACTCTCTGTCAGTGAGGAGCTGCACAAGGACCTGGGGGGGCGGGGGGCAGGGCCAGGGAAGCTGACCCAGACCGGCCAAAGGGATATTCTGTAGCATAGAATGTCATGCCCAGTATATAAACTGTCCATGGGTGTCAGTGAGACCCTGAGGATATGGCAACTTAAGTTAGGTTTTGTAGAACAAGTTTGGCAGTGTATGTTACCACAGTATCATAAGAAAAATTTTCTCCTCATAGCACAGGTAACGAATGCACTGTCATCTGTCCATTCACTCAGTAATTCTAACATCACTCTTTTTAGGCCTTTCACTGGGATTTGGAGATACCCGCTATCTAAAGAAGATATCTAGAGGTCTGCTGCAGAGATTGTTACCAAGATTCTCTAAAATTTCCAGCCTTTTTAGGTACCAGAGAAAACCAAACCAGCCAGGCTTTTACATTATTTTACTTTGTAGGTTCCAGTACTGTGACAGTGTGAAATATATCTCCCACATTTACATGGGATTTTTGTCTTCTAGTGATAACATATTGCTTCTGAAATTTTTAAATATCGAATGGCTGCCAGTTATCTGGCATCGTAGGAAGGCAAAGCCTGTTGCCATGGAGCTTTGAGGACTTGCTTCGCCAGTCAGCATACCTGCAGCTAGAGAGCTGGCTGAATGATCTCATTGTAGGAGTAGTTTCATCAGGGTGGAGGAAAACTAGGAAGTGAAAGAGGAAAAAATGTATGGGGAGTGTTTAAGAAAGATACATCCTTCTCACAGCCCATATCCATCATATGCCTCTGCTGTGTCAAGTTTTCATTTTCCTGAAGAATCCTTAACTGTGTTAGGCAATTGGTGTTTGACCTGGAGCTCATAGCAATGTGTTAGCTTATTTTCCTTGCTTTAATACTCTTTTAATAATTTAATAATTCCCTCTGTTTCAACTCTGTTTTGCCTTGCTGTGGACTAGTGCCACACAAGCATGATGAGAAGGATGGCAGAGGATGATGTATCACATCGCTGTGCAAGGATTTTTTTGCTGGGAAGGATATATCTACAAACAGAAAAGATTCCAGTGTCTGCTTGTTACTCATTTGTGTGAATCGGAAGGGTGCTGCTCCAAATCAACTGTAGCTACTAGACAGCTTTTTAGTAATCATCTGGAAAGGTCTGTTTCTATTTGAACCTTTCAAACCAACTTTTGCCCTTTTTAACCACATGGATAAGTTTGATATAGCAGATCTCTTTACCTGTAGCCAGTGGTTGTTTTTTAGCCTCTGAAGGCTGAACCTCACTGGTGTTTCAGCGGAAGTCCAAGAATATTGATTGACCATCCTGCATTTGTTTTTCTTAGTCATGTGCTGTTGTTTGGTTCCTATAGCAGACATGGACTTCTGTGTACTGCCTTCTATACCTATACACATTTGCTCACTTCTTTTCAGAATATACATATTGCTGAAGTACTTCTGTGGATTTAAAAGTATGTCTATCGTATAGAACCCTAGTGACGTGTGTTAGCAAAATTGTATCGCTGCATGGTTACATTACGCTTATGATTCCTCCTATCAGATATGGGGTTTATTTATAGTTTTGCTTTCTATTCATGTATTGAAAATTTGACTTGTGTAAGTCTTTGGTGCCTTGTCCCATTAGACCTACCTCTAGGGTCTTCTCAAATGTGGTTGGATTTGGATTTCTTTGTGACTGCAGTTGCTTCAGTTTGATTCCCCAAAATCTGAATTTACCTATTCAATTGTAGTTATGGTGCAGGACAAAGAACAATTCAGATGAGTTCCCTGTCCTGGTTCCCTGATTGTGCACTTAGGGAGCCTTTAGTGATATCACTAACTTTGTGGCCTCACTGCTGTTAGAAGTTTGACTGTTGCTTATTCCTGTTATCTCTGGCACGTATCTGTGTCTTCCACTGGGATATATCACACAATGAGCAAAGAGCAAAATAATGCTTTCATAAACAGCACCGAGTTGTGTGTCCCATGCTTATTATGGCCTAGTTCCTGGAGGTGTAGATCTCGCTCAGGTACTGCAGGATGCCTGTGTAAACAAGGCTATCAGATAGAACATGCCTTGTGCACTACTGTGCAGATGTGCCTCTTTCTGAAGAATATTGGCTTATGGAGCAGCATCTGTTTTTACAGATGTTATTCTAAAGGGATCTCCTGCCGGTACATAGTGTGTACAAACAGCTTTAGATACTCTCTAATCTATCTCTGTGATAGCCAAGCTCTTGAGTAATGGAAGTGTCTCCTTTCCCCCATGTAACATATTCCTGGGGAGACTTAATAACAGAGAGATTAGAATCAACAGGTCTCAGGAAAGTGGCAACACCTAAATTTGATCACAACTGCTTTGTCAAACGGCCTTCTCAGTAATCTTCCTGGAAGAGATTCAGAACAAAAATCAGGCAACAGTCACACTCAATATATGTCATGGGTAGCTCTGCCTCCTTTGTGTTGTGGTGATACTCAGGTTCTGCAGTATCCTGTACCTCCTGGCTTATCTTGATCAGCTAGCTGTGTGTAGAGCTAACCTGTGTCATTTCCAAGGATCCTGACACCCATTTGATGTGGTTCATTATACAAACTGGCTTTGCTGGTACCAGGTTGTGGCACTTGTTACAAGTGTAGGCTATGCTAAAACCAGGCAAATCTAAAATCCTTTGGTGTAAAAAGTATTTGTTTCTGCTACTTGCTGGGAACAGTTCTGGCTGTTGACGCTCTCACTATGTGCAGTGACTTTACTGCTGTGCGAGACACCATTTAGTCATCCAGTCACTGTGTGCATTTACTGGTGGGAGACAGTGTCTGACAAAAGGGCTTTTGTCTGGAACTTATCTCAGGATATGAAATGAGTTCTTGCTCTCTGCCTGGCTGTGCAGTAATGATGATCATGGGTATTAGGTTTGCCTTGCAGTGCAGTTATGACTTATGTTCTTCGGACCTGGAACTTCACAACTCCTATAGCCACAATTTCAATGGGTGCACACATGGATTTGACTTAGGTCTCACTTGTACGATAAACTCTTTGTCAGCTCATTTCTCACTCTCTTCACTGAGATGTTTGAGTGTAAGCATTTTCTTTCTCACACTCCAGCTGCTTCCTTACCCTCTTCTACAGTCAAGCTATAATCCTGTGGATTTGATATTGCAGGCTGTTGCCATGGAAATAATGGTGATTTCACAATTTCAGTGCTGTAAGCACTGCAGGAGACAATGGAAAAGGTGGTTGGCAAGAGATGTAGTGAGGATATGGGGGACAGTTCAGAGGAGTTGTTTCTGAACCTGTGCTTGGGGGGTGGTTCTTTATAATTGTGGGATTTCAGTGTGTGTGTTTAGTTCTTTTATCTCTTTCTTTTTTTTTTTTTTTTTTTTGTAAATATGTTTTTATTAGAGATTGGTCCATAAAAATGTATTCTTACATTTTTGTAGAGGTTATTACAAAGTGATGCTAAATTCTCCTTTCCATGTCCTCAAAATAAAAATACAGCATTTTCTTCACAGTTTATAGTAATTCATTTTTGGACAAAAGGGCACAGGTTGAGATCTGAGCAAGTTCTGTTTGAGTCATACATTTAGCCTGAAGAAATCCCTTTCAGGGAAACATTTTTTTCATAAATAGTAAAACAAGCTGAGAACATCATGGTGAGCATATGTATTTAAAGCTGTCTGTGTGACTGACTGTATGAAACCCTAATATATTTGTTATTTAATTTTTAGTGTGCTCTGCATGCAAACAAGTTTGGTGCTGAGGATCATCTTATGCAGCATCTGTTCTTAGCATTATGTCAGGATTCCACATCTATACTGAAATCTTTTCTCTAAATTAGACACATCCATAAAGGTAGTGTGAAGCTTGCTGGAAGAAATAACTATGTTATAAAATGAATTGAATTGGCAGCTTAACAAGCTGAAGGCAAGTGGGATCACATGAGAATTTTTGATACTATAAGCTTAAAAGCATCAAACAGCAGCCTTTTTTCCCCAGCTATTTACAGCAGCATTTCACTGATTAGCATAGTCAGAGAGTAGATATTATCTGTAACTTTTAAGTTAGGATCTTAGAATTAATTTTCAGTCTTCAGTAGGATGTAATCTGTAATGAGGGTGCTGGTAAACTATTTTTTAATTAAAGATAGAGAAAAATTGTTTCAGCATATCAGATGTATTAAAATTATATAAAAATTGCTTTAAAAATATTTTGATCCTTTTCTGCTTGGTATTCCATAAATGGAGATATGAGGATCAGCTGTTACATGTGAAAGGGAAACAATAAGGAATGTTCAACATGACTGTGGCTTTGCTGGGCAATGTGATTAGGAAGTCAAGTTCTTAAGGACAGATCCAGTCCTTTGATGCTCGTGTGAATGGAAATAGTCTACCTGTGTGCCAGTACTCATATCTGAATTTCAAAAATGCTAGGCAAGAAACTTCTGAGTAGATTAAAATTACAAAATGAGCCAGAACTGTGTACACAGGGCCTGGCCTGGAAAGATGCAAAATGTCTCATACAGCTCTCAAATTTAATTGCAATTGTGGGCATTTCTTAGTACTGAGAATTACATAAATCAGACCTTTAAAATAAATCAAAAGAGAGAATTATTTTTTTTCTGAACTATATTTATTACAGAACACTTTTTGTCATTTAATGTTTCTTGGTGCCTAGTAAGTTTCTAAGTGTTGTAGAAAGGTCCATTTTTGATAAATTACATTGGAGTATTATGCTTGACCTAAATTTGCTGCATAACTGTATATATATATTTATATATGTGCGTGTCTATAGAATTTTTTCTGCACTGGTAGAATACAGGTGGCATCTACCTTCTCTCTTAAAGTCAATGAGATGATAAATATACTGATGATAAGTTGTGGGGTTTTTTTGATTCCTTCTTGGAAAAGTTTTTTAAAACTCTTGGTGAAGAAGCCATTTAGCTGCAGGTAGTAGTATCTGATTGATATGTGAACTCTTTCATGATAAATGAACTGGGAGACCTGCACCATAGGTGGGTGTTTCAGTGCCTCACTGCCTCTGTTCCTGTTACAGGTACATGTGACAGCATTGCAGCAATGAGTGGAATTTTAAAGAGGAAGTTTGAAGAAGTTGATGGCTCCTCACCTTGTTCCTCTGTGCGGGAGTCAGATGATGACATTTCTAGCAGTGAAAGTGCTGACAGTGGAAGTAATGTCCATCCATCTGCTTCTAATCATTTTACTCGTAAGTACTAAAGGGGTGTGTAAGGCATGATACTGCTTCTTATACAAGCTAAGAAAGGTTCATTTTACTTGTTAGAAATACAGTGAAAGCTATCTGCTTTTATTTTGAAGTATTTTTTCTGTTTTATTGCATTTAAATGCTGGCACTGTGAGGAAGTACATATTTTTGAAAAAAGAACTACTTCCTCTGGTAATTTTTTCTGTGAAAATTTTTATGTCAGACTGAGTTTCAGAGGAACTTCCACATTTGTGCTCTATCATTCACATCTAGTTGGTATGACATGTTCTAAGTATATAGGAGAATGTCTTCCATTTTGGGTGATGATTTGGGGGAAGGGGGAGTATTGACAGTAACTAATTTGGAGGCCAGTGCCTCTGCTTGGTGTTGTGTGTCCAGAGTTGAAAGTAGTGTACACAGTCTGTGACAGAATCTGATCTGTCATCCTGCCACTGGAGCCAATGCAGCCATACAGCTTTCAGTCATTTTCTTTCACTCATTACAGTGGTAAACAGAGGAACAAAATTGTAATCCTGCCTGAGAGAGTATTTATAGTATGGTTACAGTGCAGTTTTATATAGGAACCATAGGGTTATTGGAGTCATCACTGTAATAGATTGCTGCTTAGTTAAGATTTTTCAGAGGCTCTGGAATTTCTCATTTTGTACTAGAACACATCTCTTTACAACCACATTCTGATAGTAGTGGTTTTCAGATTCCTGTCCTCTGTTGTGGTTATTTTCTATGAGTCATCAGCTTCTGTAAAACCCAAATGCCAAATTTATTAACAGTAAAAATTCTCCAGATGTAAAATGGAAACAGTAAGAATATGTGCAAATAAAGATTTCTTCGTGTGAGAAAGTTGCGGGATTGGGTTGCATAATGTTTGATTATGAAGCAAAACAAGAAAACACGCCTTGCTGTTGCAAACAA
>WEIT01004846.1:42829-65768 GCA_013389985.1 Dryoscopus gambensis
AGGTTCCCTGAGATGAGTTTGACAAGCAACAGGGTGTTCTTCAGTAAGAGCAGGAAAGCAGTGGTAACAGATTTTACTTGGTAAATATGTCAGCTTGCAGAAAGGGCTACAGATTGGCTGGCTCAAAACTGGGAAAAGGGGGAGGGCTAATGAACAGAATGAGAACGAGCCAGCTTATCAAGATCAAAGGAATTTAATGCTCCAGGAGTTTGCAAATTCCTAGTCACTGAAAGTGACTCATCCTCTTTCACTACATGGATGTATATGGAACATATTTCAAAAACAAATTAGAAAATTACTGGGAAATGTTGATTTTGATTCTACAGCACATCCGTATCTGTGCTGCATTTATTAGTTAGAGAAAAGCACCTTGCACTCAGAACATATGTATAAGGCCTGGTCTGTATTCAGGAGAGTGCACTGTCAGCAGGTCTTGAACCATCTTTTGCAGGCAATTCTTAGTTCAGAATGATGCTAACACAATGTATGGGATTCTGTTTGCTGATCAACTGTTGTCTGCAAGATTGGATAAAAATTAAACATGATGCTTAGATATTGTCCTTGGGTTGTTCTACAGAATTAAAATTATACCAGATCATCCCTTAGTCACTGGTTTTAGACTTTTTATAGCAGTTGCTGTCTCTAGATGCTATTGCAGTATGCAAAATAATTTTAGTAACTTTACCATCTAATTTATAAAGTCAAAGAATATGAAGTTTCTTTTTTGTCTCACCAGTGGCACATGCAATTTTAGACATGCAAAATCATGAAGGCCATGGCTTTTTTGACAAAGAGGGATGAACATACCTAAGCTCACAGATTTTCAAATTCTTTCAGAAGTTTTTCTTTTCAGCTAACTTCTAGCTTGGATTTGAGCTAGTCTCAGCTAACATCCTCTGGAGAAATGATAAGATTGGGAAGTAGATGAGTTTTATTTTAGTGAAGACTTGCTCTGTGGTCTTTGTCAAAAAAGATCAGAATTTAAAAATGTTTTTCTAAGAGTAAAAAAACCTTAAGATGCCTTGGATACTAAAAGTAGCTGTCCCTTTTTTCAGGTGCAAAGAAGCATTACGACAACATTTGGATACCAGTGAAAGCTGTGGGTGGCCTGATACCATTACACTAGCTTCTGTAGGGAAATAATTGGTGAATCAAATCACAAAACAGGGAAAAAATGGATTTTTCTGTTACCAGTTTATAACTATGAATAGATTCATTTTTGTCTGAAAAAAAGTTTCATGCTTGCTTTCTCTAGACTGCTGTATCCTAATGGTCACTCTTATTCCCAGTGAGAGTCCCAGTGGCCTTTATGAACTTTCTTTGAATTGCTTTATGTGCTCTTAAAAGGCAAATGAAGCTTCAGAAACATTATTGCAGTATCCTGTTTCCTTATCTAGTACCATGATTAGTACATTTGCTTCATTTTATACTAGTTTACAATGTTTCCTACCAGTCTATGCAAAGATGGCTTCAAAGACGTTTTGAAATTTAAAGCCAAGTTGGATTCAGTGCTTTTAACAAAGTATTTTGTCTTATTGAACAGGTTGGATGGGACCCTGAGCAACCTCACCCTCATGGGCGACATCCCTGCCTGGGGGTGGGAGGTTGAAAGTAGATGATCTTTAAGGCCCCTTCCAAACCAAACCATTCTGTGATTGTCCATTACAGTAACTTTATAACTAATTTCAGACTGTCGCACCCTCAGTGCAGGAGCCATTGTGCAGTGTTTTTTCCTTACTGAACGTTGCTCTGCTGTTCCTTGCTCTGATTTAGCCAAGCACTACTTTAGCAGTAGGGATGACTGAGAGGAGCTAACTCCAGAAGGACAGCAACATAAAGGCACAGATTCTACTGACAGTGGATCTTCTTTTAGAAGAACCTGCTCAAAGGTTTTTTCTCCATCAGTTGATACAGCTGTTGTTTGCATGAACATTCTGTAAGAGATCTTAAGTCTCTAGCAGTGAGCTGGGAACAGCCTTCTGTGGGGATTGGCTTGGTTGTTCTTTTTGTGGTTTGTTTTAATAGACTGGCAGTTCTGCTTGCACAGCAGAATTACTAAGCAGATGAACTTAGTAGTTTTATCTTGGTGCTTCATGAAACTGTTCTAATGCTTACAAGAAAGATGCAACTATATTTTATCTCTGTTTTCTATCTTACCAGCCTTCAGTGGTCAAGTTTTCTATTCTGATTTTTCTTACATGATTTGTATTGTACTAGGAATTTTTGGCTCTCCTGGGGACCTGGGCCTGCTTAAAATGGAAGTCTGTATCTGCACACAGAAAATGCAGAGTAACTTTCTCCAATATAAGACAGCAACCACATACAGTAGATGTAGGACTGCAGGGAGGAATGAATCCATGGAAATTACTGACCCATGGGCAAAGAATTCAAGAACTTTGATTGAAACATTAGGGAAAAAGAAAACTATTCTGCCTGCTGGAGGCTGTATTGACTTCTTGCTTTCTTCTTCCTCTGTAGACCAGCCTCATCTCCCATGTGTATTGTAGTCTTGCTGAGATGTCCTGGTGCTCAGGGCAGTTCCCTGGTGTGCACCAAGTGTTAGGGTGTATTAAAGGTCCTGATCCTTACAGGAATATAAAGAAACTGAATATCAATCCCCTCCCGCCTACAAAATACTGTAGTGATGTTTTTGGCAGGTGCAGTTAGGAGACTATGAACAAGCTATCATTTCTTTGGAATTTGCCAATTCAGTGAATTAAAAACTGTTACATTAATAGTTTGATTACAAAGCTTTCACAGCTGTCTCAGTTCCATGAGGGTTTGTTTGTTTGGCTTCCCAGCAGTCTTGCTGTGGTGTCTTGTGTTCATCTACGTGTTCATCTATCTGTTTTGAGCTTTCAAGAATTTAAAGCAAGTGAGGGGATGTGATTCTTCATTGATAGTATTCAACAATATTAATCATCATTCTTTTGTTCACTAAATATGCAGCGTTTTTGGTGTTCTGATTGTTTGAATACTGATGCTACCCTACCACAATGTATTTGTAAGTACTAATAGCATAAAGGCATGTGGGTAGCATCCAGACCTCAAAGTTTATATTTCAGAGTTTTTTTAATACCTGTAGCAAAAAAACCCCAAAAATCCAAACCCCAAAATAAAACCCCCAACCAACCAAAAAGAAAATAAAGAAAAAAACTCACAAAGAAACAAACAAACAAAAAACCAGAAGATAAGCAGCTCATTTAGTCTGAACTTACATAGTAGTGATATGACTGTTCTGAAGGGGAAGACCAGTTAGCAGTTATCAAGGACATTGGCTTATCGTCCTGTTATTTCCCAGTTCACTATCAAAGCCAATTAGGACTCTTTTTGTAATGTGGAGTCTTTTGTATTTTAATGAATCCATCATCAACTATGTATGCCCCAGAGTCACAGTGGTGAGAAAGAGTTTCCACCATCAAACTGATTGAAGACTCAATGACTTCATCCCAAGTGAGGCTTCAACTGTTAATATCTGTGGCTCCAGCCTTGTTACATGACTTGTTTTCACTGGGTGCTTGTGTGCAAAATAATAATGTACCAAGCCACTAACTCCCCTTGCAGTGAAGGTACTGAATACAGTCACAGGCCTTGCTGTGTGATTATCAGAGACAGCTTAAGCTAGTGGCAGTGCTTGTTGAATTTCTGAGTTACTGATATTTAGTGAATTGCTCCAGATGAATATTTTTTGTATTACAACTTCTTGTAAAGTTGTTTCTCTCCATTTTGGAAACTCCAGGCTTGAGATACTGACAAAGAACAGATTTTTTAGTACTGAAAATTAGGTTTTGTGTGTTTTCAACTGGTTATCTGAGTATTTTATTTAGACAAGGATATTAGGAGATGCTTTTGAAAATGTTTAAGCTGAAGTTTTGTTTGCAACTAAACTAATGTCAATTCCAAGCTCCTTCTTATTTTAATTGAGGTATGACTGCTAGCAGAGAAAGCAGCCATAGGCAGTGGTCATCTGTAGAGTATAGTTCGGCAGTGGTTACTATGGCAACCATAGGTGACCTACATTTCATTTTACCAAAAAGTGATCATGTGTCTTTTTTTTTTTTTTAATGGAGCCCACCCATTAACTTCTACTACTATTTTCAATCTTTTACACATTGTTTTACTTAAATCGTACTCTTAGTTTTGAGCGATTAGTGTGGAATGGACATAAAAAGTTTTGGAGCAGAGATACCATTTCATTGTTACACTTCTATTTAAAATTAGTAGCAATTTTTACCTTTGCTGTCCTGCCCAGTTGTATGTTCTTAATATTAGGGTAACACAATTTAATTAATTACAATTGCATTATAATAATGTATAACAATTATTTGTATAGCTACCAGTATATGGTTTATAATGGCTTGCAGTGGAAAGACTCATTGTTGTGAATTTATCTATTTCACTAATGTTACAAGTGGGTAGGCTACAGTATGAATATGCTTATTTAAAGTCCAAAGTTTGGACTTTGAATAAGCATCAAAAATGCTTTTGGCTTTAGTAAATTGATCTTGTCATTGCCTTTAAGAAGGTGAGAATTTTCTCAAAAAATGAGAATATTCTGCAGACAGACAGAAGAGCAGCTAGGAGAGATGGCAAAATGTGACATTTCAGGTAAAAACTGAGTTAGCATTTTAAATGTACATTTTTCACAATGAGATTAACATGGAAGGGTAGATGCTGGATCAAGGAAGTAATTAAATGTTGTGACTTGTCTAGAATTTTGGCTTGCAGATGAGCCAGGCCTGGATTTTCAGAAAGTTGTGTTAAAACAGGGTCTTCGAGAAGATTTGCTTTTTTTTTAGGAGTGACTTTGGTGGTCTTCAGATAAATACACTGATTTATTCTGAATTGTTTATTGTGTTTTAGAGTGTGAAGGAATCTTTGGTTTCACATGAATGAAAGACAAAGAAATCTACAATAGAAACATTAGGAAAAAAGAAAAGTATCATGGTCAAAAACATTTTTCCCTCAAATCATTTTGAGACCAAATTTTTTTTTTTTTTCCGTAACTTAATGGATCACCTGCTAATTACCAAAACCCTCTCATAGCCATGAGAGACTATCATGGCATTTCATGGGACTACTAAAGGCTGAGGTGAATCTATTCAGATCCATATTTTGCAGTCCTTCCTCACTGTTCCCGTACATCATATGCATCCTGCAGCTGATAATGGAACCACCTCCCAATTTCTCCCATATTTTCCACTTTCTCCTCTCCGCCCATGCATCTTTTGTAGCCTGTTTATTGCTTTGAATTTTATACAGCCCGCTCAGTTTCATCCATACTGCACGGCATGCTTTGCACCATCACTTCAGTCATGTGTTATTAGATTAGCTTATAGACCCATTTGTTTGCACACCTTAAAAAATAAAACATTTTTTGTTTGTTATCTTCTTTTTTGCTTCAGAAAGCTTGAGTTGTATGCTCTATGTCCATCTGCATACACTCTGATATATGCAAACAGCAGAGTAGTATTGGCAAGAAATATTAATTACTTGTGTGAAACAGCAGTACTAAATGCTTTTGGGAGTTGATCTAGTTTGTCTTTATGATGCAGAATTTAATTATCACCTACACTTCCTGTATCATGATCAAAAACTTTTTTCCTCAAATCATTTCAATTCTAAAAATCCTTATGTATCCCTTAAACAGAACGTCGCAATAACAAGTGCTGCAGCCCTGATTCTCAAGATATGTTTTGTTATTGCTGAGCAGGGCTTACACAGGGCCAAGGCCCTTTCTGCTCCTTGTACAGCCACGCTGGAGAGGGGACTGGGGGTGCCTGGGAGGTTGGGAGAGACGCAGCTGGGACAGGTGAGCCCAGCTGACCAAAGGGACATTCCAGACCATATGACATCATGCTCAGCTTATAAAGTGGGGGAGAGAAGGAAGAAGGTGTTCATCTTCCCAAGTAACCTTACCCTTGATGGGGTCTTGCTCTCCTGGAGGTGGCCGAGCCTGCCTATCCATGGGAAGCAGTGAATTAATTCCTTGTTTTGGTCTGCTTGTATGCGTGGCCTTCGCTTTCCCTATTAAACCCGTGAGTTTCCCAGCTTTTACCTTTCGATTCTCTTCCCAATCCTGCTGGTGGGGCAGTGAGCGAGCGGCTGCCTGGGGCTTGGCTGCTGGCTGGGGTTAAACCTTGACAGGCACAAACAGGCATTTCTAATGGCAAAGCTGGTACTGTCACTGCCTGGTGCCACCAGTCCCTTCTATCTATATGATGACCATAATTTTGCAGTATGGATTAAACATTTGTTTGTTCTTAGTTTTCCTTTTCTAAAAACTATATCCAAACACGTCTTTTAGAAAGACATCCAACCTCACTTTAAGGACTTCAACAGATGGCAAGTCTGTCACCTGCCATGGTAAGCAGGATTAATGTTTAATTGTCCTTGCAATTACTGAATTTTGCCCTGTTCAGTGAAATACAGGAAGGTTTTCAGACTCCCTGTTGTGTCAGAGCAGAAGTACCTCATGTGTACCAGAAATCAAATGTGCATACTGGCTGTGTGCTCAAAGGTTGTATGATGGTTTGTTTTTTATGTATCAATATGCTCTTTTGAATTCTTTCACCCTAATATGGTAACTTGGTTTCATTGCAAACAAATGGAATTTTCTGTTTATTCTGTGAGAATATGGCATTCGACATCACATCATTTTTGATAGAAATTCTAAGACTTTTTTGGTATCATTTTAACAGTAATGAGACATGAATTTCAGTTTTTTAAGGACAGATTAAGGAAATGTCTACAGACTGAAAACATGATTTCAGAGGTCTAAAAATCTCCTGAGAGAAACTGGCATTCTTTGAGATCACAAGGTCAGTAGTACAGTAGCAGTTATTCACAAGCATGTATCTCTACAATTATACAGGCCCAAATTCATTTTTGTACCATTTGATAGTACAAAACATGATGCTATATTTTACGTCTGCAGAGATTTTGGTTAGCAGTTTTGGAAGAACATAAGTAAAAAAAAGCACTTTTCCAGCTGCACCTTTGTGTTTAAAAATGCTTAAAAT
Organism: Dryoscopus gambensis; assembly: GCA_013389985.1. Classification (NCBI taxonomy): domain Eukaryota; kingdom Metazoa; phylum Chordata; class Aves; order Passeriformes; family Malaconotidae; genus Dryoscopus; species Dryoscopus gambensis. The sequence continues at coordinate 49,852 of WEIT01004846.1, forward strand.
TCATGCTGAAACCTATTGGATTAGTATATATGAGTAACTTCCAGTGTAATTAGATTTATGCAGGTAAAATATTCCTAACTTATTGTGCATGTCTGTAAGTAAATTAATTATTGTATATTTGCATCCTTTGTCACTTGCTTGCAAAAGTATCAGCTGTTTATTATTTTGGAAAAGGAAACACCAAGTTATCTGAAGAGGTACTTTCAAGGCTTTTATTTTAATTGTCACATCATGATGTGATCTATTTTTTCCAAAGACTGGAAGTAAGATATGTGATTTATTCAGCCACAGGGAGCTGGCCAATGCACCTCAAGTGGTAAAGTGTTCAGAGTACTGTGTGGAATCAGTGTAATATTTTAATAATTTCACAAAGTAACTTAAAATGCTTGATAAATAGCAAGAAAACGATGATAGCATACTCTCTTGGATAACAAATTCATAATTTCATATAAGCTTTACTCGGATATTGGAAAATGGCTATTTATCTTTTAGTTGTTTGTTATTAGAATGTTACTTTTAAATGTCACGTGTACTGATGAAGGAAAAATCAGAAAGCAAAAGTGTAGGTATCCCTTCTACTGAAGGGTCTGTTTGATTTAGGGGTTAACCATGATACGAATGCAGACATTAAACCTGTCTGGTTTTTGTGGGTCTAAGTGTGACAATTTGTTTTATTGTTCTGATTTGATGTGGAGGAAAGATAGGAGTTCCCACCCCCTCCCTGCTTCTCCCTCTGGTACTCAGAGTTAGGTTTCTGGTCTATCTAGGAGACGGGTTGAAAGGGGATTCTTTCTCTGGGCTTTATTTAGAAAATAACATAAGTAACCTATCTAATACATGACATAATAGGATCAGTAAAATGATAAAAGAACAGGCATGGTGGGTTTTTTGTTGTTTGCTTACCTTGCCCTTTGTTTTGTGAAGAGCAGTTTTGTTCTATGTGCTCCTTAAATGGCAGGTTCACTGCTGTAGCTAATTCACAGGAATAACCTTATTCCAAAACAAGGTCAAGATGGGAAAATTAATAATTTAACCTCAAATAGGTGGGATCTTTGAATTTCTTCTTCAGCTACAGGGGAGACAAATGATAGAAATGTAAGGCGTAAGATGACAAACACAATTTTGAAGAAACAAGTTTTACCCATATCACACATAAGAGGAAGGATTAGCTAGCTGATTACAATTCTGATTTGATTTTGTTTGATTGGTTTGTTGGTTTGGTTTTTGTTGGGCTTTTCTGTTTGTTTATTTTAAATATCCAAACACAAGGTCCTTGTCCACCATTTATCTTCACACCACAACCTCTGGCTAACAACAAAGGGGGAAAAAGACTACCACCACAACAAAGCAAACAATCCCCCAAACAAAAAACAAACAAAAGCCCTTCTACAGGTCTTGAAATGACTCTGCATTCACAAGGTCTGAAGAGTGATGAGGATGAAAAATCTACATGTTCAAACCTCAGTCTTAAAATGGGAGAGTGGAGAGACAGCATAAATCACTAATCCAATTGCGCTAGAACAGCTGCCCAGATACAGCAACTGTGAAATCTGTGCTAGCAACCTGATTAAGTTGTTTTTTAACCACTGTGTCATCTAACTTAGCTCTGTGTACAGTATGACAATATTGCCTGCTTTAGGACGTTTTAGCTCGTGGGGATGAAGCCCCAGGAGAGTTCCTGCACAAATGCATTGTTTGCAGCCTCTCCAGTGGTGCTGGCTCGGGGCTGGATTGTGCACTTGGTGTAGGAGAGATGTGAGATATACAGAGATTTACCAAAGGCTATAAATTTCTGAAAGGGACAATCACCACTATCGCAAATGCAACAGTTTTCCCACGTCAGGATCTATAAAACTGCAGGACAGCTGAACAGAGGATATTTCAGGAACAAATGATGGCATAGTTTTATTTTTAAAAAGGACATAATTTAATTTTATGTGATGGTGCCTGCATTTTAATGCATAGCATAACAAAAGCCTGAACCCTTTGGCTGAGGTCAACCTATCTACTAGTGTCTTCTTTTAGGAGTAGTTAAGCATATAAAGGAAAAATTCTTCCCTTCCCATAAATACTTTCCAGTGGTTAAATTCAAGAGCTTTTAATTAGAAATCCCAATATATGAGAACTTGGAAGATTTCTGTGACTATAAATTCCCTCATAGCACTTTTTCCTCCTAAAAATTAGAAATACAGAATGGAAAGATAAAAAGGCATGTGGCTCATGATGCAATTGCTGTAAAATTAATGTTGTAGTACTTGGGGTTGGTGTTATAAGTTATGGTCTGTGGTTTCCTTTTTGAGAGTTTTGCTCAGATGCCAGAATTAGCTAAAAATAAATAAATAACTAGTTATTTGGGATGGCAAAGTCCACTATATAGAGAGCAAAATTAATTTGTAGGTTTTGTACTACCTGGGATGTAAGCTATAAAAATGCATGACTTGTCCATCTCAGTGCTGGGAGACAGTTTAAAAATCCAAAGTAATTCCACTGGAGAAGGTATGTATTATGTAAAGAATAAGCACTTTGATAGTATCTCTACCCTTTTGTCTGGTAAGACATATATTTTGTTGATAGTATGATGTTGTGTTTGAAATGTGACATAGGGAATTCAGAGACTTGCATTCTATCCTCTAGAGTTTCCTTCCTTTGGGAATTTGAAGAATTCATTAAATAAATCTGACCAGAGGAGATTAAAGCCCTCTTTCAGCAAGGTGCTTAAGTTGGATTCATGCTTAATCAGAATAATTGTGCTGGGACCATTGTTTTTAATATTTGTTCTCACTCAAATTGGGACCTCAAAAGATCAACCATCTAAAATGGCAGCCGCATAAATAAAGGACGCTGATGAACAATTTCCAAAAAGCATACTATTCACAATATATTAAGAATCTATTTCTTTCTACCTCTATTTCTTCATCACTATCCCTATTATCCTTTTGATTGTTTGAAAAGCATTATAATTCAGTGGTCTGGTTTAGTACTTAAGTAAGTCCTAGACACATTCTTGTTATTTCTAATCCATCAAGAGTACCCAACAGCTCCTTTATTTTCTTTATACCAGTCTAATGAGGTCAGAAAGGTCAGAAGAACCTAGCAAGAAGGGTCAGAGTGGCTTGTGCAGGGGTCCTTTTCTGTAGGCTGATATTCAGCATGCTGGGAATGGGTCTGGCTATAGTATTTGCGTTCTGCAGTGAAATAATGGCATGAGCAATTTGACAAGTAGGCTTCATTATCCTTTCCCACAAAATGTATTCCACAACTAGAGCAATTAGTAGAGATTATCTTCGAGAGGAAAAATAAATTGCTTTTAACCGCTTCGTGTGTACTAAAATACCGATAGATGCTTTAAATTTTTTCCCATCTGGAGAATTTATTTTGTCTTTTAAATTCAAGTGACAGGATATCACCCTGTGTCAGAAGAAACAGTACTTCCCCATCCACTTAGTGATCTAACTTAGAAATAGAATCCTGAAGTTCATATCAGGCTTAAATTTCCAAACTTGCCACTATAATTTTCCTCCTCCCCACCTCTGTTATTGCTGAAAGTGCAAAATATTTTCTTCCTCTAATTGTTTTGACTTGTTCAATGAAACAGGTTCCCTCTAACTGGTGGTCTTGAAGCAAATCTTTTACTTGTAACCACTAAAAGCATAATTGTGGGATAAGTAACAGTAAGGTATTTGATCAGGTTTTTTTAAATTTTATCTTTTTTTTTGAATGGAGTTGCTAGATATGGAGTAATTAAACTGCTCGAAGTCTCATAAAAGTCCTCATTACAAATGGATTTCAGGATCCAACTGATTATGCAAACCGATTTCACATCTCTACTGCTAGTCCAATGCTAGTAGTTCAGTAGGTTCTTCTTTTACAATCCAGAGAAAAGTTTTGAAATACAACCATTAATTAAAGTATTAATAAATACTTTAATTTGTATACTGAAAATAACAGTAGTGTAGCATTTAATAGGTGCTCGGCATTCCATTTGTTACCAGTTTTTGTTCCTACTGCTGAATTGTATGCAGTCTAGCTATGGCTTGAGAGTCCTCATTGGTTACCCATTGTCTAGTAAAAAATTCCTCTACATTTTATTTGACATTTCATATGCAGGCCTCTCAACTTTTGGGTTTGTTTTCTGAAGATTTGACTTTGGCTGATGACTGGGTGGTGGATAGAGACCGTAGTGTCAGATATCACTAGCAGATTCACCTTATTTGTATGCATGGAACAAAACACTGGATGTGCAGACAGGCAGGAATTTTCAGTTCTGGTTCAGGCTGTATTTGACTCAGCTGTCAGATTGTCTAGTGTTTTGGGTTTTGGCATTCCCCACCCCCACTGATAGTAGTCTGAGGTCATATATTTTCACCAAATTCTCTGGTTTTGTATAGCAGAGTGAAACCTTTCAGATCTTGCACTTCTTGCTCAGTGCACTTTGCACTTTGTGAATTTTGCCGCTGTATTTGCTGGAGGGTTAGGATGCAAGGGAATTCCTTTTTATTGCTTTTTCTTTTTTAATTGATAGAGTTATGTTCCTAGCATAAATTGGCCATCAGTGCCACAGTATGGTATTTCTGGTATTCTCATTCAATTATTTTTTCTCTGTCATTCATTTACTTTAGGACCCATGTGCCTTATTTTCAGCACATATATATTAGATAAAAATATATTTCTTAGATCTCAAAATAAACATTTTTGCCTCATCTTTTATAGTTCATCTTCAAGAATTTACTATATCTCATCTTCTGAAATGTTGGGTTGCCTGTGCTTTTTTCCACTCTTGGTTCTTTTATTCTTCTAATTGCTACTAAGTTTATTTTTGAAAAGTCACTTTGTTCCTTCTATATCTTACAACTTTCTATAAAGTTTTATTTTTAGTGGCCTTCTCATTCCCATCTGTACTTTTTCTGGTTAATCTAAAAAAGAGAAAAGCTCATGTATGATGTCTGTGCTAACAACATATGCATCCCTCTCAGGTTTTTACTGTAAGATTGTTTTCCAGTAAGCAGTTTGTCTCTCCTCCAAGACAGTTGACTGTACTCAGCTGTGAAGCAAAAAAAAAAAAGTCCTATGCAAACGTTTTAGCAATTTCCATCTCAGTATCACAGAATCCTGGCCTTAAAAAATGCATTCTTGCTGTGTTCTCTCGTACATCTCAATATTGCCTTAAAAGCGATGTTACTTTGACCTGCTGATGCATCTATTTGTATCCCCATCACTGTTTACTGTCATAAATGTGCATTCTTTGTCTCTGCCTCTTGAAATAGAGGCAAGTTTTTGGTCTTTTCCTGTCCACTTAACAGTCAGGGTTCACTAATATTGGTAACGTCTAAAATTTTCAAATCCCATGCTGTTTCAAATGTTTTGGAGCATTTCCTGTGAATGTATTTAATTGTTTTTTAAAATCTTTTTAAAAACTTGCCTTTGTCATTATGTGTATAAAATTGTCAGTTGTTGTGCAAAAATAACTGTTACAAGATGACAAGTGGTAGCTCTTTGTTTCCTTTGCAGTGCTAGGTCTCTGAATCCATCTTTGCCTCCTGCTTGACATTCAAGATACTTTGCTTCTAAGATGATGTAGCAGGTTATATATAGCTTTTCAGGCTGTAAATGCTGTCATTATTGTGGTATAATAATTTAAGGCATCGGGCAAGGTTTGTGGGGAAATTAGCATTTTTTAATTAGATTAACTTCTACGGCTAGAAAAGTAGGCAGGCTTTTGTGTCTCTGACACCTTTCTCATGTCCTCAAAGGGTTTGGTTTTCCTACTCATCTCAGCTTGCCTACTTCAAGATAGTGCTGTTTTCTGCACACTGCCTATGTCATTGCTTGACACACTGAATGTCACGACAAGGCTGGCAGTTGTTGATCTGGGTCTGTTCCTGTGTGATTATGATCATAAAGCAATTTTTGAGTTGTTTGCAATTTTGCAACTACAGAAAAGAATAAGAAGATCAGCACAGAGCATGTAAAAATTTGCTGTTGTAAGTATGTAGCAAGCTAAATGTGACAGCTTTTCAGGAATTCTCACAGTGCTGGAGATAATAAGAGAACTGCAGGAGACACGCTGCACAGTTATGAACTCATTGCCATTGTAAATGACTCAGAATATGTTTTCTGAATGTAAATGGGCCACTCCTATTTCTCAATCCAAGACATTCAGGGCAGTGAGAATGTCTTTTGCTTTGAAAAAGTAGAACATTTGGCACTGGCAAATCTTTATATTTGAAATCTTAAATGGCTGAAGTCTGCATTTGCAATCCTGTATCCTAGAGCCTACGTCAGTGGACATAGAGCAGGAGAGCAATTCCAGGCAGGCAGCTGTTCTAGTTGTGCTAGTGTCAGTGAAATCTGCCTGCCCCAGAAGATGGAAACAGAGAACCGAGGATCTTGACTTCCTGCTCTTCAGTCACAAAACTGGTGAGTTTCCCTATGAGCTTGGAGCTGTTGATGTGGTAAAAGTCTGTTAACAGCAAATGACAGCTGGTGCTGTCAGCTTGCACCTTTGCTGTGACCTGAAAGGTCAAAACAGACACACTGACTACACTATTTCTAAATAGCTGACAAGCCTAGTATTATTTCAACTTAATATAGCAGAAATAAACATGGTCCTCATGTTCCTAAAAGGGAAAATATTATGATGGAAACAATATTATCCTCAGTGCCTAAAGATGTTAGCCCAAAAGAATAAATCCCTTTGAGAAATCGCAATCATTGCAGGGATGCCAAAAACCAGACCGAGTTGGTAATTGCTTCTTTTCTGCAACACAGGAATCTGTCAGATGATGCAACTTTGTATCAGGTGAAATCAGCAGTCCCTACAGTTTTGTCTGTGCCGTATGTTGGTGATCCGTTTGCAAGTATTTGCATGTAATCCTGGTTGAAAGTCTAATTTATTCTTTTAAGATGTTCACTGGAAAATATGTTTAAAAATTACTTTAAAAGAAAAAAAAGTCCTCCCCTGCAAGTGCACCAATATAAGAGGCTGCAGTCTTTAGGGACTGTAGCCTGACATCCTCAACCCTTGGCTGTTGTACTGCTGTCAGGGTGATAAGTGTGTCTACTTAATAATGTGAACAAAAGGTCTAACTGAAACATTAAGTTCTGCAGCTGGTAGGTTTCAAGCAGTTTAATTAAAAAAAAAAATCATGATGGCTTCTGAAATGCCAAAATCTTGAAAGGTATTTGAGCTATAAAATTGCTCAAATTAAAGTCTTTATTTAGTTCTGATCCCTTTTAGGTAAAACTCTTAGATTAAACAGTCACTTGATAACTACTTCTAAGAAAAGAACTTCCAAACTTGATCATGTTGCAGAAATGTTGATCCTTGCACAGTCTCAGGGCACGTGGCTACTACATTTAACTCTTTATGCTCTTGGACAGTTAGACCAAAACCACAGTGTTTTGAACTTTGTCTTTGAACACCAGCTGAAAACTAGGTAATCAAATTATAAACCAGTCGATTTTGATCTCTGAAGTTATACCAAAGCGTTCTGGAACTGTCCACTGATTTGCTTATATGAATGTGGTTATTTAAATACTGCTATCCATCTTCTTCCTATATGAAAGAAATGACAATCAGTGTTCCTTAGAAAGCATATTTCTGAATTTGACTGATTTGCTTTCACAGAATAGAATCATAGACTTGAGTTGGAAGGGACCTTAAAGATTCTCCCATTCAAAGCCCTCTGCCATGGACAGGGATGCTACCCACTTAGAACAGACTGCTCAAAGCCCTATCCAACCTGACCTTGAACACTTCCAGGGAGGGGACATCTACAGCTTCTCTGGGCAGCCTGTTCCAGTGCCTCTACCCTCTGACTAAAGAATTTCTTCCTTATATCTAATCTAAATCTCCCCTGCTCTAGTTTAAAACAGTTCCCTCTTGCCCTATTACTATCTGTCCATGTAAAAAATGATCCTTCCCCCTTTTTTAGAAGCCACTTTTAAGTACTGGAAGGCCACAATGAGATCTTCCTGAAAGTAATCTCTTCTCCCTGCTGAACAGCCCCAACTCTCTCATCCTGTGCTCACAGGAGATGTTCTCCAGCCCTCTGATGATCTTCGTGGCTCTCCTCAGGACCTGCTCTAGCAGATGTGTGTCTTTCTTGTGCTGAGGATCCCAGAGCTGGCCACAGTTCCACAGGAGGACTCTTCTGACAGCAGAGGCGCAGAATCACCTCCTGTGACCTGCTGGCCACTCCTCTCTTGGTGCACTTGGCTTTCTGGGCTGTGAGTGCACACTGCTGGCTCCTGTACTTTCTAAAGCCTTAGAATGTTACAATGACATAGTAAAAAGTTTGCTATAAAAGTACAGCAGTTCAGCTTTTGACTTGATGGAAATTGCATATATGTGCTAGGAAAATTATTTTGGATACTAAAATATATGAAAAGATTTTTCGTTTAATTTCTTTAACGCTGATTTTAAGGCAAGTGAAATCATCACTGTGTTTTTTAGGGTAGGAGAAGGGCAATTACCTGCAAAAGACTTTTACTTTATTAATGTTGGCTACTGCCATGGAACATTTGCTGGGGGGAGTGGGGAGGAATCGTGTTGTGTTCTCCTGGTAGAGAATACTCAGCATAAGCAATAAAATTCCCATTGCTGTGCTGATGTTATCTCTGATGCTGGTAGACAAACAAAGAAGTAAATAAAAATTATTTTCAAGCTCTGCTGGATACATAGAAGGGCAAGAAATCAATGCTGGCCAAATGGAAATGGACAGAATTATTAAAGAAGGATCAGTTTCTATGCTTTAAAGGTTATTTGAAACAGTGAAAAACTACCTTACAATCTAGAATTCAGTGTCTTTTCGAGCTTAAATTGATTATGTTGTATGTGGGGTGTACAAGGTGGGAAGAAGTGTTGTAGCACATTCACTTCCTGTGGAATGAGATCCTAAGCTGATGTTTAGCAATTCAAGGCAGGCACCTTTTATTTTAGAATTTAGATATCTTCTGGTCTATTAGATTGAAAGTCCACTATGTGTCATTATGTATTTTATTCTAAGTAGTATGTTGAAAATGTTTTGTGCTTTAAGTTGGAATGCTTCATAAACTAACTGCTATAAAATGTGAAAACCTATTTACATTGCTTCTGTGTATCTGGTATATTTTTACATCTGTCTCTGCTCAAATTAAAATACTTGTGTTTATGGTAGATGGGAACAAATTTGAAGATTGTAACAATAAAAAATTCATCTTTCTGTGGAAGATGAAAACTAAAGAGCTGGTCTGCTCCACTGTGGAAGTTGAGAAAACAAGGAATGAGGTAATGTTGCCAGTTTAGCAACAGTGGTGTTTTAGGAAGTTGATGGCAAGTCCAGTAAGGAAAGATGCCCTGCTTCCTTCTGTCTGGATTTTTTTCCTGTTCCAACTGCATTGTCTCAGTAAACTTCTTTTTGGTTTACTACAGTACATGAAAGGGAACTAGAAGAATCAAACAGTTGGAGAGAGAAAATACTAGCTATAATGATTGCTTCAAATATCTCCTAATTTTATTTAATTTTAAAATTTTTCTGGTCAACAGCCAAGTGAAATTTTTAAGTTGGAAAATGATACTGGGAGAAAAGGTGTGCCTAGTGACCAAGCAAGGAAAAGGGATGGAATATGGAGTATGTCAGATAATTATAAACCAAAAGGCACCTTTGTTTCTCCTCTTCAAGTACCTGCCTTTTCCTAAGTCTTTTTTTTTTTTTTTCAAGAGAATGACCACTTTGCTCTTTCAAATAGAACTTATTTTGTTTTGTTTGAAAGAATCCACACTCTTCTGGCATTTTGAACAATGGCTGTATGAAGCATTACGTTATTAATTATTTGCTTTGATTATTCACATCATCTAATGCAACAGCAGTCCAGAGATTCTTTTGCTACTTGGCTATACACCTCTCAGTACATTAGTTTGCCTGTCAAACCTAATATTTCTTTGATTTTGGCAGTTAACTATCAATTTTGAGAAAGGTTGCAAAAGGAGAAAGAAACTCTGTATGTTTACTGCAGAGGAAGATTTTTGTTTGTGTACAGTAGCTCTTCTAAAGCATAGTATTTTTCAGCACTGTTTTCTGAAAGGAAGTGTGCTCTCCTCTGGGATATCAGCCTGGAAGAGGTTCATTTTATCTTGGAAAAATGTAGTTTATGTAAGATGTAGTAAGAATGTATCATTAAAAATGAGGTTGTTTTCAAGACGTGGTGTGCTAAAAATCATTGAGAAGGGTTAAGCTGTGCTATACCCCACAGCATGTGTGAAGAGAATTCACTCTTACTCTGTGCCAGCTTTTTGCTGCATGATTTAAGAAGTTGCCTCTGGTCAAGCAGATATTAAGAGTCAGAAAAAAAGCAAACTATAGATGGTGTCCTTCAAATTGACATGGCTGGGTAAGGCTGCCAGACGTAGGAGTGAAGGACAGCACTGGCAGCCTTACACTGACATGCCAGGAATCACTGTATGACGTTTAGTGATGGGATTGCTAGAGTGGCAGAAATCAGAACAGCAGCTCACAGGCCTGCTCCTCAGGTGTAAGTTGGTTACTCCATCTGTCTGTTGATCTGAGGATATCACCTTCCAAATAGATTTTGTCTATTTCCATTCATTTCACTGATTAGACTTATTTCAAAACATGGTTGTTTCTTCATTGAGAATGCCATTTATGGCTGAGTAGTATTTTCGTATTTATGTAGTTCAGGAACCCAAAGTATGTCATTCTTCCTGTCGTGGCAGCCTATAGAAATCTATCAAGCCCCAGTATTTGGAACTGAATAGTTAACATGACGCTGCTTGAAGATAGTTTAGCTGTGACTGTGATGTAGCTAAAGAAAGACATTTAGGGCGAAGGTGAAGAAATTTATTTGATTAAATTATATTTGGTCTGGAAAGAAATATGTAGAATTTATACTTAAGATTATCCTACCCCAGTGTTACTGATGGTAACTTTAATTAATATTACAGTATTTTCTCTTAGATGAGCATTTTTAACTCTGTAGAACTTCTGTAATGGTGGAGTTCTCTGGGCAGTTTGCAGCTATGCCTCATCCTGAAATCAATTTAGAGGAATTTGCATGGGCAAGGTTTATAGATCTTACTGAAGAAGTGACCACAAATCATCTACTTCCAAACCTGAAAGCCAGTGCTGAGGCATTTAGAGCTGCTGCTGTAGCTCATAAATTGCAAACCATGGCATACGAACCATGCTGTTTCTAAGAGCTGGAGCAGAGCATGCATGGTCCACTGAACACATTTTATACATCCTGGACTTCAAATCTTTTTTGTCACTAGAAGACTGTAAAAGTTTCAGCAAAACCCTCTGTTTACTCAACTAGTGTGGAAGTTACTACATTTCTGGTGTACTTGGAGAAACTGGACCTCTTGCATTTCATTGCAAGGTAGGGGATTCCAACCTTTAGAATAACAAGGCATTGAGCACAAGTTGCCCCTTTTTTGTTTCCTGACACTGAACAGTGCTCTTCCCATAATTGTTTTGATTCATGTGTGATTCATGCAATTATGATAGAGGATACTGAACAGCCGATTAAGTTTGATACCCAACAAAATAATATAGTTGTATAAGGTGGAAATGATTTGAAGTTCAAATCATGGGCTTAGTCTGGTTTGTGATATATGGCTGGTTTGGGGACTTTGGGGGCTTTGGGGTTTTTTGTTTGTTTTTAAATTCTGTCCAAGATATGTATTTCAATGCATCTAACCTTTATAAAAGTACTCAAGTCTAAATGCATATTGTGTAGAATAAACCAGGATTTATAAAATTATTCCTTTTTAATGATGGTGGTTACTCGGAGTCCAAATTTCCTTACCCAGTTCACTTTTGCTGTAGCTTCTGTGAAATGGGAAAGCATAAGAATGTTCCTATTAATTGCTTTTCTTACAAAGTAGATGTGGGATCTGACAGTTTACCCTTACTTACAGATGGTCAGCAGATTCTTGATTCTGTTTCCATTTGGATTCACAAAGAACCTTTTATTAGAGAGAAGAGAGCCCTTGATTACCTCGACTCTCATGGGAGACCCTGGGTGGAAGAGACTGCTAAGCATTTGCATTCTCCCACTGTTGTTTCAAGGAGAGGTGAATTTGGATTCTCTTGAAGAAATTCTGACTGTTACAGGAGGGGTATGAGGAAGTATTGTCTCATTTGAACCTCTTCCTACTGTGGAGTGACAAGGGAGGCCTAGGTTTTGGCTGCTGTGAATCTCTTGGGTGATCCATAATCCCTTTTGTGGTGGCAAAAATGCCCTTCCTCAAGAGTATGTTTGGGCAGAAATTCAGCAGTGTGGCTCTGACAAAGACTTCCTTCTATTTAGTAACCCTGTAAGAAGAGGGAGGATGGGATAGGATGGAATATAATTTAGCTACCTAAAAATATCAAGTTATAATTAGGAAATTCAAAATTCCACTATGGAGGATTGAAGCTTTCCTCCCTCCCCCCACCAGCCTTGAGGAAGTGATTAACTGAGGGTGCCTCTCAGCATGGAGGCTGCTTGCTGCTATTGTCTCCTGCAGAAACAACACTTTGCTGCTAACTGGTTTAACTGTATCATCTCCTTGAACATGTTTTCCTCTAACCACCTTTCAGGATTTGAAAACTGTTCCATAGTGTATATAACAACACACAGAAAAATGTGACAATAGTACTCTTTTCCTGACCAGTTTTTGTTCTCTCCATCTGTCAAACGTTTGGGTTTTCTTTTTTCCCCTAGTGCTACTGCAGCAAAAATGCCTGCCTTTTGTTTATGTCTTCCTACACTAGCATCGTGACATCATCAGTGGTATTGCCAGGGGAAAAAAATATGCATAGCTGTAGCTAAACCAGCTGTTCGTTAGCAATCCTTCTAGTCTGCTTTCATTTCTTCTCATTAATGTACACACAGTAGTGTTTCCTGCCTAAGAGATGCGGAAGGTTCTCAGCCACAAAACATCTGCTCGGTCTGTGTCTTTGGGCAGATGAAATGGTAGCACTTCAAAATACACTCATTCTTGATAATGGCATTTTTTAAAAACTGAAATGAGTGTGAGAGCCTAGAAGATATTCATTACTGGATTTAGTTGTGGGTCATTCTGATTCCTTTACTAACCATCTTGTATAATTCAGTGTAATCATAGAGACTGTGTATCAACTGTTACAAAACCTTAATAAAGCAAACCGAGCAAGATGCCAAGAACAATAAAGAAATGAGTTTTGTCATTGATTTGCATGACGACACAGTAAGGCGAATGAATCTGTTAGTCATGCTTGTCCCTTCTTCCATGCAAATCAGCAGCATAACTTCCACTGACTGTGATAGGACCAGAATAAAGCCAACCATGAGCTACAAGCTGTCAATTATTCTAATGAGAGAGATCTTAAATAGAATAAGGAGATATTTCATTTGTGGAATGTTAATGAGAAAACAGTTTCTTTTGCTATCTTATGTTATTAAAATGCTCTGAATTATTCTAGAGATAATTGACTGTTTTGTAGAATAGCTGCATCTTTGCAATGTTAATATTATGGATAATTGCGTGTTCGGTACGAGTTTTCAGGGTGGAGGAGAGATGTTCATTTATCATCACTAGCTGTTTGTAGAAAGCTAGTTTTAAATTAGAATATCCAGGGAATTCAGTCTGCAATAGGAATCAAGCTATCTCCAAATATTCTAGCATGGAGCCCTGATACTGATAATGGATCAGTGAAAAAAATAATTAATATTTACCTTTTTCTCTAAGCGCTTTTGTAATTTGAATTTAGATATTCACTTATTCTAATATGAAATACTCAGGTAAATATTAATTTTTCAACCATTATAAAATGTTATTTAAATTTATAATTTTTTGTTTAAAATAAACAACAAAACCCAAGCCAACCAACCAAATGCGTGCGCGCGCGCACACACGCAAACAAACCTCAGAGTATCACCAACTCTTACCAAGAAGAGATTAGATTTCATTGTATTACATAATTTGTCATTTGGATTTGAGAGTAATCCCTGCTCAAATGGCCAATTCTTATTCACCTGAGTAGTCTCACTGAAGCCAGCAAAACTCATTTTACGACCAAAGATTACAGGATAATGCCCTTGACTGATGAGACAAATTTAAATCAAGGGGCTGCCTTTTAGATACAATTTTTCATTTGGAAGCTCGTCCTTCACATAAAGGATAAACACTGGCAGATTAAGTGTTGGCAAAATATTACCTCTTCGGAATATTAATTTCAGTGTGTACTGGGTGCAGAGCGATGCAGACAATGCATGGCTTGTACCACTCCCCGCAAGAAAAAATTACTTTTCACAAATCTCTTGAATTCCTTCTTGGACCAGTGTTACAGTGTGAGTGATAATAATAATTAAAGAAAAAAGTTGAGGGGATTTCCATAACAACTGCTGCCTTAATGAACTAAAGAAGCCTTAGAATTTGTTATTCCTTTCTCATAGTAGACCTCAGCTGATAAAAATATCCATAGCCGGTGAAATCAGTGGCATGCCTGGCTTTCTCAGACAAAACTCCCATGTGATCACACAGGCAGCCTCAGTGAGCCCGAAGCTGCTCAGCAAGCAGTAGGTAATGAGTCTTTGTGCAGAGTGAAGCTCTTGTGGCTGAACAATAAAGCATATGGTACCAGCAATAAAACACAGTGCTGGGAAATTTAAGAAGATTCTGCTGGAAGTGAGAAGACAGTGAATATGTCAAACGTTATAAAATGACGATCAATCTGGTTTGGTTCCTAATTAATAAAAACAGTGCATGGATTGGAAAAACAACAATTTGAACAGGTCAGTTGTTTTATAGATTCTTCACACACTTCAGTGTTTTAAATATAAGTGGGGTTTTTGCTATTTCTTTATTGTTAATAAAGGCAGGGGTTTTTTCATTTTGTAAGGTGGGATTGGAAGGATGCACATCAGTGTGATACCAAGCTAAATAAATTGTGATCAAATTAATTGTAAAAATGTTTTTACCATTATTCCTATACAATTCAAACTTCAATTGTGCATGAAAAATGGGATCGCAAGTAAAAATAAATTTATGCTAGATGGATCATTTACCAATATCATAAAATATTTAGTAACAACAATCTATTATTCTGCTATGTATTTGAGACTAATTCTTTCTCAGTAGGAGATCTGTAGTGTTTGTGTTTGGTTAAAAAAAATGTAACATTAGAGCATATCTAACAGTGCACTTACAGGGGTTTTTTTTTACCTCCACATTCTTCTTGGAAATTTTTGGACGAGGTGTTTTGTGGTTTTTTAAATGCAATTGTGTACACATGAGAGTGATACATTATAACCCTCTGCATGCATTTCACTCTAATATTAATGCAAAATGTTGTTAGTCTTCGAGCAAGTAATTATATCTCATAGTAGTTCTTATTTAATTATACATAATTATTTTATTTTTTGAAAACTGCTCCCCAAGATTTCTGTGGCCTCTGTTTGTCTTACAGAGGATGGACATGCAAATTCTCTGTGGTATCACATCATGTAGAAATTAATCATGTAGAAGTTTTAATACTTAAATCTCTTTACAGTACTGGGCTTGGGGGTTTTTTCCTTTCTTTTCTGAGTGCTGGAGATCGTGCATTAGATATGCTGATTTCTGGGGAGTATTTCAGCAGGAAAAAAATTGAGTCCTTGAAAAGCGATTGGGGAAGTAGAGAAACAAAACTCGAAACGTAGAGAACAGGATCTTCTTTCATGTGTACTTATGATTTCAGTGGAGAAATGTGCTTTATAAACACGACGTTTATTCTGAGGCTATGGCAGTGCGGGGGGCGCAGGGCCCGGCGCTGCGCAGCGGGGCTGGAGCGATGCGCTCGGGTCCGTCCGTACAGGTTCGCTTTTGTGCGGGGCTGCGCGCACAGCGGAGCCCGCGCTCCCTGCCCTCTGTAATTAAAGAAAAGGAGAAGGGAAAGGAAGCCCGGGCTCCGGCT
>WEIT01004850.1:0-18383 GCA_013389985.1 Dryoscopus gambensis
TTTTCTTCTCTAAAAACCAAACCTTCAGTTTCCATGACATACTGTCATATTTGCATGCTTTGCTACAAAGTTTTGTGTCATAACACGCACATTTAATGACATACACTGTACAACCTGTGAAGGATCACAAAAGTGGTATGCCTCAAAAACCCTGGAAATCACACTTTGTGGCACAGCCTTACAATAACAGGCATGACGTCATCCAGTGTGAATCACCCTGGTGAACTTCAAACTGCCACTTTCACTGGTTTGTCACAGCCTTAATTTTAATTTCCATGCAGAAGTTTGAATCTGTTACACCATATTAATACTGCCACGCAATATTTTCATGAGACATGGCAAAAACACCCCAAAAGGCATCTAAGTATGGATTCTGTGTTACTGAAGAAAATAAGCTGGTGAGTGTACATACCCTGTTAACTGTGTCTTTAACAGCTGGAACTGGCAGTCGTGGTAAAGATGTCTGAAAACTGTATAACATTGGTTTACGCCCTGAGAAGAGTTTTACAAGGGCCTGAAGAAAAGCAAAAACAAGATACACACATCAAATTATTAGGTCCAACAAAAGAAAAATGACAGATTAAATGTGTAATGTAACTCACAGTCTTTTTCACCGATAAACTATACTGTACTAGGTTTAGGAAGCTACCATATTTATCACCGTTTCACAAGTTAAAAAAAAGGGCCTTGACAGAAACTAACTTCCTAAAGGTCAAACAACCTATCAGTGGAAGAGCAAGACAAGCATGGTCATTCCTGACTTCCCAGTCATTTTCCTGTCACAGACAAGATTGTTGTTCATCAGCACACCTTGATCTCAGTATAAAGACAGTTACTTAGCACTTCTTTTCTTCATACATTTCCCTCTAGAAAGATTAAAAAGACCAAGTCTTTGGTGATCTTTTACTATACTACGTAGTAGATATTACAAACATATCTAAATTGTGCTTCAAAACACAATCATTATCAAGCCTGTGCCTCAGCTAAGGTTTCTAGATAATACAGTAATCTTTAAAAGTAATACTTAGGCTTTGGTATCATGATTTAATGTTTTCCAAAGTTACAGCTCAACGTCAATAATAGGGCTGATGTTACAGGGAGTTAATTCAAGCATGAATCAATCTCAGGTAGTTTACTGCATGACTTGAACATACCAAATTGTGCAAGCATGCCAGTGTTATACTCAGTGCTTGTGTTACAAAAACCCCCAGCAATGAAACAAAAAAGCCAGAGACAACTTAGCTTCAGCTATTACAGCATCTCCTGTGTTGCACAGGAGAGTGAAAACAGAAGCAGCAGTTCTGCCTACCACTACTTTTCAGTTGCAGCACACACTAAGCTGAAATTCTAGACCATGCAACTTCCAGGCTACTCATGAAAGGATTTTGACACTGCCACCCTATTTCGGCATGAAAGTAAGGTCAAGTGTTATACCAGCAGTCCAGTGGAACCTTTATCGTCAAAGTGTAATCTTGGTCCAATACACAGGGTAGTATATATAAGCCCACAGACAAGACAGAATAAAACAGGGGACCTCATTTCACTACTAAGTTCTGAAAAATTCTCCTACCAAAACTGCTAGAATGTAGTTTTCCCTCCCTCTCAGTTTCCTGAGAGGATGCACAGCTGGAGATCATTTTAGGCAGTGCAGAATAACTAAGAATTGCAGAGTATTACCAGCAAGAAAGACCTCCCTGCAAATTGATCTGTATCAGAGGCACTAGATGTACACAGGTTCCACCACAGTGATCTGCCCAATGAAATCTAGTTGTGCTTCAGTACAAGATAATTTTGAAAGCAGGTGGGAAAGAAAAAGCTCAGCTTTTCACCTGGAAATCTAATTTCACATTTGGAGACAATTTTATTCCAAAACTCTTAAGCCAGAAAAGGCTAAAATTATTTTCAGAGAGTACCTGCTCAACTGACAAAAACCAGCAAACACATTTCATAGTATTTATCTCTTAACAAAACTTGTAACAGAGAATTTATAATAGCTTGAGACCAATAAAGTGATCTGACAAACACACATTTCATTACATCCCTGATTTCATACACAGACACGACAAATAATGTCATTCTAACATGTTGCATCTGTTCACACATGATTACCACTTTTTAATTAATTTTTTAAAACAGCGACTAATATTTGGATTTTCCCCTTAATACTGATACAGGAAATCTGACTTCACAAGGTGAAATATGCTGATTAAAAGTGCCACCAGACTTCCAACCAGCCTGAAAGATCACTTTGTACTGTGACTGAAATCAGAGTTCAGGTTTTTGATCTGCATGACCATTTGAAGAGAAAACAGGATTATAAAAATCTAGAAAGCTAAGGTAGTTGGAGCTGTTTCACTAGTGAAGTGAGTCTTCTCTTTTGTTGGGTCTGGTTACACAGACCTTCATAGACGTAGACACTGTTGGGCAAACACTTTTAGTGTTCTGTATCTTTAAAACATAAATATACAACAAAATACAACACCAAAATACATATTCAACATATATGATAGAATACAATATGCAACAAAGCATGGTAAGTAGCATTACAGTTCATACTGTTTTAAGGTTGGTAAGGCAATATTAAGAGCTTTAAAGTATCTGTCNNAATATCTGTCTGGTAGGTCATGCTGAAAACCAAGGCAGCTGCAGCTCCAAGCAATTGACAGAAAGCCTTACCATTCAGAGCCTCTGCACTGTACCAATTCGAGTCATGAGGCTGATACCGCTTCCAGGAGAAACCATCAATTAGAAATTCCATTTGCAACAGACAAACATTAAACTCTATTTTTGTCTACACCATTCTGGATATCTGCCCTTGAATACCTCCCATAGTAAATCACGACCTGTGCTTAGTTTAACACACATTCATTAGTTTTTGAGGCTGCAGAGACTAATTTTAGCACAGTATAGAAATTAAGCTATTTCTANACTTTATACCTATCACATCCTTTAAGAATCCTTTTCCAAAGCACCACAACAATCCAGGTGAGACATATTACTCTCACTGTATCCTTACCTGAAGGCTGCATAACACGCTACCTACAACTTATGCTTCTTCCCTAACTCATTTTGGAGGCATACCAATAAATCAATTGAAAGGACATCCAATAATATTTTCTTCAAGCATAAGAATAATTTTACAATGGATGACTAGAAACCCTAATATTACAACGAAGAATTACAGGAGCACTTTCTGCAGCGACAAGATTCTTTGGTGCTGCAGCCCGAGGTCTTTAAGCTGTACTTGCACACAGAGAAAAAGTTAGGTATAGTCACACAGGCCCAAGGTGTTGGCAAATTTAGAAGTTATTCTTGAAGTATTTACTCTTCCTTCTGGAAGACCATGATGAATAGTTTAATTACAGCATTAGAAGGGTGACAGTAGAAATAGTTACCTAACAGCCTCCTGTCCCATGACACAAAAAACACAAGAAAGGAATAAAACGACAAAATTTTCTTTTAGGGCTTTGAATACTGATCAGTTAGAAGTTAAGATGAAACAAAGCCAACATATCCTTACCATCCAAATCTTGGTGCCAGCAGTAAGCTTGCCATGCTCAGAGAACATCCAACCATGGTAGGAGAGTAGCATTTTCAGGGAGTAGCGCATTGTGACAATAAGGGCAACCCAAAGCCCTGTGCCAAAAAGTACTCCACTCACGATGTTCTGAGTTTGGTTTGACATATAGCCACTGTTTAGAACAAAAGCCAGCATATGCCAGTTAGTGTCCATTTACGTTCCAAAGAGAAACTGGTATGGCAAGCATAAGTCTAATAGTACTACAGGCAGGCCTTACACAAGCTTCATGCCTGCTTACCCTGCCTTCATAAATTCCTTTCCAAACCCCTTTTCATGCAGCAACATCAAAGGCCATCAAAGTTCCAAATGTGCTTCCCAAATACCCAGAACACAATGCAGCAATACTGGTACAACAACCTCTCTATTTCATATCCTCACACATCTGTTTATTTGGCATACATGCCACAAACACACTGTTCCAAAACTGATACATTTTAACAGGAATAATTTAACAGGAACTTTAAGAGTAGCTGCAAATAAAACTGATCTCCCTTTAGAGGAACAGTAACCTTTCAGTCTACTTACGTTGTATCAAGTGTTCGGTTGATCTTAGCTATTATTCCTAAGGAAGGATCAATTTTGGCATACATTGTTGACATCACACCCACAACTACAATAAGCCAGCTAGATGGGCTAGCAGGATAAACGCCGGTGATAATTCCATTCTGGAAAGAAAAGCCTTCACATAATTTTTTCATACCAAAGTGATTGACTTCATATTACCATGGAAAGAAACAAAAATTAACACATTTAAGTCATTTAGTTACAAACAAGTAGTTAAGATTATCCAACATTTTCTTACATACGATTATCTCAGGAGGAGGGAATGGATTTACTTAAGTTTGATTACTACAGAAAATTGTAAGTGATATTAACAGTGAAACGAACTTTTACATTCTCATGTACAAATCACTGATCTTGTTGCAAGTCTTACTAAAAGTACTGAAACTAACAACTCTAAAACAAATGACACTTCACTAATCTCAATTTACACTACACTGAGTTAGACCTTTCATAATGAATACATGGCAAAAATATTCTACTGAAAACCAGAATGAATGTTTTTTTATATAATTTAAATGGTCCTTCTCATAGCTTTATAAGAAAATTCTAGTAAGATTGCTGTTAACATGTTTATATTTTTGAAAGAGATGTTGAAGATAGCCTGTAGCTTATGTAGTTTGCCACTAATGAAACAGATACTTACAATTATAATCCCATTAATAAAACAATAAATTCACAGCAATCTACATCAAATACCTCATCAGAAACAATACTGCTTAGCCTAAAAGAGTGGAGCCTTGTACATCTAAGAGATATGACACTAAAGATCACAACTAGTCATATTTTTGACTTCTGCTAAAAGATTACATAATTACATGGTACATTTTGAAGAGAATGAAGTCAGTTAAAGCTATTGTTAATTTCTACATCTGCTTCATCTTGCTTCCATAGAAAAAATCAAAAATATGTACCCTTTCAGTGTTTATAGTATCATCCGGAGCTATCTTCCTCAGTACCCCTTGTCTTCACTAAATCCCACGTAAGTCTTTCACAATGAGGAACTTTACTTACCATAAAGAAAAAAAAAAATCCATTTTCCCTAACAAAATACAGTAAATTCATAAAACATTAAATAACCCTGAAGTCTGGTGGACTTCACTAGCTTAGCATACCTTGAATCTGATGAACTTCTTCTTCCATGAATAGACACCAGACAGGTAAATCTGTTTGAGTGCCTCATGGCTCATACGCAGGTCAATCCCATCTGGAGTTACTGTAAATTGAAAAGCTACTGCCTGATGAGCTTCCGCCATTTTCAGAGAGAGTTCTGTCAAAAAATGAAGTTAAAAACAAGTTATTTCCTTCTTGTCCAAAGGAGCAAGATATTTTCCACACCATAATTTTGGCAAAGATTTCCAAGTATAAAAAAATTACACATAGTACTTGCCTCTTCCTTACAGGCTATGCTTGCACTTCAGTCTGAGTGTCCTGAAGGTTAATTAAGGCACCTCTTCTAAACACAACAGCTGCAAACAGAAACAAAATACTCGTGTGACTCGGGCGTTTTGGCAGCATCACAAATAGCTGCATATCACCTATACATGCAATACTTAAAAAACCAGAGCAGAACAGAAAGTGAAAGCCATAGCATTTAGAAAAGCGTGTCACAGGTACACAACATCTCACTTCTCGAAGAAGATTCAGAAAATGTTTTATTTGAAACAAAATGTATCTAAAGTTTTCATCTCAGCTAGAAAAACAAAGCTGCTTCTGGTCATATCTTCTCCCAAAATTTTTTTCATATCCTAATTTCAAGCTGATTACTCAAAGCAATAAGAGACTATAGTCCTTGTGGCTCTGTGCTGTGACTGGCAAACAACTGCAAAAATCAAAACTATGCAGAGTTGAGGAAACCGAATAACAACTGTCAGAAAAATTACCTTCCCACAGAAATCTGAAATGATGATGAAATTTCATGGAATTGCAGCTCGATTTAACTGCCCAAACAAATATCAACAACCATGCCAATATAGACAGAAGACAATTATACCAGGCAGCCATAAAAGACTCAAACAAAAACCACTGGAAGTTAAAACAGAAATGTAAACCCAGTATAGCCCAAAGAATCCCACCATGTGCCTGAGAGTGTTGTGCAAACACCTCTTGAACTCTGTCAGGCTTGGGGCTGCAACCGCTTCTCTGTTCCCTCAGGTCATGTCACCAGAGAAGAGACCAGTGCCTGCCCCTCCTCCTTCCCTCACAAGGAAGCTGCAGGCTGCAATGAGGTCTCCCCTCAGTCTCTTCTTCTCCAGGCTGAGCAGCCCAAGTGACCTCAGCTGCTCCTCACATCATCTCCTCTCTAGACCCTTCACCATCCCCATAGCCCTCCTCTGGACTCTTTCTAAGAGCTTTTTATCTTTTATCATATTGAGGTGCCCAAAACTGCCCTCAGCACTCGAGGTGAGGCCGCCCGAGTGCAGAGCAGAGCGGGACAATCCCCTCCCTTGCCCGGCTGGCGATGCTGTGCCTGATGCCCCCCGGGACAGGGTTGGCCCTCCTGGCTCCAGGGCCCTGCTGACTCAGATTCAACTTGCCAGTGACCAGGACCCCCAGGTCCCTTTCCCCAGCACTGCTCTACAGCCTTTCATTCCCCATCGGCACACACACCCAGTGTTGCCCCAACCCAAATGCAGAATCTGGCACTTGGCCTTGTTAAACTTGTTGGAAATTCCATAGCTTTTCTTAGTTTCTGTAACCAGCATTTGTATATAAACACCCCAGAAGTTACTTCTGCTAATCATTAATTCAGGCTTATGTTGTTTGAGCACTTACAATTAGAATGTAGATTTTCACAGACAGACTCTAAGTATAACACTGAAATGGTCCAAACTATGTATTCCTGAGGAGCCCGTCATGATTCCAAAGTCAGTCTCCTGTCCAACTTAATTTATTAGCTTACCAAAACTTTCATGCATAGCCCTAAAAACAATATCCTCCTAGAAGTGTGACTAAATGGTAGTGGAATTTATTATGCCGTCTGTAGGTCAGGATTCAAGGGCAAGTTTTAGATTGAGATTTTCACTAGTACAAAGCACATTATCAATACCAAGTGTTTTAAGGTTGCACTGGCATTTCTATGTAAGTAAAATAAAAAAAAAAAAGTACAACTACTTTACCCTTTTAAAATCCTAAATGTTAAAATTTACATTTTGTTTGCAAACCTAAAGCTAGTAATTAAATTCTGGTAGACTGTCATCCCCTGTCGAACAGCACAGGAGGACTAACAAGTGCAATTTAGGTGGGCATTTTAAAAGCAGTTTATTATGACCCAGTGCTGCTCCTCTAGTCTGCAAATACTCTACTACATCAAAGTCATCTGAAACACAAAGAATGGGTGCAAGGATGTATGAGTAGACAACCAGGGAATATAAGCACTGGGAATGCAGCAGGAACAGTAGGCTGAGGAAATAAATACACAATACGGAAAGAGAAGGAATACTCGGCAGAGATGAATGAGGTAAGTGCTGCTGCACATCGTCTATTAAGGTTGCTGACCAACAGGCACGGATTCTTTGCAATATTTAACGTGCCTGTCCCTGGACAAGCCTACAGTGATCCACCTCTGCAGTACAACTACTGCTACAGTGCTTATGGTAATTCACAGATCTCGCAAATCCATCAACCACTGCTCAAGTTTTAGAAGATGTGTGCTGGGTGAATCAAGGTAGCTGAAGCTCACAGTATCCTACAGACAGTACGCAAATGATTTATGTGTGTGCAGCATCTGGTTAGAATAACAAAGAAGAACAAATGAGAAGAACGCCAACCAGCTTTGAACACCAATTTCAAAAGCTTTAACACAAGCTCTGTGTGCCCTAATAACAACTGCAATTTTTAGCAGTTAATGACTCTGTCACTAACAACTGCTTTTATGGGCCGTGCTGTAGGCAAGTATGAGGAAGTCCAAGTCAGCTGTCCATTCATTCATTTAAATTGTTCATCACTAGCTGACAAGAGAGCAATAAAACAGGCAGAGGCAGCAGTAATACAGGGTCTAACCTGAACTCCGCAGGGTTTGCAAAAGCATTCGAAGTTAAGAATTTATCGTATGTTTAGTAGCACTATTAAGACTGGGATGATAAAACCCCAACAAACACATACAAAGAACCCAACCAGATCTGCATACAGAGAATCAGGCACCTGGATTTGTCTCAAGAAGGGCCAGCAGCTTCTGCTCAGTTCACTCATGGAATTTTGTATTCTGCAATGCCAGTGTCTCAAGTACAAGATCAACTAGTTTCTGTTACCCTTCAATTCCCCTGTGACTTCTGAGCCTGGAAATTTGTATTTAACCTCCTCTTTGTTTCTGAATGGAAAGAATTTCAGGAACCCTTTTGTTTTTAAGCACATGCTTTTTTTACAGTCCAAGGCAGAAAAAAATTATTAATAACATTAAACATTAATAGTCAACCCTGACATTTTAATGAATTAAAATTTAGCATTCCCATAGAAATAAGTAAGCTTCATTAAGGAAAATATTCCTCATTCCCAAATGAAAAAAATATTAATCCAGCAAGAATTAATCCTGAATCAACCAAAGGAGCCCTGAAAACAAATACAGTCCAGTTCTAGGACTGTATTGCTTGACATTAAGATGTGAAACAATAAAACAGCTTGTTTCGCTTCATATTCCTTTTCTTTCCTTAAGAAAACCATAAGCCTTTAAGACTGCCCTGAATTATGATGGCGGAATACCAAAGGCTTCCCGAAGTCCGCTTCTTTGAACACTTGTTTTCCTCCTTAAAGGCCAATTTAATCATAAGCCGCGGTACACTTCCCCTCGCTGCATTCCTGCGCTGCCACGTGCTCGCCAGCAAAGTAGGTAAAAGGGCACGGGCGGAGCCTTGGACTTTTAAACTTGACTTGCCACTGTTCCTAAGGCAGCACCCACATCAATCACTTAACCAGCACTGAAACAATAGCGTCTTCTAACTGCGGGCATATTTCTGCACAGCATATACTAATTAACCTCGTTCCCAACAGAGAGCCATAAACAACAGCTTTTGACTTTCCTAGCAGCTTGGCAGACTCTCACTCAAAGGGGAAAAAATCCCCCAGCACAATAATGTCTACAACTAATCCGAAATGGCTATTTTCATTCCTTTCAGTGTTCTCTCGTAATATCAATGTATCTTAAAAAACCACACACCTGCACCTTAAAGTTTGGTTTATTGATTGTTTGTGAGTTTTTTTCCTTCTTTTTAAAGAAGAAAGATGCCTGTTCCTTGCTCTTATCTGGTTTTACTTAAATTCAAACATGCTGTAACAGCTGCAGATGCTTCTCCTCTTCCTTTTTCATACCTCTGCTTGAGCCAAACTAAACTAAGCACAATTTTTTACTCATTGTTATAAACAAACACTGCTAGGCTGGATGTCCCTTTTAAGTCAAGAAAACACACTGCACACTAGAAAGCCTATGATGTGCTGATGGTCTGAAAAATGATGCTGCTACATCTACTATGCATAAAGCATCCTCAGACTTATTTTTGCAGTTTCAGGACATTTACACTGCAAAGACTGAGGTTTAACTCACAGACCTTATGACTTCAGGTTGCAGACACTGAACAGTCAGTGTTAGATCTTATGTGATCCTACAATCACAGAAGGAGGTAAGGGCCTCAGCTCTGGAAAATCTGAAGCTAAGAGAGGTCCCATGGGCAGGATGCTTCCATTTAAGTCAGGCATGCAAGAAGTTAACAGTGGTTGGCAATGTCTTTCTGAAGCACAGTGATAGAACTGCCATGTGCATTTTAAAAAGCACCAGGCCACGATACAAAAGCTAATTACATTACAGTACACGGCACAAAACAAGGTATTAATCCTTGAAGCAGTTACTCCTGGAAATGCTATTGAGTATGAATCTTTTTATGTTTCTATAGACTTCATATGCTTTACATGGATAGTGCTAAAAGGAGTAAAGTCACCACCTATACCTCAAAAAAAAAGCAAATCCTCAGCTTTAAGAGGATGTCTTGCTTCCCATACATTGCTTGGCTCATGCAATTAACTTTTTTCCCCATTTCCTCTTCCTCTTGAATAGAAACCCCCCTGCCACTTCTCCTTGTCAGGATTCTAAACATCTAACGAAAAGAGACCTATTACTTATACACAGTTTTCACATATAGAGCTCCTCTCCCTGCAAAGGAAGTTAAAAACTGCAGAGGAAAACTGAAGAGGTCTCATTCACATGATCCCAAACAGCTAGAACTTCGATGAAAGACTTAATTCTATGACTCTCACTTTCAAGTTAGGCTGATAATTTAAGTTTCAGTCTCTGCTCAAAGGTTTCTGACACCTATTCATAGATTAGCTTTTATATGCAGGGCTTATGACTGTCAGTAACCAAACCAAGCTCACAAAACAATTCTCTCCAATTATTCTCCTTGGACAATCAAAAATTGACAGTTTTCTACCAAAAGCAATGGCTGCTGCCTACAGTTTCTGTGAGAACATGGACACATACCACCACACACAGGTTTGATACCGTCAGAGCTCTCAAACAGACATCCTTGGCACCCAAGCTGCAGCGTTCATAGGTTGTGGATAGACTTGCAGCATTACAGGTATGATGCCAGTTCTGAGCTCAGAATTACCTGTATCATGGCATTTCTGAATTCAGAATTACCTGGAAGCCCTCATAACTTCAGGCACATACAAGGTACCACCAATAAAGCAATGAGAAGCATCTTATCACAAAGGCTTTGTCTTCTGACTCCTGCCAAGCTCCAACTAGGCAAACTTAGAAGCAAAAAAACTCCAACCCAGAACAAAACAAAAGACCAACAAACTACAACCAAAACTTCACACTAAAGAATGCTTCATTCGTTTCTTAAAATAAACTTAAAATTTCAAATTCTTGCTTGGCACTCCAGTTTCAAATAGAGACTGGTGAGGAGAAAAGTGTGATACTAAACTATTTAAAACAACATTGTTTAAGGAAGCTTTCAAGAAGGGAAGTGGACAAAAATATCAGATGAAAGTACAGTAAACCAAATTTTAATTAGTAAACGTACTTAAAACTATATTAAAATTTCCATTTAAGGGGAGACACCTTGAATGAAGAATGGTTTTGGAAAACCAAGCAAGTACCCCAAAGTCTTGGTCTGACCCCAAATCAGTTCATTTAAAAGTGAGGGGGAGGGAATCTATTTCTATTAACATGCAAATCAGTAAGAGTTACTGTTTGAATGTTAAAAGCAGCCACAGAAAACTGGAAAATAATTCTGGAGTTCCCAGAAGTTCTTGTAAAAGGCTTTAACTCTGAAACCTCTTTAAATATTGAAAATATTGAAGAAGTTTTATCCAGTATTTTGCTGTCCACACATCAGATTTCCCTCCAGGAGGTGAGCTTGCTACGGCTTTTGGAAGAGCACAGACACGCAAAAGGTTTATTTAGTATGTTTAGTGATAACAAACTTTGACACTTTAGGGTAGATCACTGAATTTTAAGAGTCTGAGGACAGACTTAATGAAATCAAAGCCAGTATTTAAACACTTGAACATCAGTGCTGTGTTTGTGCTGAGACAGTGATCAAGTATTTTCTCTCAGCTGTGTAAGCCATCGCTATGGAAATTTGCATTTTCTATCTCCCAGAAAGCCAAAACTATGAATGCATTTTGTGTTATAAAAATCACTAAATAACTTTGCATGCTCAAATCTATTGATTTCATACCAGGCATTAAATCAAAAGAAAGAGAATTCCAAACACTGAGATGTCTGTCCAATCTCTTCAGGCATTATTCCACATTTCACTTGGATTTCTGTTATTGATGGTCCGGCCAGTCCAAGCCTTCAGTACCACCTACACAAAGTACTCAGACTAGACTAAGGCAGCTGACTTTGCCTGGACAGTGTGCTTGCAATGAAATGATATATGGTGAAGCACAACAAAGCCAGTGCCAACATCCTCAAATAACTTCTTAGCATGTTAGTTTATTTCCACACTTTGCCATTTACTACAGTTTAATTGACCTATACAGTCATCCCAGAAGCCAGAAGTGGATGCAAAAAAACCCCCAAAACAAACAAACAAACAAAAACAACAAAAAAACACCCAACAAAACCCCCCCCACCCACCAGAAGGAAAAAAAAAAAACCCAAAACTGAAACCGCACATGGAATTTACAAGAACTGAGAATGAAACTGGGAGCAGTGGCTGATAAATTAAAGGTTTTCAGCGCCATCCAGATGGACCTTGACAGGCTGGAGCAACAGGCAGGCTGAAACCTTGTGAAGTTCAACAAGGAGAAGTGCAAAGTCCTGCACGTGGGGAGGAGTAACCCCACTCACCAGTACGCACCAGAGACTGACTGGCTGGAAAGCAAAGTTCAGGAAGCTGCACGTAAGCCAAGCAGATGCCCTTGCAGCAAAGGCTGCAGAGGATTCTAACAGAATCCTGGGGGGTACTAGGAGGATTCTTGCCACCAAGTTGAGGGAATTGATGCTTCCCTTCTACTCAGTGCTGGTGAGGCCACATCCCAAAAATTCTGTCCAGTTCTGGGCTCCCCAGTGAGAGAAATGAAACTGCTGGAGAGAGTCCAGTGAAGAGCCAGCACGAGGATTAAGGGCTTGAACCATCAAACCTGCAGAGATGGTTTAAGAAATTTACATAGGAATTTTCACAAGACATCTGCTGCAAGAGTAAACTTATAGAGCACTAAGGCCTGAACAAGAAATCTTGTGCTTCCATTGCTTTAAATGAATAACATACCTTGAAATTCAAATTGGTAGTAACAGCCAAATATTTGAAAAGAGCAAGTTTGGAGTATAAAAGACTTTGCAGAATGACCTCTTTAGAAAATGATTCATCTCAGTGTTTCAACATTATTCTAGTAACTTTGCCTTCGCTGAAAAGCACCAATGTGCCATTATACAAGGTATTTTAAACACCACTACCTTGTCCAGTGAAAGTCTGCCAGTCTTAAGGCAGCAGGTAGATTTCTGGAGCTGACTTTGAGTGCCACATATTTTGCAGTGATATGCTGGGAAACTGTACAAGCTCCTAAGATACAAATAAGTTTGAAATTCAATGTTACATGTATATACACCTATCTATCTAAACACTGACTGCTCCTATCAAATTAAAAACAACTATATTATCAATAATAAAACTGATTAACTGACTCAGTAAAGTATATGGAGGTTTTTCATGGGGTTTGCTATAAATACAATAATTTCAGGCACTGAAGTATACACTGTACAGCAGCATCCAGCACTGACTCAGTAACTCAAGGTCCCATCCACTCCTGGGTCAGATAGTGATGGGGAGGCAGTCACTCACATGAATGCCAAAATTCTGCCCTACTGCAAGAGGATCGATAAGGTAAGGCAGCTAACCAGAGAATGACAAAAGGATGCCAAAAATGCTTTTACTTGTGTGCATGGGGCACTGTGAACAAAATTAAAACTAAAGCTATAGAAAAAGCATTCAGTTTAAGAGAAATCGAAACTAAAAGCAAATTTGTCAAAAGTTCTATGCTTTTCAAAGGAAATTTAGGTCTTGTTCTATAGAATCTTCAGTAAACAGTATAAAATATGCAGCTGGAACATTTAAACATACGAACAAGAAGACTGTCTGGCCTCTCATATCTGTTTCTTGGATATTCTCTTAGGTAACAGCACCTTCCTGTATACTGCACTTATACAAAAAGGTATCAAGATACCAAAGCCTCAAAAAGAGCAGTTTATTGAGCTTATACTTGGCTCATGTGACATTCCACAAGGTGCTGACTTCTGAACTTACTATAAAGATTAACCAGATGCAGTTATTCGCTTGAGAATTTCTATTTCTAAATTGCTTCCTTGCCTACTAACCTTCAATAATGTCTAATCATGCTTCACTATATAGGACAGCACTGATACTTGCTGCTTTCAGGTCTTACCAATAACTCTGCTATCTTACAATGACTAATCATATTTTACAGACACAAAATCTTTACAAGAAATATGAGAGGAGTGAAGCCAAATCATATCTGTGCAAAAATTAGCCACAAGGATTAAATTCACTCAAGGCTTCTCAGGTGAACCTAATGACTGTGGCATAGAAATAAAACAGAAACCAAAGAGTCACTCTTGTTTAAAAGTTGAATTAACATAGCCCTGATGAAAACAAAGTTAACCTGACAGGTGTTCTCACGATGCTTTAGTTAGGACAAGTTCTCATATTTGGTTACTGCTAATCATTGGCTCCAATCCTTCCCACCCTCACCTACACCTGACAGGTGTGGTCTCCTGGAACTGCAAATGTCTTTAAGGATTTCTCACAACTAAAAGATGAACAAATGCTGTGGTTCAAGCCGAGGTGGAGAACTGAATACTTTTACTTGTCTGAGGACAGCTACACTGGGACCCACAGCAAACCTCACCCCCAGGAAGAGTCTGAAATCAGAACAGCTATGAAGTCTTCAGTAACTTGCTGTCCCACTGACAGCTTATGCCCTGACCTCAGCAGTTTCGCAAGATCACCTGTGGGTGAATTTATTCATTACCCTCTGCAGATCTCTCCTTTGGAGTCTTGGGCCAATTTTCTTATTCCCTTCCTAGGTGACAAACTGGAGCAACAGGTCTATATAGATGGAAAGAGATAATGACAAACAGGCCGATGAATGCAACATAAACATACCCCAACAGCTGTCTTCCCCAAAAGCAGGCTTGAGATCTATTTTTCAGACACAAACTTTCTATCCTAGAGGCTCACTGCCCCTGTCATCCTGAATAAGTTAGGACACACCAAGAGGCAGACTCATTCCAACGCTCCTTACAGACGTTACACTACAGCTATGGCAAACACGCTGCTGTAGCTCTCAAACAGAAAGTCAAGAAAAGCAGCTTGAGCTTTGATTCACACACACAGCTTTCAACTGCTCTGAGGGGCTGGATCAGATTGGAACCATTTCAGAAAAACTGATGCCAATGGAGAAAATAGTCACAGACAGTGGTTCTGAAACACCATTTTCCATTACACTGAATGACACTGTTTACACTGAACATGCTCAAGATGGTGAGGGAGGAACTGTGGAGTGACAGAAAGTTCATGTGCTCCCCACTCAGTCATTGCTGAGGGCTCAAGGAGTGACTGCCAGCTACCACGACAAGCAAGTTAATTTCAGGGGCCAGACTTCAGTGCTAGGGTCAGCTTTCAGTTTAAGACATCTAACCAAGTGTTTGTCTGTAGGCTTTAATCTCCCATAAGACTCAACACAGATGCCATCAGGATTTCTTGGAGAGGTGTTCAGAGAACAGACTGTTTTCACTGGCACTTCAAGGAGAAAAGCCAGTTATCAAGTTGTCTTCTCACCTGATCTGGAAATAGGCAAAGCAGAGGAGATTTGCAAACAGACTGGTAATTCATTACTAGTCTAACCCCAAGGAATATTAATCCCTACAGTTTCTGGATCATACGACCTCTCTTCTCTTTTCAATAGCAGGCTCCTGTAGAAGATGGTTCCAAAATGTACACTTCAACAAATAAACAAACAACCCCCCTAAACACCACAACAAACACAAACCACCAACAGTCTCCAAATCAAACCAGAAACTTTTACAACTGGATTATTTCTAGGGATTTTTTTCCTTATACAGGACATACTCCCTTGTTCCTAGGCCTCTTAGATTATTCTAGCCTCTATTGCAATACATGTTATATTGTCCACATCCCAGCAAACTGCATCCTCTGACCTAGAAATCCAGAATAATCTGAGTAAGAGAGAAGCATACTCTGCTAAAACACTGCACAGTTTTCGTACCATGTAGAAACCTCCCCCACTCCATAAAAACTAGGCTCTAGACCTGGGTATTTCTTTTTAACTGCTATAAAAGACATACCCAGGCATTTAGATTATACAAGTTTATCCCTTCTCTCTCCCTTTGAACTTAATGAGCTTCTGTGCTCTTGCACTAAACAAGAATTATTATCTTCCCTGTGACAACAAATGTTTCTGGAATGGCAGGACTTTTATGAGACATAAAAGATGTCACATTTTAGGATTTAGGAGATCCTGGAAGATGGACAACAATGTGTGGTGATCAGAAGCAAACTGAGTTAATTGCTCTCACAGAAGTTCAATGACCATTTACAGCACAAGGTTGAAAGACCTCAGTAAGGTCTTTCAGTCTGCGTGTGGTTGAAAGACTGAAGAACCGGTTCCAAAGATCTGCAAAAATATTTAAATTGACATTCACATTAAAGTTAACCTAGACTTGAAGAAAGAGGGTTCAGTCATTTGGATCCTCTTTTTCCAAACATGTGGAGGTCAGGACTATGATACAGCACGCTGCAGGACAAACACAATGGGTTTGGAATGTTAAAAAAAATACATAGCTTTGGAGTTCTGTTGACTGGCTGGGGTTTTATTTGTGGATTTTTTCGGGGAGCGGGGATGTTATTTGTTCGTCTTTTTAATACAAACATTCGCTTGAGTCGTCTTCCACACAGGATTTTTGAGAGCAGACTTGGGATCCAACCCCGTATTTGCCCGCGGGAACGCGCTCGCTGGCCCCCTGGCCGCGGCCGCTCCGGCTCCGGNCGCCCCCGGCCGCTCCAGGCCTTTCCACGCGCGCCGGGAAGGCGCTGCCAAACAAAAGTTCCCAGAGAAAAGGACCGCAATCAGGGAGAGGAGCCAAGCGCACCGCGCAGCGAGCAGGGGGAAAAGGGTGTGCTCAGCTCGTGCAGCTGAGAGATTTCTAGTCCGGTTCTGAGCGCCAAAAAGCCTCAGCTGTTCAAGGTTACACTTTTCTGTGTAATTTCTTAATTACTGCAAGAATAGTGATTTCTTCCTGGATGAAGCCTCTTCCATCAGGGCTGAAACACCCCAAAATTTTAAAGAGCTTTCAGATCAACCTACCTTTCAAACTAAGTCACGGCTGTGACAGAGCCCAATACCTGTGTAACCACGTGAAGTTACATTTCCTAGGCTAACAGGGATCCACACAACACCACCTGTGCTATTGTAAACTGGCAATCATTAGTTTGTATCGATTGCTTACAACAGGAAAAGAACCTGCTAGTTACCACGGAAGCCCACAATACTTGTTTTAAGTAGCATCCAGTCCTGATGGTCAGAAAAGGCATAAAAGAGGGAGCAGAGCCGGAAATTGAACATATCAGATACTGGGGAAAACATAAGGGAAGAAGAACGAAGGCGTCAGATCTCCATTTTCAGTGCTACTCCCCTACACACACGTGAAAAGGAAACGAGCAGTTTTCTGTACTGTAATTTCCTTTAGACTGCAGACTGTCCTCTAAGTGCTGACAAAATGCCAGGTTAAGAGGAAGAATGAGACGCTTGTCTTGGTCCTACTTTGCACTTTTCTCTTTCCAAAAAAGGTGCTTACTGTTACAGTTCCACCAACACTAGTACAGATCTATTGTAACTGGATCACAGCCCAAGTAATATTTTGGTTTGAGTTTTCTATTTTAAACCGGAGACCATAGCGCAAAAGACCAAACTAGTGGGAACATGGGGCGAGATAATGGAATTTCTTGATGCTGCAAGAATCTTGATCTACCTTTTACAAGAAGTCTAATTAGCATTCTCATGCAGTAAACCTGTCATGCCTTGAACAAGATATTACATTTCCTGTGTTTGTAGTGACTGTTTCCAGCAGTTTGTAGTGACTGCGGTTTTTATAGGTTTTACAGGCTGGAGTCACACAGACCTACAGACTAGTCGCGCTCTCTCTCTCACACACACAATAAATTCGCTTCCGCACTTGAAAACCCACCACTGCTGCCACGCCGCGAGTACACTTCAACAGACGTGAAACTCCTCCCGGTTACGTGTCAAACCCACGAAGTTGCGGGTCACCAGTGTCACCTTTGTTTCGGCGGCGGCACAGATTCGGCGAATTTCCCGGTGTACCTGTGTCACACCGCTCCCCTGCCCCCATCCCCGCCCTTATATGCAGCACTAAGGCGCTACCCCTCAAACCAGGGCAAATCACGAGCACGATGCCAAGGACACCGCGCCTTTCCAGGACTCTCCAGCGCCCGCCAGCACCGCGCCCACCACCCTTCCCTGCGTTTCCACCCTTTTCTCCAGCGAGGACGAGCCCCGCTTAGGGAGCAGCGCCCGGCGTACTCGCACATGCACCACGGAACTTCGTGCTCGACCTAATGGAAACAATAATTAGGCTAAAACCGGACCAAGCGAGCCCGTCCGGCTGCCGCCGATGCTGCCCTTCCTCAGCCCCAAGGAAGGCGGACGGCGGCGCGCGGCGGGCGCGTCCCGGCTGAAGGGG